>CM056554.1:9395000-9870000 GCA_029721515.1 Synanceia verrucosa | reverse complement strand
GCAAAGTCCAATCCCCAATACAATTCACCGTATATGTGCACACCATGTGCGACTAACAACCGCGTTATCTTGGGGTCTTAATCCGACTGCAGTTGTCTGATTTGTAGTCAAACTAAGGTGTGTACATGAAAATAGTAAATCGATTTTAGTTGGGTTAAGCCAATAAGTCGGATTATGACACTCCCGCACTGAATGTTACCACGTGTCTTCCAAGTGTGTTCATGGCCAATAGCTGATAATAAATCGATAAGATGAAACTTAAAATAGAAATTATTGTGCAACAGATGTAATATACGGTGGGAAAAACAATCAAATTCAAATTGTACGTATAGTGTAGAAATCAATAGTGCATATATAGTTAGTTTTCTTGCTATCAAGTAGGCCTAATTAAAACAGTAATCACTGATTGACAATTAAAACCCAACTGATAACAGGCATCTGTGTTTACAGCGTGATTTGGGTGAACTGACCCTTAAACAACTATCTAGGTTATGCTATGCATGCAACAGGCTCTGACTCTATGAACAAGGAAGTAATTTAGGAGACACTCCCTGCTGAATACCAATCAGCAGTGTCTATTGTTTCTCTAGAAATTAATTGAGGAGATCAAATCTCTTTTTAAACCCTTTTGGGGGTTTGTCCCAAAAATATCTACAGTAGCTAGACAATGGGAGGAACCATTTAACCTTGCCCTATATTGATATGCTGCAGCTTGCAAGGGTGTGCCCTGTGGCAAAGTCAACTGGTGTCTCAGTAGGCTCCTCTTTATCCAGCTCCCACCATGACAGGAAAGGTGGAAAACTCTTTCATCTACCATCTGAAATGATTCGTTGGGAGCTTTTTTTCCATGCAGATTGGTAGGTGTGTTTGTGATGTGAACGCAGTGATAGCACAAGAGCAAACAGGGCAGGGATTTATGTGTAACACAACAATTAAAGGACCACACAGGAGCAGTGATGGTAACGCTTCTATATTTAGAGGCTTCTCACGTGTCCCTGCATTTTTCAGGAATCTGGAACGTTACCTGACACTGACAGCCAGGTTTCAGGGTATTAGAGTGTTGTTTACGAAGGGATTGGGCGTTTGTGTGTGTGTGTAAATGAGTAAGTCTATGGTGGTAGAGTAACAAACAGAAAGGGGAGAAAGAGGATGAGAAAAAAAGGGAAAATGAAGAGGCAATCTCTCGACTGGAGCGCAGACGGCCTTTAGGGTTCTACTTGAGGGACATCCATTTAGTGTCCAAGTTTATCAGCTCCATATATTATTCATCGGCATGTGTTCTGACTGGGATAGTAGTGCTTTTAAACAGCTCAGGCACGTGTCCCTCATGAAAGAGGAAAACAGCAGGTTGAGGTGATTACAGATTTGAGCAAAACAATAAAAACAAACACCATCATATGGCTGAATTCACAAATGCCAATGAGCAGGCTCACATGGCCCCAGAGGCCGACATAAAGAGAGTTTGCAAGAGACAAAATAAACACATAAGTTAACCGCACACGTCAGCACACAAACCGCCTACAGTGGTTCCTGAATGAAGCACGCTCAGCTGCCATGATTGTCCAACAATAAAATCACACACACCCTTCACCGGCCACTCAGGAAAGAAACACCCAGGTCGTCTCCATTATTTATTCACAGCCGCTGCTCCCCAGCAGACATTCCTCCACCTCTCCTGAGGAGGCCCAGAAATAAACACACTGGACAGGGTGGAGGGTCTCCAGGGAGAAGTGAGGTCGTGGCACAACACTCACAAAAGCACCAGCATTATAGTCTAGCAACAGGAAAATATTTCAGTACTGTTAAAGTGATTTCTATTCACAACAAAGGCCCACGTTTCTGGCGTGTTGCACAAGAAATGCTCAGCATGTGCGCAATGGTAAAGATGGCGTAAACATAACATAAAAGCAAGGAGCGTCACATCAAGCTGAAGAGAGATCAAACTCAATGTCTGACTTTATGTTCCAGTCAACGGTATCAGAAAAGTCCTCTGTTTAGGTGAATTTTAGTCTTTAGAAAGACAGTGTCTTCATGATGCCAGCCTTTTCTGTAATTAAGACTGACAACATGTCTACAGTCTGAGGATCGACTTGATTTTACTGTCAAAAAAATAAAAGAATTGCAGTTGAATTTTTTTGAATAAATAGCTGAATTATTCATTGCCCTGTATCCAGCTGCAACAAAACCTGATATTCGTTATTCTGTTTAGTGAAAGGCTGCAGGCTGAAAAGACATTGGTGTAAGAGAGTCCTTTGTTACCACAAAAAGGTCTATCATTTCATTTTCTTTTGTGAACACAGACATGGAGCCGTATCGTACTCTGGCAACATAACATGTAGTAAAAATATTATTTGGTACACAGAAATATATCACTTCAAATGTAATTATGTGTGTTAACACCTACCTGAGCAAAGAGTGAAGTCACTCTCCCTCTGTGTGTGTGTTGGAATCTGAGTTTCTCTGTGTTTTGTTAACATAGTCGGGTTGGTCATGTGTGCCTTTAGTGCATGTGAGCGTGCCCCCCTGGCTAGTTTACGATTGTTGTCCTGCACTGCTCTCATACAGCAGGTAGAGCTGATAACGCCACTCCCACTGATGGTGCCATTGCAGAAGCGCAGCACCCACCCTCCCCCCCACTGTTACCATAGTTTTCACTGTCAGTGCAGTTAGCTATGAGCCACCAGCTCATCCATCACCATGTTGAGAGCCATGCAGAAGCAACAGAAATGGCACATTTGCATATTAAGATGGAAAGAAATTCATCATTATAGGTACATAATAGTCAACTACTAGTTTATTCACTGTCACTCTAGACTGAACTAAAACTGAACTGGAAAGAGTTAATAAACCTGCTTGCCAAAGCGTTCCACACTGCTTAGACTGCTTATTTGGAACAAAGGTCTCAGGGACCTGGATAGCAGCGAGGCTTGAGATCACTTCAGGCTTGTTCCTGAAAGAAAGTATTCAAGTCAGACTAATTCAGAGAGTTCCAGCCCAGAGCTGCCTGCGTCTGTAGGAAATGTTTCTGAGATTACAGTTGCTGGGCTGATGGGTGTAAACACATTGGCAGATGGCGAGCGACCGAGGCCTGTGCTGCAAAAGGGGTACAGTACGGGGGGGAAATGTTGGCTTGCTTCTCGCCACACTGAGCTCTTTTGTGGTGCACAGTCTCCACTACAGAGCCGAGAATCCACATCAAGAGATAACATTGTCCAAAACTCAGCCTTGGTTACAGACATGTTTCATTTCTGCAGCAGTGGAATTACGTTGTTATGTTCTCTGTTCTGAAATGATGGGCGGGAGGGAAACCCCCCTTAAAATCCTATTTGCATGAGTAATTGTTTATACCTCTGTCTGATTGCTAGAAACAAGACAGCAGAGTTTGTCTCGCACTCTAATTTTGTGAGGCCAGATTGATAAACAATGACAAATTAACAGATGGGGAAGGGAAATGGCTGATTTTCACAGCATGCAGTCTGAAAAAGAGAAGATTTGTTGTTGATCAATCATGGCTTTTAGAGCTCATTACATTATAAAAGCGCGTCTCCTCAAACGTAGCTTTCTTTTGTAGGGAGATCAGCTCAAAGTCATGGGAAACATAGCTGTGAACACTTCCTGAACATTGCCACGGTTAGTATTGACTTGTGTATAACAGATTGAAGTTGCATTTAGGAGACACAAATTGGATGTAAGTGAGATCCTATTGGGTTTTTTTTCTGCTTTCCTGTGGCTACATGTGCCTCTTTTTGTTACTGAGTTTTGTTTTTTTTTATTCCTCCTCTGCTCTGCTGACATGTCACCTATATGGAGATTAATGACTTCCTCGCTGTCCCAGATCCACTCAGCCTCAACAAGAGGGGAGTGGGGCGCCGCCAGACGCCCGCAACACCGTTGCAACATGCAGGTCCCACCCGTCGACAAGCAGATTGTGCTCAGGGATTCCCCACAGGTTGGACCCCATCCAAGCCAACTTGCATTATGTTCTCCTCTCGCTCTCTCTCTCTCTCTCACACACACACACACACACCTGTGACACACAGAGAAATAGGCCACCTGGATCACAGCATTCCTCAGACACCTGAACCTGATGTCTGAAACACAGGGAACCAGAGAAAGGGGTTTCCAGGTGATTTAAGTCCTTTGTCTGCTACATGAAAAGAAGACACATGCTCATCCATGCTATATGGGGCTAAATTCTAATACCAGCATGCTAACATGCCCAGACTGACAATGCTGATGTTTAGTGGGTGTGTTTAGTAGTGGTGCAACAAGCCTGTGGTTCAGTTTGTATTGAGGTTTTTGGGTCCCAGTTTCAGCTGGGTTTGGTTTTCCTATCCATTTCCAATGGATATCGCGACTACTCGCTCTGCGAGCGTAGTCTGGCCAAGGTTCCTTGTAAAGCGAGTTCTCAGAGGGCGGGCTTAACCCGCGTCTATCAAATGCCTCTGTGTGCTACTGGACGAAGCTTCAACCAATCAGACCACTCTTTCCTCTGATGTATGCGTAGAGACGAAAACTGCTTGATCCAAAGACCTAGTGCGTCACTGCCTTAAACACGCCTCAATAGAGCCGTTGGATGGAAATGCTAGATTTTCATTGGTCCTCATTTCTAGGTGAATCTGAAATCGAAGAGAACGGCAGCTTGGCCAGACTGACTTGGTCATGAAATTTTGTGCAGCGTCACAGGAAGTATGGGCGGGCCCAGGCTAGGTTTGAGCCTTCAAAATACAGAAATAGATTGACTGAGTGATAGTATATTATATATATATACTGTATGTCTAAATTATATGAAGTCATAACACTAATTTACACATGAAATAAGGATGCTTAATGGTCAAGCAGGTGTTTACAAAGTTTTAAAAGCATTTTTTTACGATTCAGTTTTGCCTCTCTAATGTTTAATGGATTGTTTGCCATCTTAGTGTAATGTGTCAGCATGATAACACATTGCTTTTTGGGGATATCAATAGTTTTGCATTTATTTGGCCATTTTGACCTGATGAGGTAGGATTGACCTTTAAATATCTGTACATAATTTAATGACAATCCATTCACTAGTTGCTGAAATGCATCTGCTTGAATCGATTAATTTCTCAATATCATATCTCAAGCTGTTTGCCTTCCAGAGTTGTGAAACCACTGTTTTTCTCTTGGAGCACATTTTGGCATTTCGCTCTACACCGCCCCCTCAGCCAGTCACATGTCCGAGGTCAAGCATGCAATTTCAGAAGTGGAACGTGGTCTGCTATTTTGTTCAATCACTGGATATTTACTGGGAGGACTTGTAAATAAACACAGGTGCTCCACGTGTGGGTAAGGCCGCAGCCTGAACGCAATCGTCCCCCCGACGAGTGCAATTCCAGCCACCACAAAGGATGAATTTATACAGGTGGGGAGAGTTGAGGACAATGAAAGGACAGTGTTTTACATCCTGGAGCGTGGGAAGTAATCAGTGCAGAATGGGAGCTATTTCACCCTCAGCTGGGTTTTTGCAAATACAGTAACTGCTTTGTTATGTCTAAAGGGCAGGTAGTTTTGTTTAAATAAAGGTGTATTTGACTCACCGCTGGTGATGCCTAGATTCAACAACGATTAGTGGGCACTCCGATTTTGGGTTCAAATTGTCTCAAAAACAACAGGAAACAGAGGGTGGCTGATAGAAAACTGTTTCCACACCACCCTCGCATGTCAGACTATCAGCAATACGTTGATTAGCCCCACCTTTTGTTTTAAGGGTGGTGGAAAATACAAGACTTAACTCTTGAATTCAGTAACAAAAGGGACAGAATAAGTGACTGTAAACACAGCCTGTCTAAACTCACATATAACTATATTTATTCTGTCTCCACTGTTAGTCCAAAGCTGTCTAAACCAAATTAAGAAAAAGAATACACCAGTTAAAACTGGTCCTCCTCACAGAGCCAGAAGCACAATTCCCAGGCATGAACTAAATATGTTTGTCCTATATGTAACCTCAGAATGTGTGACCCCAAAATGGATGGAACCCTCCGCCTGAGATAAGCAGACATAAAAATGTAGCCTGTTTGGTGCGTCACCAAAAGAGCTTTCACTCTAAAACAGACTGTGTTCTAGATAACATCCAAACCGTGTCGGGCCTTAGCCACTGAAGTCACATCGCTGTTTTTATTTTTATTTTTATTAATTTGGGGGGTGTTAACGTCCTGCAATTAAAAATGCACATATGGTGTGGATTTATATGCTGATTCCAGCATTTATATTTCAATCTGAATATTCTGGGGGATAAAGGGATTCACTTCAGACCAGAATTTGATTCCTGGAAATACAGAGAAGTCTTTGAAACTGTTCAGAACTTCCATCCATCCATCCATTTTCTACTGCTTATCCTCATAGGGTCGTGGGGGGGCTGGATCCTTTCCCAGCTGTCTTAAGGTGGAAGGCAGAGTAGACCCTGGACAAGTCACCAGTTCATCACAGGACACAAAAAAAACAGACAACCACTCACATTTACAGTCAATTTAAATTAGCCAATTAACCTAATCCCCATGCATGTTTTTGGATGGTGGGAGGAAGCCAGAGTATCCGGAGAGAACCCACGCAGACACGGGGAGAACATGCAAACTCCACACAGAAAGGCCCCGGGCTGGGAATCAAACCCAGTACCTTCATGCTGTGAGGCGACAGTGCTAACCACTACACCACCGTGCCGCCCCTGTTTAGAACTTAACATGTGGAAATAAAGTTGATAAAACATAGAGCACATGATTGCAGAGATGACTAAATAAATACTAACATGTTCTTACTCTAACTCCTCTCATATTGACTCTTTGTCAGGAATTTTAAGCAACACTTTCTCACACACTAGGTAGCCCAGCGGATCTTTTTAGGTTTAGGCATCAAAACCATGTAGTTAGGTTTAGGGAAAAACATCATGTTACTGTGTTTGTGAAAAAAAATTAAATGTAAAAATGAAAACTGATACATTGCTTCAGTGTCTCTAAAATCCTGGCTACAGCCCTGAGAACACTCAGGGGAAACATCTGATAAATCTCAGCAACTTTGTTGATTTTGTTCTGATGTCTTTCTGAATTATGCATCCACACCCAAACTGTTAGGTGCCAAACAAACATCCCAGACTCTACTTAGTCTATAAGAGTAGCTGCAAACAACCTTTTTTGGCACATGCTGTATATTTCAAACATAAATTGTGGAAAAAAAGGAGAAGCTGAATTTCACAAACCAAATCTAGAGCACAAAGTGTATGTCGTGGCAGTTATTAAATGTCAGGTAGTAACTGAAACACAAACACTCCTCAGGAAATCCCCTATTCAAATGATTATATAAATCAACATCTGTGGCTGTTAGACTCCCAACTGTCTCTGCTGAAGCTCAAAACATCACAGGTATAAACTAACAGGCTCCAATCTTTGTTAAATCAATTAAGAGCCTAGTTTGAGCCAATAGGATGTAGTTCCCTCAGTGCCAAGAGCAGAAATCCACCAAAATGACCCAAAGGAACATGCACTTTCAAATAATCCTGAATAATCCCATGGATTAAAAGACTGTACTCTGTCTCATGGATGCAGAGCAGCAGAGATGCAGACATCTCCGCCCAGCTGGAAAACACAGACTATGATGACCTACATTATTGTACAGTGGGCACAGGCTCCAGAGACCTCGAGCAGGCGTCTCTCTGCAGCCCAGCCTGCGCTGGCTTCAAGGCACGGGTCTAGAAAAACAGACAAAAGAGTTCCAACCTCGATGCACAGAGGACTGAATGTTAGACACAGTGGCTGCAGATTAGCACTGTGTTCCTGGAGGGCCTTCCTTCTGTTGCCTACCTTTGATATGTGGCACAACCTGCCACCTCCTGGGACAAGGCAGACTCAAGGGGAATGTTAAATGGTCCTTCCCTTTGAGATAAAATGTTCAATATGAATCATTGATGACGCCCCCCCCCCCCCAATTCTGATACCTTCTGGCTAAGATAACCCAAACTGCACAAATGTTATGCTCTCATTAAGAGCACCTCTGCTAATTAGATGCTAATTTGTGGCTGTGCTCTTCTCTGGCTGCAAAAAAAGAATTGCTGCAAGAATTGTAGATGCTATTGCACTTTTTACAGATTAATGTCTGTATGTATGTGCAGGCAGGTAACAGTGGAGTGTACATGCCTCTTCTCATGAAGTTTATGTGTCATTTAGAGCGGAGCCCTGTCCAGCCATGCCCAGGGGCCTGAACACATTAATTCAATAGGTTTCTCTACGCTGACATGTGTCTGGCCTCCTCCCTGCTGCAACTACCATGACCTACAATGCATCACATCACAGCAGCACTAGAGCACATTGTAGCATACAGCTGTAAAAAAACAAGTAAATGTTGAAATTGTCATTATTTCTTCTGTGATGCATTAAATTCAGCTTCTGTGCGCTTCAGTTCCCCTGGAAGACACGGGGCCGTCCCCTGTGCTCCATGACAGCTGCGTGGCTGCCACTGGCTCTCCTGTCGACAGGGCGGGATTTATGAAGAGCGTCGGGAGGTGTGACAAACCACGCGGTTAGATTGGTCAGCTTTTTTAACAGCCACTGTGAACACCCAATCAGAGCAGCTCATAAGTGAAGGCCGTCCATGTCTAACGTTCGCGCTGTCGTGCGTAATGGGCACATCTAGAGAAATAGATTTGTATTAATCAACTATATCTGCAGTTTCGATATTGTGTTTTAATGACGTCATATCAGAGTGCACTTTGATTGAACATGTTTACAACAGGCGCATTTATAACATCTTCAGAGCAAAAGGGGACTTTTGCGCCCCCGTGGCACACAACTGCAAAGCGCTCAACTGCACGGAATGAGACCTACCCATCCCCCGTTATCCTGTATCCAGCTGCTCAGAGGTCCATTTAAATACTCCGTCATCCATTCCGCGATGTTGTCCACCTGCGGTGCCATCTCCTCCTTAGCGGCGCACTCGACGCATACCGTGCTCCCAAACTCGAAGAAAGCGATAATCCGGCCCCAGTTTACTCCGTCCCGGAACAGCTCGTCTATCACCTCGGCGAATCTCCTCTGCGCCGTGCTGGAGGTGAGATAGAGCTGCCGTGACATCTCCGTGAAGTCCGGCTGGTACAGTCTTTCAAGTTCGTCTCCTGCCTCACGCAGGACTCTATGGATGGCGGCGGTCTGGTCGGAATGGGGGAGCCGCCTGCAGAGGTGAGGGGTGCTCTCGTTGTCGGGCCCAGTGCTGCCTTCAAGGCACCGGCGGACCAGAGTCGGCGGAGGGACAACTATCGACCCATTATTAGCAGCGTCTTCATCTCGGACATCATCAAATCCAAACACGTAGCCCCGTTTGGAGAGTTTATGGCAGATATACTTTTCCACAATGTTGCGATTACACTCGTTCGCCATACCGGTTTATTTGGCACTTTATATAAACAGAGGTTGTCCTAAATTAAATACATTATGATCGAATTTGTGCACTGTACAACGCACAGGCTTATCCAAAAACTCGGCTGTGTTGAAATACAAGCAATGCAACGCGAAATCCCACACAGTGAGCAAATGCTTGAAGAGAAACCCCTTAATCAAAACTGCAGAGAAAAAGGTTTAAAAAGTGGAGAAAAGAAATGATGAGTCCGTATCAGCGACAGTCTTCATTTCCCGAATCCTTAAAGGGACGTTGGCGACCTTCTCTTTGCATTGAAATCCAATATGCGGAAGAGGTTGGAGTAGTGCTGATCTATTCCTGTGCACAGACGTGGATGTGTTGCGAATAATAAAAAAAAACACGTGAATGAAGGCCAAAGTTGCATGCGCCTGAAGGGGCTTTAAACGCCGCCAACTGTTTTAGCAGCGTTTACGCACAGCCAGGCGCAGGACCGTGAGCCAGACAAGGTCGGACTGAGTCCTCTTCCACGATTGCTCCTCATATCCTCCGCAGCAGCTCCCTGCCCACCGCTTGAGCCGCTGGTGAGCTATTCCTGACGTCACCTACGCAAAGTAATTCCTTTGGCTGCGCTCGGAGACTCCCAAGTGCGCACGAAGAACTGCACTGAAATCACTAATAACGCTTAATTGTCGCGATTGGTATGTTTGAAACCTGAGAAATTAATCTGAAATCCACGGACCCTTCACCAAGAAAAAAAATAAATACATAAACATAGATAGCTTTCATACAGTTGCTTTCAAAAACAAGAGCTCTGAAAGAGGATGCTGGTTAATGCATGAGGAGCACAGGGCCGTGCCATTTTACTGAGGGGCTGCTTTGATGTGGACCAGCCACCCCCTTGTGGATGAAGATCCAGACTTGCAGTACAACACTGATGCACCTGTATACAGTTTTCCTGTGTTCTTCTGATTCCCTGTCGAGTCTCCTCTGTTTGTCCTGCAAGTTTTCTTATTCTCTGATGGGACAAACAAATCATCTAAAATCCTTATTTTGTGAATGTGTTTTGTCTTTGTTTTTTTCTCATGGAATATTAAAATCTTCTCAAACAAAGAAGTTACATTGCCACCCCCAACGTATACTTAATTTATACTATAGAGCTGCAACAATTAATCTGCTGTTTATGGTGAAACTTAATTTTAGCTTTTAGTTAATGCTGCTAAAAATATTTTGTCCATTAATTGGCTTGAGTTTAATCCCCCGAGACATTTGATGGCGTCACCATGGACTTTGGGAAACACTGATCAGCATTTTCACCATTTACTGACATTTGATTAACCAAGTATATAATCTACATATTAATCAACAATGACAATAAGCATTAGTTACAGCCTTAATATATACAGTAACAGGAGCAACATGGCTGAGACAAGGCATGACACCAACAGCAAGGTGACATATTAATCCACAAACATCCATCAGCACTGAATAACTAAAAGGAAGAAGATCAGAAATTAGTTGTTTTTTTTTCTTTACAGGTGTTTATTTAATCATGTAAGAAAATAAGACAAAGAAATGTTCCACTTCTCACTTTTTCTTTCAATGGCACACAAGGTGAAGGTGTTAAGTTTTTTGGCAGAAAAAAAGTAAAAAGCAAGAAAGAAGAATGAAAACAAAAGATTGCATTATGACTTTCATGTTCAACACTCATTTAGTATCCGGTGATGAACAACTGAACAAGGGAAACTAGCGTGACCGCTATCAAACTTAAATTGTGACTATGTTCAAACATGTTGTAAGCATAAACTTCACTTGCATAGCTTAAAGGTTAAAACAAAACTGCTTTCATATGGGCTACATGTTCTATCAACTGTGTGTTGCTACCTCAAGGTAAAATATAACTTAATAAATGTGAGACAGTGTGCCTTTTTACCAATGTCAAATGAGAACATCATCAAACTTGAGTCGTCCATTCTCACTTTCATAACTTGGATTTCTGTAAGGCTTCTTTTTGTCATTCAAAGACTGGCAATTGACAAAATACACAAAAAAACAGTTGGCATTTTACACTGAAAAGTCTTTAAGATTAAGTATTAAATGAACTGGTAAACCACATGTGGGTTAAGCCACATTGTTCTGTGGGCAGGTCCATTCTTATAGCATTAGCTTCATCAGTAGTCCTGTCTTAAGGCTTAGAATGGGTACCCACGCTGCTCCGCATCTTTAAAAACTAACTAACATCAACAGAGCAGCAACACTGAAATAAACCTCAAATAAATGCATTGCATCTACAGAAATTGTCTTAACATATTTTGGCATTCAAATATTGGTGTATTTAAAAATAATGTTCTGATTTCTGTTCTTAGTATTAAAGTACATTCTCCCCGTTTGAGATGGACTAAAGGAAGACTTACAAGAGTCAACGTTGTACTTTTTTTCTCCCTCTATATGTAAATAAATATGGAAATAGTGTGGTAAATACAAGGGTTTTCAAGGAGGGAATCACTAGTGACATTTAGGGCACTGTAGAGTCCCAAATGTGCATGACAGGGTGAAAGCAGGTCAAAATCAGAGGGACAAGGATAACTCTTCTACACTAGTCCCTCCATTATTTTGGCCTTCATGTAAAACAAATCTCTAGCGCCCTCACTAGACCAACAGGGACATGACGTGAACCAGCAAGTCTTGCCCTGCCCTGACTCACACCACCCCAACAAATTATGGATCCCACTTGGATCTCGACTTGGTGGGGTAGCTGAATATGTGCATGTTCAACTGCATGTAAAAATGATACACTCTCGCATATTTAATGAAGAGTGTATTGAACTTGGTCATATTCACATGTGAAAAATGAAAAATCTCCCTCCATCTTTTTATTTCATGGCTTCAACCCATAGTACCTGCTTTCCTTTCGAAATGAAATGCGATGGTTAGACAATAAAATCCAATGGCTTTTCTCTCCCCAGGGGGTTTGGCTCAGTCACAGCACAACACAAAACACACACAGACACACACACTCTTGCACACAGTTCACCAAAAAATATTTGTGTCCCAAATTTTTAAAAATGACAACACACATCCTCTCTCTCTTTCGCTGATATCACTGAAGAATACTGTTGTCTCACATCTGGACTCGGTTCACACACAGAACAGAACATCCCACAACATAAACAAAACACTGAGGGTCACAACTGCTTTCTAACACAAAAGTTATTCATTCAAAAAGGAGGGTGCTTTGCCTGCAAAGACTTGTAGTATGAAAAGGTAGAGCCTCGGAGGTGGACCTAGTTTGTGATACATGACGCAAAACTACAAAAGCTTGAATTACCATTCTGGTTTCCACTGTAACCTGGTGGGCGGGAACGTTAAGCCATATTTGGCACAACCGGTCAGACAGGCTATGTGTTGCTTTTCCTCTGTAGGAAAAAAAGACGAAAAAAAGCATTGTGCAAGGAGGCCTGTATCTCGTCAGTGGTTCATAAAGACAACCTACGTTAAAACGAGGCTGTGGGATCTTAAGTCTGCCCCTTAAAATAAGACTGCTCCCACAAAGGAAGCTGGCAGACACATTAGGAATGCTCTGAGAGGACAGAAAAATCAAAAAGACACAAGTCTGTGGATGAGTTACATCACTGGACAAGCAAAGAGTAAACTGCCACTTTCTTTCATCCCATCTGTTGATATGCACTCAAAGCTTGGCCTTTTTGCCCCACCTATGGATGTGCACTTGTACAGCTGGAGGAAGGGAAGGGATGGGAGTGTGGAAGAGGAGGAGGAGGAGGGGCATTAAGGTAAAGCTGCTGTTACTCCCTCTTATCAGCTGCTTTCGAATGCTCCCTCTGAATCATGCAGCGGCGCACAATGCTGTCAAAACTCCCCAGGTAAAAGAGGGCGATGGTCCGAAATAATCCCATGGTAACAATCTGAGCAGAAGATAAGCTGAGGTTAGCATTTGTAACCTGCACAATATTAACCATTTCACTATAACAACATTATGCACATAGCTGTACCTGCTGAAGGCCTTCAGTGATGGAGGTCACAGGTGACATTCCACAGGTGAGGGCTGACAGCATGTAACCATCAGGCCCAACAGAGCTGTTGAAGTTCCCCTGCTACAAGAGCAAAGGAAATAACAGGCAGAAACATTAACAGACTTAAAGTCTTGTGTAAAACTCTGAGTGCCACTGACGTATTTTGACATCATTTAAAATCAGACGCTTGAGTGCCATTGAGGTATTTCAACGTGTTTTTTCGGCAGCGGGTCGCCGATTGCAGTCTCCCGCAGCCTGTGAGTAATTATGGGGCTTCTGTGATTTGTAGTCGGAGCATAAAGAGACAGTATACGCCACAGAGATCAAAGCAGGAAGTGGAGACAATTGTGATTAGAAAGCAAAACGGACAGATTCTGGACAAAAAGTGGTGTTTTTGGTGGGAGTGGCCTCTGCGCTACCTCAGATAAAACAAGAAAGGAACAAGGTAAAAACAAACATTTTTTTTCGTGATGAAATAGAGAGTCTCTTCTTTCATTTGAGCTACTCTGTTTTCAGAGACATCGTAAAAAATAGTCTGTGGGTCTTCAAATATGACTCAAAATGGACAAAAACGCTGGCACAAGACACTTTCTATTTTATGAAACAGCTGGCACTCAAAGAGTTAATGTTTAAAACCAGAAACAGGCTGAGGCACAGGCATGTGAAGAAAATTTCTTACCACGGCATCCCGAACAATGATCTTGGCCACTTGGTCAGGTTGACAAACTCCAGAGGTTTCAGAGATTAATTTGGTCTCTAGAGGCTATTAGAGAAAAGAATTAAAGAGCAATGGGCTTTACATAGGAGTAACTTGAAGTTAGCGCTTGCTGTTTATCGAGGAAAAGAGATGTTTACCTTTGTTTTATTTTCCTCAGCTAATCCTGGAGTGTCAGTGTCAGGGGGGTAGGCCACAGTCACATAGATATTGTATGGCTTTATCTGGAGTAAAAGAACAGCAACAATCACTAAATACTAAGTTGTACAATTTTCCCTTGACGATAACAACAATCAGCATGTATGCTCCCTATTCAGGATTCAATGTTAATGTTTTGTTTCTCCACTTCTCCATGAGGTGAAGTAGGTAAAAAAAAAAAAAAAACAGCTTGCTTGTCAATTTTTACTTTCCCTTCTAAATATATTTAAACCAGCAGCTCATCACCCCTCAGCATTAACATGATGGAAAAAAAATATAAGGGGAAAAATTATTTTAACTTAGATGCATTGTGGAGTTGATGTGCATTGCAGTGTGTTGGCTTCAGGTGCAACAGTCCAAAAAAACCTCACCTCCATCTGCAGCGCCTCTGCGAGGCCACGCAGAGCAAACTTGGACGGGGAGTAGGCAGTGTATCCAAACAGGCCGATCTGGCCTGCTTGTGAGGACACGAACAAGATGCGGCCCATCCTTCGCTCCTTCATGGTGGTTATGACGGCCCGTGTTGGGTAAACACTGCCCAGGTAGTTCACTTCCATCAGTTTCTGTTGCAACAAGGCCAAAGTTCACACACATTATAACAAGGTTGTCCAGAGTGTAGCACTGCATAAATTTTAACTACTTGTTCCAAAACCTGAATCCTGTTGCACTTTACAAAAAACACAGTATTACGCCAGACTTTAACCTCTTCTTAATGTTTTCAGAGAGTAACAAAGAGTAACCTGGCAGCTATCACACCTTCATTTTGCCTATTTTGTTACATGTTGAATACACACGCACACATAAAAAAACAATTCTGTGATTTAGATAGATACTTTATTCATCTCACAGAGAAATTCACAGTTCCAGCAGCTTGAAAGATGGAAACACACAGGGTTCAATTTTTTTTTTTTAGATAGATATTTCAAGCATATCTACCATGTTGGTCTAAATGACCTACTTTTGTAAAGTAAGTCATTGAATCACATGGCTGACGGCAGTAATTTATGTATATAAATAAAATTAAACTATGAATATTGCTTCTCATACATCCGGAAAATCTCAAAAGAATGTTTAGTAATATAGTGTCACTCCATTATAACTTAAAAATGACCCTACTTATATAAACCTGTTTAAGTCATAAACTATATGCTTTTTATTTTTACTTTTCAATCCCTCAGGCTTTTGGCTTATTGACTTCTGAACATAAACACAACCATGGCCATGTCTTGGTTAGACTCCAAGGTACCTACTTTGAAACGGTCCACTTCCACCTCCTCAAACTTTCCAGAGATGGATGTCCCAGCACAGTTCACCAACATATCAACAGGCCCCAGCTTCTCTTGAGCCTGCACAACAGGAAAACACCACTTCAGTACGTACGCACTGAATTATTAAGTGTATCTGAGATGTTCCCGTTGCTAAGAGGGTCACATTACCTGTTTTATCACACTTTCCACTTGGCTATAATCACTGGAAACATCCACTGATATGCAGAGCACCACCTGAGTAAGGAAATTTTACATCATCTTATGCAATGGCATCAGCTGCTCCAGAATTTGTCTGCACTGAGGTTGTCAAAATTATGTACACACTTAACTGAATTTTGTAGATAAAATTATTTAAATATTTTGTTGCAACTACTATAAAATATTCTAAAAAACTGCCAAGTTATCTTCATCAACATATTAACTGATTTAATGATGCACTGAATCACTTTATTCAATTTTAAGGCTTTGTTCACTGATTGCCTTAAAACAATGTCTGAAAGTTACATCTTTCATTGAAATAAATGCTGAACTCATACCTGTTTGTCATTGACGGCAAATTTCTCCAACTCCTTCTTTGCTTGAAGTAATTTAGCCTAGGGGATATTTATAAGACACATTTTAACATAAGAGCCATTAAATCTCACCATATGAAAACATGTCCAGTTATCAAATGCTCACATTAAGGCAAAGTAACGTATGTTAACGGAGCACAAACATAACCTGACAAGGAGCAGATTAACCTTTAGAATATATTCCAGTGTTTAACAGGTTGGCTATAAAAACAAACAAGTTGTGACCAGGCACAAAGCAATGATTCGTAGAATGTGGTTTATGCTGACCTCGTCCCGTGCCACCAAAGTGATGAATGCTCCTTGCCTGTAGCACTCGATTGCAATGCTTTTCCCAATCCCACTTGAGCCTCCTGTAACCTAAAAATTCACAGGGTAAGAGCATCAATCGAAAGTCAAAAACTAGATAGCTGATCTGCAACTCATAAACTAGTGTGCATGGAAACAAGAGTATGGATCCATTATGGAAGTTAATAAAGTGAATAGCAGTGTGAAAGTCAGTTCTGTTATGGTGTTAACACATCTGTATAATTAAAGAAGGCCTAGCTGAAATACTGACAGGCCTGACAGTTCTGATTGTTTTTGCTGAGGCTGTTTCAGAAAGGCGTTGCTTCACCCATGGCCATTTTGGAGGTGCTATTTAACCCTATTGAGTTGTACACATAGGGTTTTTAATATTTAGCTAGTCATGCCTTTGTGACATAAACATAAAGTAGACCAGCAACTCATGTTACGTTGAATCAAAATCTCTCTGCAGTAGCCGGGGCATAGTGTATTAGTTTTGTATGCATGCACATATATCACAGTTAACGCTATTTCGCGTTAGCACTACTTGCCTCGCTCGATAGTGTCAAACTGACTACTCTCTAAACTCACTGGGCTGTGTGGGCGTGTCACTTCGTAACTGACAGTTCACGATCGTCATTAATTCGCCCCCTAACAAAATATGTTTCACTCAAAAAGTTTAAAGTTTTTTTACTATTAGCTGAAACGTTAGTGCTAACTGACACAACGCTACATTTATGCGTAACATACATTTACATTTAAAACTCCACCTAGAACCTAAAGCTACGTATTAACGGCTGGACCGTTATCAGCCTAACTAGTTAGCACTCTGGTGCACTTACCACGACATGGGCCCCGTTCAGTTTCAGAGGTTTGGGACTAATCAGAGGCGATATCATGTATAACAGCAACACAAAGGCAACGACGAAGGCAGCAACTACAAGAAGCATGATGAATGGCAGAAGGAGCCACCAGGAATTGATGAAAAGCCAATCCGTGATCGTTGAGCTCAGCGCTTCTTCTGAGGACATGGGTGAAATCTGGCAATCGTTAGCTTGTTTGCTAACTAGCAGGCCAGTTTCTGGGGTCCGATAACGGAGCTACGAGTGACGGCCCTGAAAGGGGGAGGCGAAACACAGAACTCGGAGGAGGAGGAGTTGTTCCGAGGTTTGACAGGGAGTCAGAGAAGTCTAACTGCCAGGTTAAAGTACCGTGGTGGACCTTAGCTCCCCGTGACAAAGCACAGTCTGCATGAACCAAAACAAATCGAACTGTGCACTGTAACCGGACGCTTCGCGGTCGTTCTTGGTACTTGTAGTTCTCAATCCTGTACTTCCGTGGAACCTGAACGCTGCTTGAGTTTGTTTTAACAACAACTCCCACAATGCAATGCCCTGCCTCCTAATTCGTCGCATCCGTGTCAGGTTTCAGTTAGCTACCGTTAGCTACACACCCACCCAACCAGCTACCAGGTAACTGAAGAAAGTAAAACAAAAAATAGCTATCACACATTGTGAATCCTTTATTAATGAAGCTAATGTCAATAACATGTTGTGAATTTGTTACAAAAAAGTAAACAGCTTTTCTTGACGTAGCTATGACTTTTATTTACAGTATGGGAAAAAAACCAGAAAATAATATGCATGGGTGACCTCTCCACAAAGAAAATTCTCAAGAATTGGCAATAGGTCTAGAAATTTACAGTAATATAAGAGATGTTCCCCATCAAAACTCAAAAGAAATCAAAAGAGCACAGGTGTACACAATCTCAAGAAAAAAAAACTTATATGAAATGCACAAGTATTATACAATTATTAGTTTTGGTGACAAAGCACTGGATTTTAAGCATTATGACCAATTTAGAAATAAACCAATAAAAAAATACTCTTGCAGCTTTTCTCGAAGGCACATGGTGCACACTACTGCCACTCATGGCTACATATAGTTGATGCTTGGAAATGCGTTATTATATCCTTGAGTATACAAGATGATCTCTCCACCTGATCGATCAGTGTCCAACTCAGTCTTGTCTTTATCAAAATTCGGAATGTGGCTTTATCTTAACACAAGGCTTATTTTTTATATTACGGTTAAGCAGCAAAGCCTGTGGATAGTAATGAAAAGTATGTACTGTTATTGTGGAAAAAAAACCTATGCACTTAGTGACAAAGCAATTCAAAGCTATTGAGTTCTTGGAAAAAAAAACTGTAAAACAATGCTGGTTTGGCACCATTGGTGATCCACCCTTGTAACCATATTTAAATCAAATGAGCAAAGAAATACAATTGTCCTTTGTGAGGAAACTGGATTAGCAATCCAAAGGGTCTAAAGTCGCTCTCATCCTGAGTATCTGTCTCAAAACACAACTCAAAAATGTCCATCACCTTGAGACAACAACGACATATTAACTCCTGCCCCGCCAGCCCAGATTTATACATTCCACAAAGTACAGTATATACTGTAAAATTATTTTTTCCACAAAAAAAAAAAAAAAAAAATAGACAACACATAAGGGGCATTTATTAGTGTAGTGACATATTCTGATGACATGATCTATTTTTAAATTATATTGATTTCATTAGCCTTATTTGTAATACTTGTTTTACAGGTCTGTTTTTAGCTTCTCTAAATTGCTTGGATATTCTGCTGATACCTTTAGTCACTCAACCCTGTAATTCTTTTTTTACGTTGTATTGACGCTTTTATCAGGTCAGCTACAGATGGGAAGTTGCTTATGTTCTTTGGACGACGGTTAACATTGAATAAAACAAGCACAGTGATCTTGTCCACTTATGATATACCGTGAAGCCTGGTGAATGATTATAATGAGACAGAGGGAGAGGGAGAAAGGAACAAAGACAGTAAAGAGAGACGATCACAATTATCACAAAATGCTTTGGTTTGGCAGTGCTCAATCATGCCACCTAGCCTTCCTGTCCAAAGTCCTCTGTGAATTTTTTCAGTTTGCTCAGATCTTGTTCATTGACTGTCGGCTTTGTGTTTGCCAGTGACCTACACATGTCAGACTGAAAAGAGGAAAAATATGACATCACATTAGGAATCAGTTATGCATTGCAGTACGCAATATTACTGTCTAGTATTTTACATCCTTACCATGCATACTACAGGCTCCAATAGCTTTTCTCCAGGTACCTCCATCCATGTCATTTCAATTGCGTTGGGATCACCAGGTGAGCAAGGAGTCAAGAGGTCGTCTACAGCAATGTTGGGGTCAGTTCTGGATGCACCTCGTACCTTATTTAAATCACAATATAAAAAAAAGAAAACAACAGTGACAATTAGTCAACTACAATGTCTTACACTGCAGCATAAAATGGGTAAAGGTATTTTTAAAGACGTACCCGTTTGAAGTGGGTTGCTGACTGGACCTTTCGAACAGGCTGCATCAGAGCGTCTCTGACAATGATACTGATATCTGCTCCTGAGTATCCCTCTGTCTTCTTGCCCAGAGTAACAAAGTCAGTGTCAGTGAGACTGTTGGGGGTCGAGCCCAGATGGAGCTTGAACATGAAGGAGCGGGCATGCTCTTCAGGCAGCGGGATGTAGATCCTCTTCTCAAATCTGACAGTATTATTGTTGTAAAGTCAGCAAAGGTGAATGACAACATGGTTGCAAACAACTTTTACCAAGTAATAACAATTACCTTCTTCTGATGGCTGAGTCTAGGGTCCATGGGATGTTTGTTGCCCCAAGTACCAGCACTCCCTCATTGTCATTCCCAACACCTGCAAAACGGGGGGGAAGTAAAGAGAGCCTGGTGACTACCATACTCTGGAAGAAACACTACGAAAAACAAAAGAAACTTACCCTGCATCTGAACCAGGAACTCTGTCTTAATACGGCGAGCTGCCTCACTCTCGTTCTCACTTCTTGAGCCACAAAGGGAGTCGATCTCATCAATGAAGATAATAGAAGGCTTGTGCTCCCTTGCGAGGCTAAAAAGATTCTTCACCAGCCTGGGAAGCAAAAGGGAAGTTTAAGAAATTGAATAGCCACATGCTGCAAGCTGCAGTATAGTTTTATTCTTAACTCCTTCTTAACTTTTGTGGATTACCGTTAATGACTTACTTTTCACTCTCTCCCAGCCATTTGGAGACAAGGTCAGATGAGGAGATGGAGAAGAAGGTTGAGTTGTTTGCCTCTGTGGCAACAGCTTTAGCCAGATAGGACTTTCCTGTACCTGGAGGTCCAAAGAGCAAGATCCCTCTCCACGGAGTTCTCTTTCCTGTCAGTCAAGCAAAAAGGTAATTCAGACTATATAGTGTCACCAAAAACCAGTGAATACACTCTGGCTGTTCTATGCAACAAATATGTTGGGTTATATCATTTAAGAGTAAAGTAATAAGGATACCCTGCTCTTAATCAAGATTTAATACCTGTGAAAAGGTGGGGGAATTTGATTGGAAGAATTACTGCTTCTTTCAGTGCCTCCTTAGCTCCCTCTAAACCAGCGACATCACTCCATTTGATGTTTGGTTTCTCCATAACAATTGCACCTGATTAAAAAAAAATGCATTTCTGAGGAATTGAAGTATTTCCAGAATTACGACAGACAACATCTAACAAATATTATGAATATTACAATAGCTCAGAAAAAAATAAAGCCTGCAGAAGGCCCAAAGTTCTGTAAGTATTATTACAAACCTGAAAGTTGATTTTGGAACTTCTTTTTCTCTGGATCATCACCTTCATCACTTTCATTCCTGAAAACATAATTATAATAAATATATCAAAGGAACACTCGTTTTCTATTCAAGTACGAATAGCATCACATCTGCAACACCAATAAACACACCCTTTGTCATCAGACTGTGACTCTTTGACAGGCTTAGCAGGAGGAGCATTTTCTTTCTTCTTTAGATACTCCTTCAGTTTCTCTGCTCTGTCCAAGTATTCAGCACATTTTGCCCGGATGCTCTGCTTAGCTTTCTCACTCTGGGTTCCATCTGTCAGGAATAACAAAAAATGACCACAACAATGATTTCACCTATAAGTATTTGTTTCTAAAAAGAGACATCACTCTCATCTGAGCATTGAACTGTTAGCGTACTCTGATTGCATAATCACATCACACCGTCAGTACTACTAAGACAGCATACAGAATGCCTTCCACGCCATTTGAGAGGAGACACTCTGACACTGTCAAGAAGGATTACCATCATGTTTTATGTCTTACATTTCATCACATGGAGGAAGTACTGGACAGCACCCTGGTAATGACACAGAGCCTCCTGGTATTTCTGATCTTTATCCTCCTGAGCCGCCTGGCTGGCAAGATCAATGGCTTTCTAAAATAAAAGGGACAGAATAAATTTAGTTGTAGTAATGTGTAGGTTCTGCAATTAATGAAAAAAACAGACAACTGTATGAGGTTAATGACAATGTTTTTGAATAATGAAAACGACAAGACACCATCAAACAACTAAGCAACACAAATATCCAAACAAAGTGCCAAATTGTGAAATGTGAAGAATGACAACCACTTAAGTGGTTATGGCAGCAGCAGGTAACCGTACATACAGTATACTTACTGTAGTACATCATACCGTAACAAGCTAAGCGTGAAGATCAGCTGTGATGTGTGGTGACACTACGCGTAGTCAGTCCCACGATGAGGTAGGAGTGCCTGCCTGGAGCTGAATCTGAATGCACTCTTTCGCTTCCTTTTGGCGATTGTAGCCATAATACGTAACTATAACACAATTGGTCCTTATAATTCAACCCGTACAGAATGCGACGTCAACAGTTTAACTTTCCTTTTGAAGTGGGTGTCGTTTCATCGGCCAAATAAAACCAGTAAGCTACCTAGCAACGTTAACCCATTAGCTAATTGTTATCGTCGATACAGGGTGACGTTTTGTCACACGGCAATTGCCACAATTGAATAAAACGATACTGTAACCAAGGAAAACACCAGCCTTTATAATACGTATGGGCTACAATGTCACTTTGGGTGTTCATGACTGCCCAGTCGATGCCTATGTTAGCTAACCGTGCTAATTAGCAGCTAATGTTACGCTACTTTACTGTAGCGTAAGTCGGAAACATTTCTACCGAACACCACCCGACAAAACAAGTCCAGGCGTTTCGCGTGTCGACAACTAGCACACTTTTCACTCTCAGTCCAAAATGTTAAGAACTTTGTCTCCTTATTTACGAGATCTATCTTGTAGTGGGGTCGGTTCTCTACTTACCTGTAAACTGTTGTTGGTAGCCATAATGGCTGATCACTTGTCCAATAATCGAAACGAATATAACACCGCCGTGAGAAACCAACTTTTAAACACTGTGTTTTGGAATTCAACCATAAAATTCAACCGTAAAGTCGACAATCGTTGTTTTATTAAGCTTGTTTTCGTTTCTGAGATCGCGCTCGAGTCAGACTGAGGAGGAAACTTCCGCATTGAAAAGTCGATACTCGCGTGCACGGATTGTGGTGACGTCAAGACGTAGCCTACGTACAGTCCAGTAAATTAGAATTAATGCGAGTTTATTTGCACTTTTAGAAGTGTAAACTGATCCGATTTTAAAACTTTAACCTGGATTTAGAGGACCACTTGGAACTTCATCCCCTCTCGTGTGTTTCCATTCTGTCATTGTCTTGTCATTTGCCTGTCATGTTGTTCGTTGTGCGGTGTGTTTGGTTGTTTTGGTTAGTGTTTAACACATAGCCCTGCCCTTTACCTTCAGTATGTCGCCTACAGTTTATGGGTTCACGACAAAGCAACTCTGCCAGACTATAGTTGAACTACTGACCTTGTCACATAAAAAAAGCAAATAAATAGATTAACTCACGTACAGTACTTATTTCCTTTTCCTGCAACTTTCTACTTCTTCTCCACTAGATTCTGGAGGCAAATATTGTACTTTTGACTTCACTGTATTTAGTTGGTAATGTAGTTACTAGTTACTTTATAAACTATAAATGGTGCTTATACTTTTGTGAATAAGATACTTTCTACAATGTGATATTGCTATTCTAACTTTGTCTATCAACTATCAGGCACTTCATTTAAGTTTTAAAAATGTTAGACATTACTTTGGGTTAGTCATCATTAAAATCGTATACATATTTGTAAAACAAATATGTATTTAGGTTCTGTAGCAACCTCTTTATTCACTAGGTATTCCTGTAGTTCTTCCACTCTGTCCAGGTACTGTTTACATTTATCTCTGATCTTCTGGTTGCCATCTTTACCCTGGGGTTCACCTGGTGGGAAGGAGAACATTCATTAACATCATTCTGCAATGTAGATTTTGGTATGGACATTTTATAAACAAAGATTCAGCACAGACAAAAGTAATTTCACGTGTAGATGCTAATTGTTCTATTTGGAAATGACAATGATGCACAGTCTTGTAGAGATAGTTAGAATGACCTAAAATGCCTCATTATTTCAACCATTTGATGCATTTTGTTTCCAGCTGTAGTGACGCACGTTTTACAATATGCAGAAAGTACTTGACAGCATGCTGGTAGGAGCTGATGGCCTCCTCATAGTTCCCCTCCTGATCTTGCTGTGAGGCCTTCTGTGCTACGGCAATAGCTTTCTGGAAGAACAGGAATATTTTAGATACTATCACATCCTCTAATCACTTCATGACAGCGTCTCTACTTGAACCTCAAACTCATTGAGTTCACATTCTCTCAGTGTCCTGCACAAATCCACTTCAGCCAAACCAAAGTAATATCATTCAGTGTTGTTATTATTATACTAAGGGCAGCTAGTATCATATAAAAAAACAAATCAATCAATGAAATCATAATTTCTAAAACTGCTCCTGAACTTGTCAATCGAATCAAATCAAAAGCCTTTATTGTCATTATATGACAATGCATACAACGAAATTAGGAGCGTTGCTCAACATGGTGCTCAGTCAAATGAAACAAAGCTTAAAATTAAAAGAGTTATTGTACATTTTTCAGAATTGGAATATTGCAGTGGTATTATTGTTTACCGTTATAGCACAGAAAGATATGTATTTATTTATAATATAATATGATGATAGTATAATATAATATGTATCTATAAGCTATAACATATCTAACAATATAATAATATATGTATATAATACTGTATACCTTAATACATACTTGGTGTATTGCATTGAAATAAGAAATGGACTGAGTATCTGATCAAATTTTGAGAAAATGTCACATTTTGTAATCCTGTCATTTTAGTGATTCATTGTATAATAATAGACATTCTTTAACTTGGCATTGCAGGAAAAGCACAAGGGTAATTACTAATATTGTAATCTGTACCAGTAAGTCATGCCACAATACCTCTGGCCCTGGAACTGGCTGACCTAAATTAAATGAAGTTGTTTGTAGTGTATTAATTACACCTGCAGTTGTCCCATGTGATAAAGATCTATCCTGAATATTTGCTCTTGGACATTATCTGTGTTGACTTAAATATATTAATTTGGCTAAATAATTTTAGTATCTACAAATTATATAAATAGATGCTGAAACAAAATATACGGTAAACAATCTGTTTATAGCATCTGCCTTAGATTGAGCCTCATCCCCTATGTGGAAATTCATTATTTATACTAGAGGAGGGTCAATGTGAATTCCACCCATCTATTAGAGGGTACCTGCGATTATGACCAATATAAATAGATAGAAGTAGAACTACACTGTACATTAGATATAAACCAGATCACAGGTAGAACCTTGACATAGTCACATTCCCTGATTAAAACATTAACACACTGTGAATGAACACATCACAGACTGCCATTGAATCAGTGGGCTTGATGTGAATCACTATCTTCAGCTGATGATGGAGTTCAGTGAGCTCTTGCAGACAGAAATATTGACACTAAACGTTCTGCATTCAAATAAAGAACTGCCTATCCTATTTTAATAACGAGCAGAAACACTGAGACCGGATCCAAATTAACATTCTGACAAAGTGAAACCCGTCAGATTAACATGCAGGGAAGCTCGTTGTTTGTTCTCTTCTACATTTGTTAGATCGACAATCTGGAAGCGTCCAGTCTCAAACAAACTTATTCATCCTACCTGTAGATTTGTTGGCTCCATGAGGAGTCCTGCGAGGAGTAAACACACTATAGAGTCAACCCGTGATCCCCACAGAGTCTTGTTTCGTTTACCCAGCCGTATGTCACAGCGCAGCAAGTTCCTGTTTGCTTATCACTCCCTCTGTAATGACACAGGCGTTCAAGAAAGCAGCCTGCCCAGTCACAGGAATGGCAGCGATGCTCCTGCTACTGAGTCACCATGCTCAGCATAATGATTGTCATGCATTCCCAAAGACAACCCAAGTTGTTGAGCCTGTATTAATGACCCAAAATAGAAACAGATGTTTCAGAACATGCACTCTTCCAGTATTATCTTCTAGTAAGAACCTTTTTATGACAGTAGAACAAACCAACCATCAAGATACAGTGAGTAACACGGAAAATATTCGTTTCACTCGTAACACAATACAGTTGCTCTTCTTTCCAAAGAGGCCAAATGACGTGTAAAACCCGAAACTTTACTGAAATACTACCCTTCGCTAATGACTCGTGTTGTGACTATTTTCTCCACTAGATGTCATCCAAACATCAGCCTGGAAAGATCCACTGTGACAAGAGTCGGTGGTGGGGTTCCTGCTGCGAGGGGTAATATTTAACTTTCACATCAAAACTCATAAACCAGATATAATGTTTATCAGATAAATCAAACATTACACAAATTGCAAGTGTTCTTATCATGTAGCAAGACAATTTTATTTCATAATAAAACTATTATATATTGCAGAATCCTACTATAAATATAGCCTACAGTGTTATCGAAGCAATTCCTTGTAGGAGGATTTTACAATCAGAGGATAAAAAAAAAAAACAAGAAATAATGAGTGCGCGTAAAATGTCTATGTTTATGTTTGAAGCCTGTAGGTGTGAGATATTTCCCTGTCAATGGGACAAAAGAGGCGCTGCTGGGAAACGCAGTGTAAACTGTGATCGGAGACCTTTGGCCCCTCTCAGTAGATTAGCATCGAGCTCAGACCATCGACAGCCTGACACCTGATAGCTCCAGTGTGGCGCACGGTTTGATCAGGAAGACGGGAAAAATGCTGTCGCTGTTAGTTTGGAAACATGTGGCGAAGAGAGAGCCCACCTTCAACAGCAGAGGACCATCTTGAAGATTTGTCGTTGACAAGTCCCACTGGAAAAGAGCCTCGCGCGCAACTCGCGCAAAACCCCTCGGGCTCATTTCATGGAGATCTTTAGATGACAAGACGTGCACGCTGCGGCACCTACTGGGATCTCTACTGTGGAACATGGCGAGAGGGATGAGGGGAGCTCATCTCCTCGCTGTATTTTTCATCTGTTCAGTTACAGTTTTCAGAGACGCGGATGGACAAGGAACTGTGGCAGGTTTTAGTCTGAGTCCTCCGTATTTCAACCTCGCTGATGTGTCTAGTATCTCTGCCACAGCAACCTGCGGTCAGGATGAGGCTGGGACACCGAGATTTGAATTATACTGTAAGCTCGTCGGAGGACCGAACACCGGACCTCGTACTCAAAATATACAGGTAAGAAAAACTCACGCAAACTCACTGAAGTGTCCTGCCCGTGCGTAAAAAGTGAATAATGACAACAATATGCAGACAGTGCTGTAGGAAAATCGATTGGGGCAGGATGCATAAAGTCAACAGCAAGTATACAACTTATAGCCTAACTATAGGAACATTTTCATAAACATAGTCTTTGTAAGAGCTCAACCCAGCTTATACCACGAAATAGAAAGTAGTTTGACACCATTGTAGTTGTGTTTTCCATATGAAATGACCTTTCAAACGTGGTACTGTACCCTCAGGAGTTCCTCTGAAAAGCCCTACATTACAGCAGTTTGACATGGACATGCTAAAACTTGTGTCTGACCTTAAGATTTGCTTGTGGTTGCAATATATTTCACATATGCACTGGGTTAGTTGTTTTCCTGCATATATTTTTCTGCAATTATTTAGGTACAGATGTCTATGAATACCAACTAGCCTATTTGACACTGTTTAGGGTCAATTCTGTGACTACTGCAACTCCGCTGACCCAAACAAAGCCCACCCAGTAACCAATGCCATCGATGGTTCCGAGCGCTGGTGGCAGAGCCCTCCTCTCTCCAGGGGACTGGGCTACAATGAGGTGAATGTTACCCTGGACCTTGGGCAGGTGAGATTATCATACCTTACTCTGTTATGAACAGCTGTGCCTGCTGCTACCTGCAGTGTGAATGATAATTGCTGTGTGGTGATAGAAAAATATAGCACGTGGATGTCACAGAGCGAGGAGAAGGAGCGTTTTCTGCCTCGGTTATTGCTCTGCTGCCGTGAGATGAGTGATGTCAGTAGCGGCTGAGAACTTTCACTGATGTGCAGTTGCAAAATGTGTACACCATAGGTGCCCCTTTCATGCTTTTTTTTCAATGCTGCTTTTTTTGTTTTGGATATGCTGGGAAGAAATTTGTTTGACTTGTGGCATTTCATTCACAAATATTCCAAAGCATGATTGTGTTTTCAGTTTGAGCGTCATCACCTCAGCCAGCAGTGATCATGTGAGTAATGTCCTGTAGTTGGATGCTTGCCAGGAATCAGATTCACGCTCCTTTTCCCATCATGACTTGTGTCTTTGGAAGGAGTTTGGCTCCTTACGCTCAATTATCTACTCTGAGGGAATTCTTTCTCTGGATTAGGGATCAGAGGGATGTGAAATCAGATTCGAAGAGTGCAGTCCTGGACCTCTTGTGTAAGGAGGGATTATTTGACCAGTTCTGGAGTAGATTTAAAAAAGAGAGGAAACAAAAGGGCTCCTCTCCACACGTGTTGCATCTTTGGCTCCCAGTAGGCACTGTGTCACACAATGGGTGTTGGCTCTTCTATCTCTATTTTTAGACAGACTGAGCTGAGCAAAGATCCTGCACGAGTAAATATAGTCCACTCTTACAAGAGGATGGACACATGCAGGGCCTGTATGAGGGATGTCTGATGCTAATACGCGGTAATGCTCAGTTTATTTGGGAGCCGGGAAAGTAGCATTATTGTATTATGGTGTGCTAAAAAAAGCGTGGCTAGATCTGTGATGGTGACTACCAACCACACAACACCCTGCCCTCACTTCAACCACATATACACACATGCCCACCTGTCACACACATTTTTCTCTTCATGGCATCTCTGTGAACAGTACTCATCTGCCACCATTTGTCTTCCATACAACATTGTTTTAGCACGCAAATATTCCGTGTACAAAGCAGAGAAACTGATTGTGGGAGAAAATGATGGCAGATTTGTGATTTACTAATGAGAACCTTACCAACAAACTCATACAGTATCATGCACTAGATCTATCAAGTTGTTTGACTATTCCATTTGAAGCTTTGATAGCTTTCAAATCCACAGGATAAATGATGTGTTCATTGAACTATGTGGGTTAGACCCAGTTTAAAGGGTTCTGTGGTTTCTTTCAAGACCAACGCAGGTGGCTGCTCTGCTGTTGTCTATATAGCGCTCAGTAGATATATTAGATAGCGGAACAGTAGATGTTTATGTTGAAATGGTGAGGTTCAAAGAGAGAGAGGCCTTTTTGACAGAGCTGTTTCCGGCTTTTCTATAGAGGATTGCTTGAAGAATGGTCTGCCAAGTTTAAAGCTAGTCTAATCTGGCTAAAGGTGAACTCAATAGTTTGTCAGAGAAATTACCCTCGGACTGGGTGTAGAACACAAACTTAAACATTTTTAAAAGTATTGTTTTTTTAACTCTATAAAAGGATATAGGGGATAGCACTGTTGGTCAGCCAGTTTACCGTTTTTTATTTCCGACTGAAATATCTCAAAAACTGTCTGACGAATCACCTTGAATTTTTGTACAGACATTCATAGTCCACAGGATGACTCCTGTCTCTACCTTTAACGTTTTTGAGTTTTAGACAAATATCTCGACAGCTGTTGGAGGATGGTCATCCAGCACCTTCATCAGGTTAAAAGTCCAATTAGTTCAATACTGACGAAATGACTTTACCATCATTTACAACTTTTTCCTTTTGTGCAATTAGCAAATGCTAGCATACTAACATGCTATACTAAGATGGTACGCATAGAGCCTGCTAACAGCCTGCTATCAGCATGTTTGTATGGTCATTGTGAGCATGTTAGCATGCTGATATTAGCATTTAGCTCAAAGCACTGCTGTTTTTAAGTCCAGCCTCACAGAGCTAGCAGATAGAGATCGACCGATATGGGTTTTTCTATAACTGATGCCGATACCGATGTTTAGAGGTCAGAGTCAGCCAATGGCCGATGTGCTGGATTTTTAGGACCGATATCTTGCCTTTTTCCCCCTTCATTTGCATGCTAAAATGTCATCTGCATATTCTTGAGCTGAATTTTCATTCATGTTGGATGGAAACCCGACTATTGTCTGCATCAAACTATGCTTCCGAAAAGTCATACACCGTTCTGGGCTGCTCAAGGACAGCTCTTAGTCTCCGTGCACAGTGCTATCTGTGAGCGGGGCACATCATTGACATCACACATCGTAGTTTACTGGTAACATAATAGCTAACATATGACCATAGGGCATTGAAATGTTTAATTTTCCAAAAGTTTTGGTTTGTTTGGGGTCCTTCACATGCGGCAGCAGCATGTTCCACTGCACCAATAACATGCAGCTGCCCACAGATGTGCCTGACTTTAAATCAGCACAACTAAACAAGGATATCGGCTGATGCCGATGAATTAAAAAATGGCAAATATCAGCCCGATATATTGTCCAACCAATATATCGGTCTAGCCCTACTAGCAGGGCTTTAGACCCTTAGTCTTGTTTTCATGCAAGCCACTTATCTTCAAATCTTGGATCAACTTTCATTTACCAGCCCAAAGGCATGATCACTCTCTAAATCACCTCCAGCTCAGAAATCTCCTCTTGTCCTGAATGCAAGCAGGTTAACTGCTCCTTGTTTTTGTGACTTCTTGACTTTTGACCTGTGACCTTGTGTCAGATCCTACCCTGAGTCAAGAAATTACCTCAATAATCTGACACTGGCTTCTGTAGAGATTAAGATGGTGTTTACATCTGGAGTGTTTGGCAGAAAATAGGTGAATTTGTAGTAAGAATTTATTTGTGGGAGCACAGGTCATATCTTATTTTCACTAAAGCCTCTTTTGCTTTGTATTGTTTATCTCCTTTTATTTTGCCATTTATCCAAAACCAGCAAACATTTCGTGTGTAGCCCATCACAGATTTATTACACATCTGTGCCCACCAAAATACTAGACACTCTTCCAGGAACTTTTGTCCTTGCTAAACTATTTACAGAGCACGGTAGGCAAGCCATTGTTCTGCTAAACATTTACACCACACATCAGATGGCCAGTCACTCCTTTTTTCTGGGGAATGTATTTTAGGAGCCCTGACCACATGTGCTTATCTGCCTGAGTGAGCACAGAGTAGACCATGTGAGGCAAACATACCAGGGCTTACTGCTGTCTGTCTCCCATCTGATGAGACTGAGCTGCTTTGATTGATCGCTGAATGAACATCGGATATTATCCACTCAAATGAAGTTCTGATTAGGTGCTGAATTGATGTCTAAGGGCTTTAGCTAGTGTTTTTATTTGAAGGTTAATTCTGTGGATTATTTCTGTTGGTGACAGGTGTTTATTGTGTTGATGATGTGGTGGCATGGATTAAAATGTACTGATTGCATAGTATCTTGTTGTATCTGTGATTCATAGGTTATTTATTTACTCTGATATTGGATATACATGGTTCAGGTGAGTGCAGTGGCATTAGCACTGCTCATAGTGCTGCAATCGACAAGCTTTCAAGAACGACATTTTACAGACGTTCCCCTGGAACCTAATCCCTTCTCTCAATGTTCCACCTCCCATTGAAGTTGATTTGAATGTTTTATTTGCAGCCGTTGCCTCTTTTTTTGTTAGAATCCCTCTAGGCGGTATTGTGTGACATTTTTTCTGTGCTCTTAGCCTCTCACAATGGTTTGGTTCTTTTTAGGCCTCTCTGAAAGTGACCTGACCCTCTCTTTTCACTAAATAAATGGATAGAAAAGGAGAGGTGGTGTAAATGGTGGTGAGAAAGTACTTAAACACACACACACACAAACACAGGCGTCTCAGACTGCAAAACACTCCATGTTCCCTCGTCTTCTGCACTCTTGCTGTGTATTCATTCAGATACAACCAAGCATGATGCATTGTTGCATCTCTCCAAATCACTCAATAGGTGGTTAGCAAATATGCAGAGGCTATAATCCTGATTGTGGTGTCACATGTTTTGAATATGTAATCTGAGAGAAAGAACAGACTCAGTTGTTGTTCTATTGTGTTCTATTGTATTTATTGGTAATAAGGGTTTGTTCATACAGTGCAGCTGCCTCAGTGTGACCCCAGAGATAAGAGTGGTTGTTAGACACATCCCTATTGCTGTGGTGACGATGGAGGTGATGTAAGTGCCTGTCTTTAGATGGACTGCCTAAGGCGCCAGGCCAACCCAGCAGCTATTTACTACTCCGCTAACAGCCATCTCGCACTAGTTAGCAGTATAGCAGTCTGGCATCACGTTTGACTGTGTTGGCCTGCAGCAGCTCCTAAATAAGGAGCTGAGATGTGGAAAAGCTCGGGGGGTTTAACATGGGATCAGTTCCCCTTTTAAAAGCCTTTATCACCAATTCATACGTGGAAATGCTAATCAGTGCTCTGAGGCTCACTGACGCAGGCATTGATGCAATGGGATGTGTTAGAGAGTTTTCCAAGTCACATCTGATAAGGCTATTTCATGAACTGTCATGCACTCGTATGCAAGAAGTGGATGGGAATAATGCATCAGTACAATATTTCAATGTTGTAGTAGTTTCCCACTCATATTGTACTGAAACATGTGTCTTGACTCTTCATATCCAGTGCCGTAATTTCAATGTTTTTGTTTTCTAGAACCAAGAGTAACAAAAATGTAGCATTATTAATTGAGAGAGAGTATTGCAAACTAATTGGACACCATACTTCATTCATTTTGAACTCTGCACGGCTTCTCAAAGTTAATAATGATATTTAATGAATTGGCAAATGTGTAGTGTTTAATGTAGAAAAGCAAACAGGTTGTTTTTGAGCATGTGCACCTTAGGCTTTGTGTAGATTGCTAACAGGTAGAAACGTGTGTACTGTACACTTTCTGTTAGGCCTACAGTTCTCTTGGGACTTTTTTCACTATATAACTAATTCTGTCATGGAGACAGAGAAAAATACATCAGACTACCCCTCTCCCCTTCCACTGCCCACCTGTTACACACAGACAAGCAGTTGTACATTGCATTGTTACAAGCTGGAGGCCAACTGCTCCACCCCACTGGGCTGCAGTATGCTGTCTGGCAGCGGTGATCCACTCCAACAGAAGGGGATACCTCTCCTGTGAATTGCATTCCTCTGATCTCACATCAGACTCTCGGGGGCTTGTTCAGGTGGCTTCTATCTGTCAGGAGTCCTACTCTCACTGTAGGTTTAGTCCTTTAGGTGCTATGGTGCACTTTGGTTGGAATTTGGGATTAGGATATTCAGTATCTGCTTCTTGACGGCACTCGCTGAAAATATACATACTTACACCTCCTATATAAATGGTTATGCACTGTGTTTACTCATCTCATCTTCACATGGTAGCATTCAGCAATAACATTAGAATAGCAAATAACATGGATTATGAAATAAAAGAAACAGTACTTGCAGGCACTCTAGTTTATGATTGAGAAGGATGTGGGAAATTCCTCACCAGTCCATTTTATAGTACACTCACGTCATTTGATTAACACAAAGAGATTATAATTAAAGAGCTCTACGTGGCAGCTAGAGCAACTGGCTAAGGGTCACACAATCAGGCCTTTTTTTTTTTGTGTTTGGTTTTTCTGAGAGTATGAAGCATTGTTCCACTGCTCTGTTACCTGAGGTATAAGCAGAGCTACAGTTCACCCCTAAGAGTGTACATTTATCACACACACACACACACACACACACACACGCCCAATCAATAGGAAATGTCAGGGGTCAAGAGATTAAGGAGTGTGAATGTGTGCGTTTTGTCAAATGTATTTACATGTTGAGCTTTGCAAGTGTTTCAGTTGTTAAAATGGTGTTTGCTCATGAGGGAGTTGGATTGGCTGTGTTACCCTGTTGTGTTAATTTGAAGGTTGGAGGTGGTCTAGATACTTTACACCTTGTATATGTGACACCATTATAGGGGGTCAAAGTCAGGAATTAAGGATGGTGAGGGGGCAGAGAGTGTCCAACGCAAACAGTTTGTATCTGTCACGTCTCAACCCCTTTGACACCCACACTAAACCTCCTGGCATGACACTCTTGTCTAAAGCTGCAGATGCAGGCAGGGGCAGAGGATGGCTCTGCTCAAGTGTTATTCCAAGTGTTTTTGCCACAATCGTGTCAATCTGCTTTATGTCTGGAATCCTGCACTGGTGTGCTTAGCATGCCATCACCATATTTCATGCTCCCTGCAAACAGTACATAGGTGCTGTACATATTTCAAGTGTGTGTTTAGACTGGCAGGACACAGTTGGAGAGACAGGCCTGAAATTAAGCAAAGCTGTGCCAGGACAGGTCCTGTTGTTTTCCAAGATCACGCTGTCTGTTTCTCACTGGGTTTATTTCCGGAGGGTTCTTCTCACTATCACTGAGTTATTGGCATCAAGTCAGTGTTTTATGCCACAGCGAATGGCATCACAACATGCTAGATGAGAATTAAGTTTGATTCCTGCAGTTTCAGTTACTTTCTAGATAACAGATTTGATACCATTTCCATAGAAGTTTGGATTGCCTATTTCAGATTTTTCTGATGAAATTTCATTATTTTTGAAAGTCTCTTCTCCTTAAAGTACTGAAGGTTGACATGAAATGCTTGTGATTTTTTTCATGTGTCACAAGCCAATCTCACAAATCTCCAGAATCTCATCCTTTGTTATCTCTACCCATAAAGACAAATGGTGGAGAATATTTTCAATTCTGTGCATTGCTGTTCCTTACAAGTTCCTGAAAGCAGTGGCATGCCCTGCTTTGGGGGCATTAGGAGGGAAGGGAAATATGGTGCTATGTTTGGAATCTGAGATGGGTCTGCATGCCAGCCAGCACGTCTCTAACCACCCCTACCCTTTTTACCCTCTCCCCCTCCTCATTCTCCTGCCTCCCTTTAGCCGGCCCTCCCTTGATGTCATCACAGCCCATGTGAACTAAACTCCCTCCTGTTCCTTAGTCGAACCAGCATATTGATAGGAGGCAGCTCTGCTGGAAAAGCCTTGCTTCTGTTTTTAGCTGTATCTTGTTTGCGTGCTGTGGGCCCTGTGAATCTTTTTTGCACATCCTGTTGCATGTGGGTGGAAGTGTTTTCTGATTAATTTCACAACACACCCCATACAAAGTCAAGGCCAGACAGAATTTTTTTTACTTGCAGATAAACTGTTTTGCTCAGTGACAACAGTGATTAAAGGGCAGTCAAAAAAAGGCTTCTAGATTGTTTGCACCCTAATGATTTTGCTATTTGCTGACCTCTGAACTCTCTCGCAATCCGTCAATCTAAGAGCTACTTGAACTCCAGACCGCTGCATTTCAGCTTTGGCAGGAGAAATCCATCAGGATAATGTGGATCCTTCTTGACACAGTCCATGGCTCTTTACTTTGCCTTAGTATGAGTGTTAGCAGAGCTCTTTGCCTCATGCAAGGAGAGACAGCAACTTGAATGTTTCAAATGTATGCTGGGCTTTTCATCAAGGCGCTGAGGGATGCTAGACGAGTGTGGGCCTGCCTTCATCCCAAGAGAAGACAGTCTATGGAAATGTCTTTTATTTTCATAGCAAACAATATTTTCGGCACAGTTTCCATTCATCAATACAATCCCGAGGGTGGGTACCATAGGTTTAGCAAATATGCCTGCAGTACCGTGTTTTTGAAACATGTCAAGTGTTGCTTTAGGATACACGCCAGCACTGGAATAGCATGCCTCACAGAAACAAGACAGGGGTGTGGTAGCAGGTGAGGTTTTTTGTTGACAGTGCAAGTGTCACATGCAGGTTGGTGTCACACCGTTTAAATTCCAACAACACCAAGTCCATGCCAGACCATAACAAAGAGCGCTTTGACTATCGCAAATTACCTTTCCATTGTGCGATGTTCAATCAAGCTGAAGTCACCCGCTTTTAGGCTTGATGAGGATGTTGATGCATTACAAAGGAAACATGTTGCACTCTGAGCCTGACAGAAAGCTCAGTGTGAGCGGAAACAATCATTGGCATCATTTTCCGCCCTTGTATGGACTGTATATTGTGATGAAAGTTGGAGATAGAGTTCAGAGAACAGACGTGGATTATGTGGGTTCAGCTGATGTCTTTTCACTGACCTGCCTGCACCTGCACCATTTTTATTTACTTCATGCTGACGAATGTCGGTGAATTGTGTGTTTTTTGCTGTATTGCCACATCGTGCTGAAACCATGCTTAAAGAATAAAAGCTCAGAGATTCATCATGATGGCTACACCCTCATTAAAGTCACTAGTTTCAATGCATTCATTTGCAGAGATAGAACAACCAAGGTTAACATTGTGCACCAGCTTTCACGAGAAAGGAAATACAAGTGTTGTCAGAGCTGCCGGCCAAGACTGGAAAGAGCAAGGGGAGCTCAGGAAACGGCAATATAATGCCAAAATACACTCAGGGCAGTGACTGCTTTTTGTTTAGCTTGTTCTTTTATGTTTTTAGCTCTTCCATGTGGCGTACGTCCTCCTCAAGTTTGCCAATTCACCTCGACCTGACCTCTGGGTGTTGGAGCGTTCTATAGACAACGGGAGAACATTTATCCCCTGGCAGTATTTTGCACGTAAGTTCCCATATGACTGTCTTTTTGCAATGTTTTGGATTTTATTGTATGGAAATTTCTTACCCATACAATCTTTTAGTCTCCTAACTGCCTGTGATTTATATAGAAATCCAGTAAATCTGGAATGCATGTTTTCAATTATATTCTTGTATATAAATGTCTACTATTCATAGACTACACAATTCCATTGTGATCCCCACTTGATGAAAGCTTTTGCACTTTTTGTTTATTGCACCTTGTAGCAGGGTTTCTCTTCAGATGTTTGGAATACACAGAAAGAATTTGGAAAGTGATTTATAAGAAGTACAGTGCAAAAACACAACAGCAACCACTCATTAACGACTCATCCTGGATGTGGGGGACTATCTTGTCTTTGTAATAAACTGTTGTTAAATCATAATGAGCAGATTTGTTTGGAAGTAGTCAGTTTTTGTGGCATACACTTTGACTCTGGGTAACGAAATGAACAGGTGTAACTAACAATGGCCCACTAAGCCATGCCAGAGATCCATCATAGAGTACCAGAGCCCCAGAACTGGCACTGCTTTAAGGAATGCAGCCATTATTATTGTTATTAATTATGCCTGCCATTCCTGCCATGACAAGTCAAAATGTCTGCTCTGAAAAAGATCCATTGTGAGGATGGATTAAATTAATTTACTAGCACACATTTAATCCTGGCACACTGATCAGCCTGCTTAAGAATAATACTTTTTATTTGTGTGAAAAAGAGGAAATGAAAACTAACAACAAATCATTAAAACTTTTTGGAATTCCAGTGTAAATCCTCGTCTTGAGGGTAGATTGTGTGTAGAAAGTAGCAAGTGGCAGCATGTAACCCATTGCAAACATAATTACTAGGCCTGTAGTGTCATACCATTTTCAAGTTACCTGAACTTCATAGCTGAATACATATTCTTGATTTGCTGAGTTGGCATCTCTGAACTATGATGTATAATATCCAGGTAGCACCTGAGCACACAGGCTGCCAGGAGACATAGCTGTGACTCATCAGATTTACAATATCAGAGTTTCTCTTAGCTGTTACTTTTAATTTACTTGAACTCAGTTCATGTTCCTGCACAGACTGCACTTCTTGAACAACCTGTGGGCTTTATTTTTTTTACAAATATTGTAACTGGATGTTACCTATAATTTTTCATTTGGCAATAGAATAAAAGCACATGCATTAATGCAACAAATTTCACATATTTCACGTTTTAATTATTCTCATTATTTTAACTTGATGCTTGTCTACTGAGGTTGATTTGTTTTGTTAACTTAACTTTTCTTCTTTACATTAAAATTGAAAATGAATGGAATATTGGGTGACAGGCTAAAAGACTTTTAATTTTTTTTGACAGATTCAAAGCGTGAGTGTATTGAAAAGTTTGGAAAGCAGCCCAATGCTCGTATAGTGCATGATGATGACCAGCTCTGCACCACAGAATACTCACGGATCGTCCCTTTGGAGAACGGAGAGGTGAAATATCACATGAGGTTCTTGGAAATCTAAACCAAAATTGCTGTATTTTAGGAAGTGTTAAGAACAGTCTTATGAAATAAATACATTTGTGTCGCCCAGATTGTGGTGTCTCTGGTCAACGGTCGGCCAGGGTCCAAGAACTTCACCTACTCGCCAGTGCTGCGAGACTTCACAAAGGCCACCAACATTCGCCTACGCTTCCTCCGCACCAGCACCCTGCTGGGTCACCTGATCTCCAAGGCCCAGAGAGATCCCACCGTCACACGCAGGGTGAGGCACATATTGTACAACCTCACACAAAGGTGTCATGTTGGCAGACTCTTTCCATTTGGGCAAACAACATTTACAACTCTGCACCACCTGCTGACACAAATACACTGACCTGCTCCCTCATGCTCACACATTCATCCTTGTCAGTGCCTCGAGCCAGAGCTATCTGCCCAGTCATCTTGGTTAGAGACAGCTAAGACTGGCCTGGACAGCTCCACCAGGCTGCAGGTGCATAATATGGCACTTTTCCTTACAGTGGGAGAATATATGTTAATACCAAACTGTAGTGTCAGCATAAAGAGGCTAAGAAATGTTTCTTGTTTTATGATTGAATAGTGACTTTAGATATCCTGAAACATAGACATTTAGTCTTTATTTGACAGGCTAAGAATAAATCAGCGACATCAGTTGTTCATTTTTATCTTATCTCTCTTTTTATAATGCACTGATTCACCCCATAAAACTAACCTGAGCTTGTGGTTTAAGTTTCGACTAGTCGACATGTGTGACTCACTTCTGCTGTAAAGCAAAGCCAGACATTTGTTCTGGGATGGGCGATGTTGCTGATAACACCACTATTATTTTGAAATTGTGGTGGTGATAATATTTCCCCTGTCTTGACAGTATTACTATAGTATCAAAGACATCAGCATCGGTGGACGCTGCGTTTGTCATGGACATGCCCACACGTGTGGTGGGAGGAGTAACCAGGACAACCCAAAAAGGTGAGTAATTATCTTCATCTTGAGCAATAATGAATAATGCCATCTGAAGCAGCACACACACTTACAACCATGACAACAGTGTCCATGTAAATCACTTCAAGTCATATACAGACATCTGAATAACAAAAGAGAAGCAAATAAATGTAAAGGGAAATAAGGACATAAGGACACATGCACATCTACACCCATGTGCATACATATTGGACTTGGAAGGCTCTGGTTGAAGCATTTCAGCTCCTTATTAATATGTCAAAAAGTAACTTTGAAGTATAACTTTAACCAGTAAATCCATTTCATGTTTAGTCATTAACAAAGTGGAACAGTCCTTTTGTACAATGGACTTCTGTGCAAGAAAAGTGTACTGAGATGACTCAATGCTGAAAACATGAGGTACAGACCCCAGACATGCTGCCAGATCTGGTGATATGAGTCACTGTGAATTGTTTCTGAGGAAGGACAATTGGCTCATGGTCATACCTTGACATCATCATAGAGGACAGCAAATTTTAGTTTCTTTGTTTACTGGCTGTGATGTTATAAATTAAGTTGCAAAAAGGGCACAATGTGAAACAACAAAGTGTTCATAGATGCTTCATTGTGTTTTCTTGTTGGCTATGAATAAATGCTCCCATTGACTTAAATCTGCTTCTGTCAGTATTTTTATCTTGACAATGCTGCAAATGACGAAGTAACACACAGATAATTATCACCGACTCTACAGTTCCCATTGTTTTAGTGTTTTTCAGCCTCTAGTTTTGGTTTCACAACCCCCATGTTTTAGTATAATTTATGTTACTATACATAACTACCATATAACACACTGATATGGTCAGCATTAACTACCTAGCAGCTAAAGAGCTAGATGTTAATTTTAGCAGCTGGTGGAAGTCAAAACTGAGTTAAAACTGGAATGAATGTTAGATTTATGTTCATCACTTTGCAACATAACTTCAAATTAATGCTAATGTTGTATCTGCTGTATAAAATAGGCAGCTGTTACAACTTAATATGGTAAAGACGTGTCAGTACTGTGTTTACAGCTTGTTCTACTGCTCCCTTCTGGCTAAAATTAATTAATGACAGTAAGACTGTTTTGGGGTTTTGTGCTTGCACATGAAAATCTGTCTCATCTCCTTTCTGCAGACTGCAGTGTGAGTGTCAACACAACACCTGTGGTGAGTCATGTGACCGCTGCTGCCCAGGCTTTAACCAGAAACCATGGCGTGCTGCAACTGCTGACAGCCCCAATGAGTGTCATCGTAAGTGTAGATGTACAATGGTTCATTCAATGTTTTAACAAAACCACATGCTGCTGGCTCCTTGAATTACATTTCCTAGAGTGAACTCAAGTGTGCTCTTGCCTCTGACATTTAAGCCCTGTTGTGGATGCCCTGTTATGGTATTGTAGGGAGTCTCAGTGAAGAGTTGAGAGGATAGTCCTCATACGGTATGTATGATTAACAGTACAGTGCACAACTAGCTCCAGAATAAGAGATGCTTTTTGTCAAATCAGTCGGCTAGTCAGGCCCATACCACCCTACCATGCCAGCTTATTGGCGAGCCATCCAGTCAGCCAGCAGAGCCTCTGTCATCTGAAATCTAATTGCTTTGGACTGTTGACAAATTTTCCCTTCATGGAAGATGACCTTGTAGCAACCACAAAAGAGAGAGAAACATGAAGAAGACTCTAATCAGTGCACTCATGCAGTGGAAATGCACCCTAACCATTCATAAACATTAATGAGACACACTGGGGTGGTATACAGGAAGAGGATGTGCTTTCTTGTTTAAGTTGGATTTTGTAGTTTATCATCATACTTGACAGCAAGACTTAAAACTCCTTTTTTTGGAGAATGACTAGCTTAAGGTGCTTAAATAGAGGCAGGGGACTGAGAGGTAATTTGCTGAGGCATATAGAATAATTGTGTGTCGGGGGTTTCCTCCTCAGCCTGCCAGTGTTTCTCCCATGCCTTTGACTGCAATTATGACCCAGAGGTGGAAAAGAGGGGAGCAAGTTTAGACACCTTCGGAAGGTACGATGGAGGAGGAGTGTGCATCAACTGCCAGGTATGAAATGCACATCAAGTCTAAACTGATTCCTGTGTGTGCATGTGTGTGGTTGTAGGGCAGGAGGAGGGTATAAAAAATGCAGAAAAATTCCAGGTTGTCTGTGTGTGTCTTTGTGGAGTCCTCTATGGATCATTTGATGCTGCACTTTTGGTTTGTTTTTTTGAGGCAGACACAAAGTTTTTTCCAGACACTTTGCTCTCTCTAATCCAAGAAATTGAATTTGTGTGTTTTTAGTTTATTTAAAATAAAATATGTGGAGTGTTTATGTTTATATGCTAGGAATATGATACAGATGTAGAGAGTGTATGAAAGCATTGTGTCCTTTTTAAATGTTAGCTTATACTTTACAGAGGGAAGAAGACTCATGTGCTTGTCATTGTATTCTCCCTGTTTAATTATACAATCCTGATCAAAATTTTAAGACCAGTTGAAAAATTGCAAGTATTTACATTTTGCACTGTTGGATCTTAAGACGGTTCTAGTGCTTCAAAATGCAAAAAGAAGAAATGAGAGTGAGACCAAAAAAAAAACTGAGTAAGTCATTAAACTGAAAAAGGCTGTTCATCAGCTGATCAAAAACCACATCTAAAAAAAACTAAAATAGAAATAAAAAATTCAAAGAAGATTGTGGAAAACTCAGGCGGGATCTCCTTGTCATGCCAGTAATGTTGGAAGCCATCAGGACCGTCAAGGTTATTTTTTTGTCATCAGAATAAAACTTTCTTCCACCTTTCAATGTCCCATGTTTGGTGCTCTCGTGCAAACTCCAAACCGACAATTTTGTGCTGTTGTGCCGTTTTCTTCTTAAAACCCTTCTCTAGCAGATGCCGTCTAATGGTTATGGGACTGCAGTTGGCACCAGTGTCAAGCTTAATTTGGGCCGAGGATCGTCCCTTGTCTTGACGGACAGCCAATTGGAACCTCCGGCTCAGGGCCGGTGACATTTTTTTGGATCTACCACTTGACTTTTTTGTTCCATAACCCTCAGGAACTTTTAAGAAGTTTAAAATGACTGTCTTACTACGTCCATCCTCAGTAGCAATGGCACACTGCGAGAGGCCTTGCTGGTGCAGAAACTTTTTTGCCTTTGCCATCTGGAGGTCATGACAGTGTGGATACCTGACAGAAAATGACATTGAATCAACATTTTTGCACATTTTGAAGCACTACTTAGCCTGGCTATCGCGTCTACTTGCTCTGCGAGCGTAGTCTGGCCAAGCTGCCTTGTAAACTGATTTCTCAGAGGGTGGGCTTAACCTGCATTTGTCAAATGCCTCTGTGTGCTACTGGACAACGCTTCAACCAATCAGACCACTCTTTCCTCTGACGTATGTGTAGCGATGGACACTGCTCGATCCAAAGAGCTAGTGCTTCATTGCCTTAAACACGCCTCAATCAAGCTGTGTGAAATGCTAGATTTTCATAGGTCCCCATTTCTAGGTGAATCTGAAATCGAAGAGAACGGCAGCTTGGCCAGACTGACTTGGTCGCGAAATTTTGTGAAGCGTCACAGGAAGTATGGGCGGGCCCAGGCTAAGCATTACTTAGAACCTTCTTAAGATCCAACAGTGCAAAATGTAAATTCTTACAATTTTTCAACTGGTCTTAAAATTTTGATCAGGAGTGTATAGTTACATTATGTGTGTACTTCTTAAGCACAACACTGCCGGAGTGAACTGTGAGCGATGCCGTGAAGGTTTCTACAGACCGTATGGAATACCTCCTGAGTCTCCCACTGGATGCATACGTGAGTTGCGTTTTGTGTTTGTCCTGTCTCTGAAATGACCATTTTTCAATTCTACATACTTTATTCCTTCATTTTTGGACTGCTGTTGCAGCAAATTTACTTGTCCAGGGGGGCCAAATATGGATTAAATGGTTTCATTTTTTATCTCTATCTCTATCTCTATGGGAATGTGGAAAATATTGTAAACAATTGTGGGTAGAAATTCATCAGATACCAGTTCAGATCAGATTCTGTTGCTACTTTAATTAATGCAATAAACGCTTATTAAATTGTCTGGGTTAAGGCTACAGCTGTAAATATGTTTGGAAACTTAAGAATGTCTCACCATGTAGGTGTTTGACTTGCAGTATGTATGGTTAACAAGCAAAGCCAGAACAGTTTAAAATTCAAAGAGTGTATTCTTTAAGACAGGCACAAATGGCACTGCCGCTTGTATTACTGCTAAACTGGCCTCCACACTTGTTTACATTACTTTAATGGTCCGTGGCTGTTCCTCGCCATATAAATAGCTGCCAGTTGTGTTTGGACGTAACAGAGCACTGGAATTAAACCGGTTGCCCTGAGTGCTTTAAAAAGTAAACCATAAAATCCATAAACTCAATTAAAGTCACCTTAAAAGTGGAAGGTGTTCTTTTTGGCGAAAGGTGAGCCAGTAAAGGTTCAGTAATCATTATTTGCGTCTAAGACTCTCATTTTGAGGTGATGGATGGTTGAAAGTGTCTACTTGTTGTTGATATGTTATGTTATAGACAGTAAATTCCTCTTTTTTTGCCTTACACCCAATAATTCTGCCTCTATTTGTATGGATGTCAATGTTAGGCTACATCGACTATCTGTGCTTGCATGTATGTAAATGTTAATTGAAAAAAAATGCATCTCCACCAGCCTGCAGGTGTGATGAAAGGACTACAGCTGGCTGTGAGATGGGGTCTGGAAGGTGTCTCTGCAAGCCACAGTTTGCTGGAGAAAACTGTGATCGCTGTGCTGATGGACATTATTACTATCCTCAATGTATACGTAAGTTTTTTTTTTCTCTTATCACATACTGGACACCCAGTTTTACACAGGTCTCTTTGAATCATGGAAAACTGGATATATGGACATGGATATATTTGCCATTTGATAAAATGATGTGTCTGAGTTGGGCGGCTGATACTCCGGCTTCCTCCCACCATCCAAAAACATGCATGGGGATTAGGTTAATTGACTAATTTAAATTGACCGTATGTGTGAATGTGAGTGTGAGTGGTTGTCTGTCACTATGTGTCCTGCACCCTGGTGACTTGTCCAGAGTGTGTCCATGAGGATAAGCGGAAGAAAATGGATGGATGGAGTTAGGGAGCTCAGTGTCACTGTATGCACAGTAATTGAATCCACTTTATGACGTCTGGAATCAGTTTCATATTCACTCTTTTCAAGCCTTTTGTGCTGTCAATTATTTTGGTGTGTCAGTTTTCACCTTGAGGGAAGAATGCAAACCTTTTTTTGACTTGTTACTATTGTATACTCAAAGAAGCTCAGTGCTTAAAAGCTGCAGGGCTGCATGCAGGATGATATTTGCACATGCTACACTATTAAATGTTCCACATACCATACCATACCATACCTCAAATATTAGACACATAAAGGAAATTTTCCTAATTTTATTTCATTCTGATTTAGGCCTAGAGATAAGCCACCCAGTCAATCATCTGTCATTCTTTTAGTCGTTTTTATTTTTTTCATCCTGTCTTTGACTGTCATATCTCCCTTTTAAGGTCTCTGCTTCAGTGTGCTACAACATTCAGCTTCTGTGTTCCTGGAATTTGAATAAATATCTTACTCACAGTCACTTGTTTTCTCTGAAAGGGCCTGTTTTAAAATTTTAACTGACCTGTAGTATCATCTAAGTTTTCATGCTTGTTTTATGTAGGCAGAATACATGGAAAAGCAACAAATGTCTTTTTTATGTCACGTATGCGTGAAAATAATTGTAGCCTGATAAATTCAGACTTGGCACGAGCAATAGATAGATTTATTACTATGAGTTATATTAAAACTTGGTCTTTCATCTCCAGGCTCTTAGCACTGACGAACTAGTCTAAACACGCTGACACAGTTATTAGGAAGCTGTCTGGGTTTCAAGAGATTCTTCTCTGCTGTTTTGTATCACTGTATAAAATTTATACACTATTTTCTTGTGATACAGTAGGTCAAAGTTGATTTAGTTCATTTCTGGTTCTCAACACATAGGCATCACAGTGTTAAATGGATAGTTTAACGCCTGGGGAAATACACCTATTTGAAGTTTGAGAAGCTGGGTACTGCTCTTTTGTCTGTATATTAATGATAGATGTGTAGTGTAGCTTGGCATAAACACTGAAAAATGGGACAACGGCTAGCTTGGATCTGTTCAAAGTTGCCGAAACCACCAAAAAAATTAAAGAGCACATTTCCTTAAATGTCAAACATTTATTAAGGATTGCTTCTAACTGCATAGCAAATACAATTCCCCACTGTGATGACTGAAGTTGACACTTGAGTTGAGTTTTATTTGATCACAGTTTCCCATCACTGGAGGTCTTTATTTCATGTCTGTCATTTTCAATCAGGATATCCCGTGTACCAGACGACCACCAAATCCCCTGCAGGAACTATCGTGGGTAAGTTCAATCAACAAGAGAGTTCAGCTTCTTGTACCACAACTTCTTTGTCTTTATACATTACTGCTGATGCTCTTTATTTCTCCATCATTTTCCTGTCTTTCCATGCAGGGCCTAACACTTGCCCTCCAGGTTATTTCGGCCCACCCAGCTGTCAGCGTGAGTGTGATTACACCTGATAATTGTGCTGCTATAGAGGTGTTTAAGGCTATGCTATTGTTAACTGCTTTTATTAAGTCTTCTCATTTGCATTTACGGTATCTACAAAAACAGCTGAAACTGTATCCTCTTGAAAAGCTTTTTTACAGTACTGTTATTCACTTTTTTCACCTGAGTCACATTTACCTACAGGCAGACCAGGTTGTTAACATGGACTTTAAAGCACCATGTAAGGCACCACTGAGTCTGACTTGGTTTGCTGCAGAGTTAAATGTTAAGAACGTGTGTCAGGGGTCACTCAGTAAAAGCTTAATGTATACAGGCATGACCAAAGGCCTTATGAAAACAGAACAGGCTGTATATTATGTTTGGCTTTTATGGGACAGTTGAAATACTTGTATATTGTCATGATGAGTAAACCAGTAACAGCTGATTAAAACGACAAATGAGCAAAACACTCTTATGGTCTTAAATTAAGATGTCCATCAGTGGGGCTTTAAGTTCAAGTGGTCTCTGTTCTCCTCTGGATATCAGTAGTCAGTTGGGATTGTGAGAACTAACCAGTCTATTATTAGTTATGGCCCCTGTTCTGTATTCCCTTTTCTGGTTTTCTCTAAGCTGGGAAACCCATTAAGTAATATGGCATTTCTATTTAAACAAAGACCTTTAGCCTTGTGGTATCATTTGTCAGGGAATGTAGGCAAACTATAACTTTCCTTTTAGAGTGTCTTTCATCTCTGTGAGCTGACTGAGAAGGAATTTTATCAACACCTTTTAAAATACTGATTTTTATGTTTTGGAGCTGCTAAGGGGCAAAGAAATCGGTGGTAATCTCTCCAGTGGCTTTCCAGTGCCAAGTCTATTCACATACCAACACCAGGGGAGGTCTTGCAAGACTTGGGCACCAGTGTAGTCATGCTGCTGTGTGCCACAATATGAGAATAGTTGACGGAAGTGTTTGTCATTCCATGTTATTCAGCTGCTGGTCCAGAGAAAGAGCTCAGACCTGTTTATAAGCAGACTTTGGGGTTCATCAGGGTTACTCATTTGAATTTCTATTAGTTTGGATTTAATTTCTTTGCTTTCATTGTTAAAATAAACAGCTCTAATGTGTTTGTGCACAGAGTGTGTATGTGACTATAGAGGGACGGCGTACGGGGTGTGCGATGCTTCAGGCCGCTGCCTGTGCCGTCAGGGTGTGGAGGGGGAGCGATGTGACCGCTGTCCACCAGGATACCACTCCTTTCCAAACTGTCAGGGTAGGAAAGAATCACCATGCAATTAAGTACAGTAAATAATGATAAGGTTAGGTGTTATAATGTAGCTAACATGTTTCTGCATGGAGGCATAACCAGTTGTGATATTTTGGACTAATTGCAGTTTGTTCAGCAAGTGTATGCTTTATTGTTACACAAAAGCATTCCTTTGCATAAACCTGCTTGCACTGTTTCTGAAGCATGAAGCAGCTACGTTTTTGGTCATTTTAAACTCTAAGCATGACTCTTGGACTTTGAGACTCTAACATGACCTTCCTGAGAAGTCCAGATCAACAGAATCTATTTTATTTCTTTTTTATTCAGCTTCTTTAATTTGAACAATTGCACAATCTTTGTATAAATAATGTTGTTTTTTTTTTTTTTTATGTATTTTGAAACCAATTTTAAGTAGATGTTAAGGAACCCTGCAGTCCTATACAGATAAACTTAATGATGATTGAAGAAAAAGAGTGCCTAAATGTGCAAATTTGTAAAAGCAGCAGCTCATGACCTTCTTTCTCTTCCCACAGCGTGTGCCTGTGATGGGGCTGGTGTGGCTGACAGTGTGTGCAGTCCAAGTGGCCAGTGTATTTGCTTTCCTAACTATGCAGGACAGGAGTGTGATGAATGTGCACCAGGCTACTATGGATACCCGGACTGTGCTGGTGGGTGGCACTCATTCTCCCACAGTATCCTATAAACACCCTGCCTTGTCATCCACATTTATTCTTGAATGTATTCTGCATGACATGACATTTCACAGAGAGCTGGAGCATGAGAAATATACGGACTTCATCCTTCTGGGAAATCACATTCCCAAGAATAGACAACTGGGAATCACTGAAGGAAATAAGATTCTGGAAAAAAATCAGGAGTCATTTTAAACCCTGTTCATACCAGAGTCACTTCACGCTAATGATCATAACACTTATTGTACATTTGAATTCTGACCTCAGCTTGTTTCCTGTCCCCAGTCTGTCGGTGTTCACAGGAAGGCTCTTATGGCAGCATCTGCAACCCACTGTCAGGACAGTGTCTGTGTCTTCCAGGGGTTGTGGGTCAGCAGTGTGACCGCTGTGCTTCTGGACTCAGGTTCCCCCAGTGCTCAGGTAACCACATCAGGAGCCTTCATAGTAAGCCATTTTAGGACAGCATATCCACTGCTGAAGGATATAATTTGTTTAAGAAATTGATAGTTCTCTCCTCAGCCCCCTTTAACGTAATTAGAATACCTTTGAGCCACGTTTAATCATCTGCAGCAAGTAACAAAGTACTTTTAATGATTGCCTAATGTTTTTTTCACTTTGTTGTGGATTCATTTTGTGCCTCCAGCCCCCATCAGTTTGTGTAACCCAGCAGGAACTGAGGCCACTGATCCTCAAACGGTACGTCACCCTCAATAAACATTTTTGTCAACCAAAGCCCAACCTTGATCCTGCTTTTATTAGCCTTGATAACAGAAGTGGTCACAGTGGCAATCCAGCTCTTGGCCCTTTGGGTGTGGATTTACATTACTTCATAGCTGAATAACTGATAACACAGCTGTGCTGCTCCAGCAGATTTTAAAAGGAAACAAATGCAGTTAGAATAAAGGAAAGAAGACTTCCTTACATTTTGAAGAGGAAGAAAAACAATAATGACTTTTTGGATGGTCATTTCCCTCTCTATTTTGGAACACATATTATGTTTGACAGGAAGAAACCTGTAAATTTCCAGTCTGGCACTGTAGTACAATTTGCTCTTGCAACTGATTTCAATCAAACAAATATAAGCTGGCTTTCAATAGCTGTTTCTACAACCCTTAGTTTCCTTATCTGTTGTTTCAGGGCTCCTGCCATTGCTTTGCAAATGTAGAGGGAACCCTGTGTAACAAGTGCAAACCTCTCTACTGGAATCTGGCTGCAGACAACTCTCGTGGCTGTATAGGTAAGTTACCAGACCTCTATTGTTCAATGGAAAAACAGCACTGACTTTTTGTGAAAAGAGTAAGGCAATAAGAAAAAAGAAAATACTTGTTTGACCTCCTGTCAGCCAAAAGTGCCACAGCCTCATTTTTTTTACTTTCCAGGGTTATTATTTCTGATCACTGACCTTTTTTCCCAGTGTATTAAATCACTGGTAGCAATCTAACAAGGCACTAATATGGGACTTGGCCTCTCTTACCCAGAGGATATGTTAACATTACCCCTGTCAACAAGGCTGGGGCTGCCTTCCTGTCCCTCAGAGGGGAGCTGTCTGAGGAATAACTGTGGAACTCCAAGTGAACATTGCATGCTGTGAATGTGCAGTAATGAGTAACCAGCAGCACTTTAAAAACAAAACCAATGGATTTGTCCACCCCTACAAAACTACAACTCTGCCTTAATCCCCTGAAAATGCTTAATTTTGGGAATAACACGGTGGCTCCCATTATCCAGCCAGAGAGGGAACAGCTTCAGGCTTCGTCTAATGTTACAGAACAAGAATGTTGTCACTACCGCACTGCCTGAAGACACAAGACGGGGAAGAGCGTTTAATATCCTAAGAATGCCTCTGGTTGACTGTGGCCGGAAGTGGAAGTGGAAGTTTCTTTCACTGTGTTGAAAGTAAGCAGAGACGGTGAAGCTCGTCTGGACCTTTGATGTGCAGATCTCTGAAGATTGTGGGATTTTGTGCCCTTGCGTTTCACCCATGGAAGTGACAAAATCCTGTAATCAGAGTCTATTCACTGTAGATCCCCCTTTATCTTTTATCCCCCCCATGTCTCTCTCTCTCTCTCATACCAGAGTGTCAGTGTGATGTGAAAGGGACCCTGAGTGGTGTTGGAGAGTGTGAACAGGTAAATTTCATTATTACCTGCAGTGACTGACAAAAATGTATTAATCTAATTCAGATGCAACACTCATGATACAGAGTTTTGACAGAATGGCTCAGCCAAGATTTTGTAACATTTTCTTCATCATATCCTGATTATGTGTTCATTTAGAAAAGTGGACAGTGTCACTGTAAACCTAATGCATGTGGACATGCATGTGAAACCTGTAAGGATGGATACTTCCTGCTGCAGAAAAAGAAGTATTTTGGCTGTGAAGGTAAGTCATCCTTATTTACTTTACATAGTATGTACTGTTAACTATGTTGTTATATCATATGATAATATGAGGAACAGTGAATAAGCATGCATGCTGTTAGCTTCACCACTCTGCACAAGGTTTAAATCAAGTTAACCAGAAAATCTTGTTTCTGCAGACCTCCATTGGTTTAACCTCTCACCTTGTTGCAGTGATGTTTGGTATAAGTGTACACAGGTTGTACTCAGTGCACTGTGACATCACCGCTGGGGGTGGTTAGAGTTGCAACACATTATAACTTTTAACCAGAGAGGGGATGGAAACCCTGCCTTTCAATCTGCTATTAAGTTAATCTTTAATCAAAAATAATGTCTTTTACTCTCTTTGATAGGGTGTCAGTGTGATGTAGGTGGTGCCATTGACATGGTCTGCCATGAGATGTCGGGACAGTGTCGGTGTCGTCAGAATGTAGTTGGCCGTGAATGCACTGAGTAAGAGTTGACTGTTTTGTGTCATAATGCATTATAGGGCTTCCACATTGCACATGATTTGTACCCACACTTTGCTTGGGCAGCAAAAAGCCCCTGATGCACTTTTGAAAATAATGACTGTCAGAGCGCTGTGGTACCGTTACCGTGTTCTGTGTGAAAGCACATTTATGGTACGTGTCCATACCATGCTTCCCACTCATTGTCACTGTAAGCAACGATGCATTCTGGTAGCACATCATCATGGGCTAATTTATGCAAATCAGAGGTGTCCAACACAAATTTCTGCCCCTGGAAACTCCCAGAAAACTTTTAATGTGGCCGCTGTCAATCTAAAATGAAAACTGCATAGCTTATTTTTTACTTCAAAGGTTTTCAGACAATTTTTGGACAACTGTTTTTGTGATGTAACAGAAAAACATTCACAAACAAGTTGCCATGCTGGTCGGTTTTGAAATCTGGTATAGTACAGCCCACAAGTGGAAGTGTTCAACCAATCAGGTGCCTAGTAGCCCATCAGATGACCTCTGTGACAACCTGTGGACACATTTGGCAAAATTTAATATATTCGCTTTCGAAAATATTCCATAGTTTTCATTGAATGTGTCATGCACCTTGCTAGGCCAGCACCAAGCCACTATTTCCCCACCCTCCATCAACTGAAGTTTGAAGTTGAGGATGGCACTACGCCAAATGCCAGACCGGTACGCTTTGGTTATGACCCTCAAGAGTTCCCAGATTTCAGCTGGAGAGGTTATGCTATCATGTCTCCTGCACAGGTTTGTACGTCTTCACCTCAGTACCTCTATTTGTGATACACTGATGTGATTATTCTTGAAGTTACAGTCAGACTGTTTTTGGGACCTTCTGTCATTTTAATAGCCTTCTTCTCCCGTCTTTTCTGGTGCTACTATGACTGTTTTGCTCATACCTCTGCACTGATATTCCTGCTTCAAGCACACAGCCTTCTATTGCATTGGGACTGATGTGGGATTGTGGACACCAGCTGTCTTAGAATTAACCCTGTCTCTCTTTAGCCAGAGGTGATCCTAACGCTTACCCTTGGCTCTCCTGGCCCTTTCCATGTTGTTATGCGCTACTCCACCCCTCAAAGAAAGGGGAGAGCACGAGTGAGAGCAAGGATCTTGGTGGTGGACGAAGCTGTTTCTCAGTCTGTCTCTGACTGTAAGTGAAGGGCCTGCTTTCCCTTTGCCTGTCTTTTCCTCGCTCCGCCTTGCATGCAGTCTGTTGATTAACTGTTTGCTTTAGTTCTCTGCCAAACTAACATGATTTTTAACCTTTCTTTTAACATTGTACCCTCATTGTCTACTCAGTTCTGTGCCATAGCAGTCAGCTGTATGTGTCACTTAAATCCCTGCAGAGTGAAGTCAGAGTAGCAGTGCATGTTGTCCCAAAAGATGAGAGGCAACACTTATTCCGTGTGGTTCTGCGGTTCACTAACCCGAGCAGCACCAGTGTGACCGGTAGCATCGAGGCTACCAAGAACAGAGGCACTGCAGGTGAGGCTGCCTCTGACATCAAATCATTTCGTGTACATTTCATATCACCAAGTCTAACCCATCAGTGAAGAAATACAGTCTATAAACCATTTCTTGCATGTCATTTTTATGTAAACTGGTGCGTGATGTGCCCTTCCCTGAGTGTGTAGCATTACAGACATTTCTGCCTGCTGTTCTTTAGGGTCAGATCAGAGTAAGGAAGTAATATTCCCTGAGAGCCGCTCCCCATCCTTCCTCACTGTCCCTGGAGAGGGCTTCGCTGAGCCCTTTGCATTGACTCCTGGGAAATGGATCTTTCACATCAGGGCAGAGGGGGTGCTGCTGGTGAGTTCATCAGGAGGACAACAATGTGGAAAGTCTTCTTGTGTAATAATAATAACACACTTTGTTTATCAGAGAAAATGCACAGCAAATGTACAATGAGCTGAATACTGAAGTGCAGTTTTCTCACTCTCCAGGACTATTTAGTACTGCTGCCCCGGGATTATTATGAGGCACCTTTGCTGCAGGAGAAGATCACCCAGCCCTGCACATACTTAGCCACTGCAAACAGGGATGCAAAGTAACTCCTTAATATTTCTCTTCAGTATTTTTGTGGTCTATCCCTTTCTCATACTTGCCACTCATGCATGCCACATGCAGATTTAGTTGTGATATCCACTTATTCTTTTCTTCATCCTGCAAATGCAGCTCAAGTTTTCCATTTACAGTTGTTGGTTTTTATCCAACACGACCCTACCGAAATCTGTCAAGATAAATGTGGGTAAATAAGGGTTTGAAATGTACGGGTGTTTTTTTTAAATCTATAATAAACTATAATACGGATTATTTGCTAGATGCTGAAGGAAAATCACTTATTTTTATCAGAGAGTATACCAATATTCCTTGCATTAACACATTTTGTAATGTTTTAGAAATATGTTAGACTTTGTTCTTGCACTAAAACAGGATAATGATAGTTATCTCACTCATCGTCATCATCATCATTCTTGCTGACTCTATCTTTGTCTGTGTGTCTCGGTCTCAGCTGTCTGTTGTACAAGCATGTGGCCATGGATGGCTTCAGCTCTGCTCTGGGCTCACAAGGAAGGTTCTCCAGCCGCAGTGGACGCAGGAGGAGGCAGGCTCGTGTGCGGCGTCCCACCCCAGAGCACCCTGAGATGGCCGCTCTCAATGGCAGACAGGTAGGGATTCAGAGTTTGGGATCAATATTATACCTATACAACATGAATTATTGGAACACAAAGACATAAGATAGGCTGAACTCTATTGTCAGTACTTATCTGCTGTTTCAGAGTAAAAAGAGTAAATAAAAGCAGATGATTTGATGTTTGGCATCAAGAGTGTGACTGTGGAACTACTTCCAGTTTAGCCAAGGCTAAATCTGAAAATAAACGTGTTTTTTAATCTTTTACTGGCTGTTTCTGCACCATTCACCATCAGAAGTAGTTTGTCCCTATATTTAAGTTTATAAAAATAATCTTAAGTTACTTTGTTTAGTCGCAGCTCCAACTTACTCTGCGCGTGCCTCGTCCTGGCCCATACACCCTTGTCCTGGAGTACGCCAGCGAGGTGGACGCTGTCCAGAATGTCAACATACTCATCAGTGGGGAGTCAGGTGGCCAGACCCCAGCCAGAGCCAACATTTACAGTTGTGCCTACAGGTGAGTCTCTATTTGTATTTGTTGCCTCAAATTTGAAAACATCTTTACAGTTCAGAAAAATAGTAACTTGGTTTTGAGGTAGGAAGTTGTATGTTTTTTAGCTGTTGCCTCTCGCTTGCAGCTTTTTATGCAGGAGCGTGGCAGTGGACAGTAGGAATCAGGTGACAGTGTTGCAGCTTACTCACAAGACTGAGGTTCTTCTGCAAACTTCCACTACATCATTCTTGCTGGTGAGGGAAATGTTTCCACAAAAGACTCATAATCACTCTATATCTCGACACAAATATTAAATATAACGTACACGTGTTTTCTCTCTCTAGTATAAAGTGTACGCAGTCCCTGCAGAGGAGTTCTCCATTGAATATGTAGACCCGAAGGTGCTGTGTGTCTCCACTCATGGCCGCTTCACTGAAGACAGGTATGTCACCTTGAATAAACCTCATTGCTTTCAGTGGCACCAATCATGCACCCATAAATGTAAGCTGTAATTTAGGAGATGCTGCTACAAGACTGCACCACTGTGTTGTGTTGTTGCTTTGGAGTGTGGAAACACATCTGTTTTCCAGGTGTCTTTGCACACATTCCTCCCGCTGTGTAAGGTCACTTACCTGGGGCTGAACTTGTGGTCAGACTCTCTCTTTCGCTCTCTTTCACACTTAACTTACTCTCTCTTTGAACCTCAGGACCAGCTTACAGCTGCCAGTGTGCAGTCCTGTCATTACCTTCAACAAGGAGGTTATGTTTTCACCGGAGTTTGTTTTAAGTTAAGCCACTTCCGGCCAATGCTGAAAATTTCGTCAAAAACCGTCCATAACTTTTTGAGTTACTTTGCAAACCAACAAACAAACAAACAAATAAGCCCCAGTGAAAACATAACTTCCTTGGTGGCAGGGGGGCAACTTTAAATAAAAAAGTCGCCTCCGCCGCCGCGGAGGTCTGCACTCTCTGAGTGCTTTTCTAGTTTATTGTTGTAATTCACTCCAAACGGTTTAGAAAAGTCTTTTAATTAAGTGGAAGATAACACCTAACTTTAACTTTAAAATAAACAGAATGCAATGATGGCTTGAATTGTTTTATGTTCATACCTTTAAACTGTTTATTTGTGTGTTATTTAGCATCTAAAAGGTTTGTTGTTGCATTTAAGTGGGTTTACGTTATTGCAGGTCGTTGAAATAATTTGTGACACATTTCCTATTTTACAAAACATATTTACAGAATATTAAGTATAGAGTTTAGAAAGGTGTAGAGTAAGGGTGTGTGTATATATTTAGTGTGTGATGTCAGGATTGCTTCACATTGATGAGAGAGAGTGGGTTAGCCATAGGATTTCAGGATTTAAAAGGACTACTGGAGATTCAAGTTGACTGGTTACAGACTCAGAGGCTTTAAGTAACAACATCTTGTTGCTGTTTACAGTCGACACTGCATTCTGAGACAATTCAACAAGCCAACCTCAGCCTGGATTCTGTATGCTGATCGTGATGGACAGCTGTCTTCTGCACTAGCTGTTTCTGCTCACCGAGGAGAGGATGAAGGTTGGAGACAGAGACGACAGACTGGGGTATTCCCTGTCCGTGAACCTCAGAGTGATGGGATACTGCTTAAGTTCCCTCAGGTAAAAACCTTGATGAATAAATTGAGATTTTACACTGCTTCTGGAAAGACATTCAATGAACAACCTCTGCACCGACATTAATTTTCAATCTCACCACGCGTCCACTTCCTCCTTTTTTCTTCACAGACGGAGATCACTTTCAGTCCCACTGTGCCCCTCCCGGGCAGGTATGTGGTTGTGGTCCATTATCACCAGCCTGAACATACTTCCTTCCCTGTAGAGGTCCGAGTGGGTGCAGGGCGTGAGTGGAAAGGTGAGTGGTAATTTGACTCCTGTTAAATTAAAATAAGGAGTTTATTGATTCCCATTCAAGTGTGGTTACAATGACTGGGGAAGCCTTCTCAAGCTTAAAAGCACATGAAGTCCCTGGGCTGATCGAAGGGCCTGGACACGCTTCCATATATCCCTTTAGAGTTGGGAAGGATCATTGTGCAGCATGATCACTTCCCCCCCTCTCTACGCAGTATCAACTCTGCTCCTCTTTTACAGGATCAATGAATGCATCCTTCTGCCCTGCGGTCTCAGGCTGCAGGGAGGTTGTGATCGCTGATGGCCGCATTGCTCTCGATTTTGACCATAGTTCATGGCAGCCGCCGACCATCACTGTGACCGTGCCACCTAAGAAGACACTTGTTCTGGTCAGTGGTCAAGTCAGACATTTTCCAATTACGTTTTCCCTTAAATTGAAAAAAACGTTGAACTGAATGATATAAATATGTGAGGTTTTGAGGAGTGAGTCTGTGTTTTGTGGGTTGTTCAGGTTGAGTATTTGTTATGCAGACATCCTCTCTCCTCAGTGTTATGCCATATCCCCAACAACAACAATGAAGGGACTGTATTCCACCTGGCAGCCCCGTGCAGCTTTCTAAAAGCTAAAAGCTAAGCTTCCAACCTCTGTCGGACACAGGCAGGTTGGGCATTGCTTGCCTGTTGTTCACTCGCTTCACTTTCCCCTCTTCAGATTAAATCAAGTAGAAAAAATGTGGCTAAAATACTTAAAATCCTCTGATGTGTTTATCACTGTCTGCATTATAATGTTATGAACATGTAAAGCACAAAACATACCTAAAGAGATTTTTTTGTAATTAGTCATGCTTTGTGTTGTTTGTGTAGGATTATATCTTGTTGGTTCCCGATAGCAGTTACACCTCAGAGCTCCTTAAAGAGAAGCAGCTGGATAAATCTGCAGATTTCATACAGCAGTGTAGAGGAGAAGGTTTCTATATCGAGTAAGTATCCACCATGTCTGCAAAACACTCCATTTGAAATGGTGTTTGAAAGATTTGACCAGTTGTTAATTTTGTACTCCATGATATATTGATGCTTTGTTTATTTTTTTCTGCAATAATCCATTTCTTCACCATGGTTTTACAATAACAAACAGTCCATTGGAAGTTTTGGGAAATGGTGCCCTCCAGTGGTGATGATAGTGTAAAACTCACTTCTGTATTTAAAAGGTTATTTTTCTGTGCCCTCAGCCCGACAACTTCTCCTCAGTTCTGCAGACACTCTGCCCGTTCTCTCGTAGCAGCCTATAACGATGGAGCGCTGCCTTGCAACTGTGACTCGTCTGGTTCTACAGGGACCACTTGTGAGCCAGTTGGAGGACAGTGTCCCTGCAGGCAGCATGTCATCGGTCGACAGTGCACAAAGTGTGCCACTGGATACTATGGTTTCCCCTACTGCAGACGTGAGTGAAAGTTACTTCTGACTTGTGCTGGTGAGAGTTAACTTTTATTTTGAAATGTATTTAAAATCCCCTCTCTCCCTTCTGCAGCGTGTGAATGTGGCCGTCGACTGTGTGACGAGGTGACAGGACGCTGTATTTGCCCTCCTCAGACCGTCAAGCCCACCTGTGATGTATGCCAGAGTCAGACTTTTAGCTATCACCCTTTGCTGGGCTGTGAGGGCTGTGAGTGCTCTCCAAATGGCGTCAAAGCCAACACTGGTCTGGACTGTGACCGCGTCACCGGACAGTGCAGGTATGTGCAAATCTACTACTACTGCATGGCCGTGCACTTATTGAAATTGAAGGTCAGAGTTTATTAGTGAGAATAGAAAGTCAAAGTTAGAATGTATTGCCATGTTACAGAAATTGTACATGGCTGAAATCCAAAAAGTTTTTGACATAAAGATACAAACTTAAGTAAAACATATTTTCAAAACTTCAATTTGCAATGACAAAAGGGTGAAAAGATACAGCCAGTACGAATATTTTTCATAAAAAAATCTGGATGCTTAATCTGTATCACTATAAAACTCATTAATATATGACCTTAACTATGGATTTGCTGTAGATTAGTCACTTTACAATAAAAGTTCAAAGTATCATTATATTTCATTTCTTCTTTTCCCCCTTTATTGTATGACTGTGCCATTTATCTGTAATAAACAGAAATTGTTGAACAGCAGCACACATACTGGCAGTTTTTCTTTCATGCACTCATGTTTGAGCGATGAAGGTTGGAATGTGGCCTGTAACCTAACAAAAAGTGAAACATGATAACAGAAGTGATTCATGAGGGAATTAATTTGACAGTCTGGTCATCCTAATATTTTTTTCAGTCATGAGTATTTTCAGCTTAGATCACATCTCTCTTAATATATAAACAATGGAAAGCATGAACAAATTGCAGTACAAAGCAACATTCTGTACAGTAATGGATCTGATTATACTGCATTTTCTGTGACAGCTGTATTTGGAAATGTTTGCTCCTTCATTGCTAATATCGACAAGTGTTTGAACCACATATGAAATCGCATCCAGAATTTGACATGAGATTATGTGCATATGCATTTTTCTCTAGTTGCAAGCCCAGGATTGGAGGCCGACAGTGTGATCGCTGTGCTGCAGGTTATTACCGCTTCCCTGACTGTGTACCTTGTAACTGTAACAAAGGTGGCGTCACATCTGAAATCTGCCACCCAGACACAGGGAGGTGTCTCTGCAAGGTAAGTTCATCTCATCAATTTGATGATTTAAAACTCACTCGCTCTTATTTTTGTTCTTTTTTCTTCCCTTCCTCTGACTTTCTCTGTTATTGCTGCCATGCCCATAGAGACACGTCACTGGCGTCAAGTGCAATACGTGTCGGGAAGGTTCCTTCTATTTTGACCCCTCCAACCCTCACGGCTGTACCAGCTGCTTCTGCTTCGGAGCAACTGACCAGTGTCAGAGCTCCAGAAAACGCAGGGGGAAGGTGTGTTTGCTTTTCGTGCTCCTGCATGTCTTTGGATGCCTTGAAACGTTTTGCCTGCAGAGCTTTCTGGCTGCAGTTATGTGGTGAACGTCACGGTAATGCTCATACATGGTGTTGTTCAGGGAAACAGCATATTAATGCATACATGTTGTGGGGATTTCATTGGACCCTGAATGTTTTCTGTGATTCATAGACATCTCTGCTTGTAATATGATGTGTTTAAGTTTCACACCCACCCTTATGGAAACATTACTATTTTAGGATGGATTTGTGACTTTAACCCCTAAATATTTGTTGTAAATAGTTTGTTGAGATGCGCCTCTGGCGTTTGGAAAGCCCCGACCAGGAGGAGGTTAACTCTGTGCTGAACACAGCCAGTAACACAGTGGTGGCGGACATCCAGGAGCTTCCTCCCACAGTTCAAACTCTACACTGGGTGGCACCATCATCCTACCTGGGGGACAGGGTGAGTCACTGAAGGGGAAACATGCCATGGCAACAAGAAGGTCAATAAATGTTTACTAATGTTTAGATATGGAAACAGTATGACCAGAGTAATAGTTTTATAGTTATTGTGTTTACCAAATTGATCCAAAACAGAGAAAACTCTACATTCTTTGTCTTATATTCATAACTTAGTCTGTGGTTCCCATTTTACTCACTAATATTGAAATATGCAGCAATCGAACCATATTAACTTTTAATAGATTATTTTAATGACTGGAACTAAAGCTTAATAAAAAAAGTTACATTTCTGTACTGTCTTACTCACCATTGTTATATGTGGACCCAGTTTTTCAGTGCTGTAGAGCATTGTAATGTACAGTTCAATTTACCAAAAGGTTTCACTTCCAAATAATATTTGGTTCAGATAATTTGGTTTAACTGTGTCATGTTTGGCTTTTATGGACCAATTTATGAATGATCCAATCTTCATAAAATCTCAATAATTAGATTAATAGATAAATTACCTTAAATGATAGAAATGATGGCCTCAACTATTTATTCCTAATTATGAAATGAGACCCAAGTTGCATTGTTAGAGTTTTTTCTTTAAATGTATTTCTGTACTTCTCTGCTGTTTGAATTCCTTTCAGATAAGCTGACAGACTGTTTCTTTTTCTCTTAGGTTTCATCTTATGGTGGTTTCCTCACCTACCAGTCCAAATCATTTGGGATTCCCAGTGAGGGGATGACTCTCATGGACAGGAGGCCTGATGTTGTTCTGACTGTGTGTAGTGCTACTTATTTCCTCACCCTTAGACCTCTATTTTTTTTAGTCAGTGGCAGAAACATTTTTTATTCTTCCATCTTGTTATTTCCCTCTTAGGGTCACAATATGACCCTGATCCACATGGCTCCACAAGTCCCACTTCCAGACAGACTGTATCAGGGCAGAGTCCAGCTCTTGGAGGTAAAGTACACACCAGTTCCTCCTTTACAATGTTATTACTTTCAAATCAAGCACATGATATGAAGTGTTGGGAGTGATTGAACTATACCAAATCTACCTATTAGATTATAAGATACTGTATGTTTGTGTGGTATTTGTTTTGACCAGAAAGTGGTTCTAGTGGAGAGTTCTTAAACTGTCTAAAATGGAAAGGTGTCATCTCTGTGGGAGTGTAAATGTGCTTTTTAAAGGTCACAGAAATCTTCCGTTAGATTTTGGGATAAGTGAAATTTTATCCTGATAGTGTTGTCAGAAGAAACATCCAGGAGTTGCCAAATCCATTATAATTCATCTGTTGTTGAATTATTTTGTGTTGTACAGATACTCAGATATTTATTAATATACATATATTATATATTAACTCTTATGATATATTATTTTTGACCATTGTCTCCTTATGCAGATTCTTCAGTATTAATGAAAAAAATCACTGATGTGTTGGCTACAGGGAAACTGGCGTCATGCTGTCACCAACAGGCCTGTCACCAGAGAGGAACTGATGATGGTCTTAGCTGGTCTGGTTGGCCTGAGGATCCGTGCCTTGTACTTTACTCAATCCCAGCGACTCAGCTTAGGGGAGGTGGGCCTGGAGGGGGTGACGAACACAGGGACTGGCAGTCCTGGAAATACTGTGGAAGATTGTTCCTGCCCTCCTCAGTATACGGGAGACTCCTGTGAGGTGAGGAGTATAAAACAAATTTATTCAACAAGTTTAATAAACAAATTACTCTAAGATTTTATTATTATTGTTGTATCATCTCTGTGTCCTTTTTCAAATCAATAATGAACTAGACCAGTTGGCGAGACTAGGAACATTTGGTTAGGTCTGAGAAGCAGTAGAGGTAACAAGCAGGGTGGAGTAAGGTGTTGATTGAAATGACATCTTTTTGAAGAGCTGGACCTCCTCCTCATATTTTAAGGGTGTTGAGGCACGCTTGAACCAAGCACCACACCCTTTTCCTAGAGAAAGAATTCATCAGCGCAGGAGCTTTGGATGCAACATGCTGGAAAATACCAACCGAAGAGCTGCACAGCCAAATTGTGTGGCCCCAGGCAGAGGGCTGGGATATGATGCACAATCACGCAGACATAGTGATTATGCAGCTATAATCGCTGGCATAGCTACCGCTCAGTGAAACGTAGTGCAAACAACCATGATGTAGAAGAAAAAGCTCTACTTGAATTCTTTTCATCCTGGGAACAGTTCTAACTTGGCTTGGAGTGTGTTTGTGCTTCTCAGATCTGATATGTATGCACATGATTGCAGCAGTTTTGCCCACAGATGCTAATTATAAATGGGAATGGAGCAACCACTAATTAATATTTTTCAGATTTTTTTGTTTAGAGAATAAGTAATATCAAGATTTTTTTTCTTGTTTGTTTGAGTGCCCTTGCCATAGATGTGGTTACTTACTTGTGTATATGTGAGCAACAGTCTGGTTGGGATTTTTTAAAGGAAGTTGATTGCATGCGCCCAGAGGCCATATGACAGAGCCGCCCCTTGACACATGGGGTGCGGCAGTTGGCAACACACTGTTACTCATGAACCTGAGTGCGTTGGCCTGAGTGCGCCGACAGTGTGTGTGTGTGTGTGTGTCAGTATACCCGACACACCTAGTTGTGTCTGTTGTGTGTTTGAGGAGCGTGATTCAGGTGTGGGTTTGTTGTCTGCGGATGTCTGACTTTCCTTTCAGTCACATGCTTGTACAAACACCGTTATAAACCGCAAACACACTCACACACATAAACATAGGTTTATTTGATGTTTGCAGTAGAGACTTTATCACCACACCCTTGCAGCTTTAAGTAAGCACAGCAGTATTTATTATTGTGATTTTCTGTCAGTGGATTTTTGTACATATTGTATTCAAGTGTGTGAGAGAGAGAAGGACAGAGAGGGAGAGAGAGAGAGAGAGAGAGAGAGCACCTACATGTGTGTGCTTGTGTGCCAGCATACACTCATGCTGACCTGCAAGACTGACTCAGGTAGCAGATGGGGCGTGTCTTCTTCATGTTGTGAGTGCTTTTGTTTAAGAGGCTGAGGCACGGGAGAGTGGAGCATTATTTCACACGGACTAAACGTTAGGAATGTCAGATAAGTGTATGGATAGACAACGGCATACTGGGGTTTTGTTACAGACCCTGCTATGTTGGGCTTTGATTGGGCTTTGCTGCGCTGGCCACAGGCCCCGAGAGAGAGGGGAGCAATCCCGCTACACCAGGCATCATGACAGATGGACTCAGAGGATACAGTACCCTTCAGTGCATGACCAAGGAACCCAGCAGATAGAGTATCCATCACTGAATGATGAAGGAACCCAGGGGGTACGCTATCCCTCGGTACATGGCACAGGACAGACAGTTCATTATCCTTCTGTTAATGACGGTGCTGCCAGTTCGCAGATTCAGGTAAAAATCTGTGAAGATGTGATGCATCTTGTTGTTGATGGAACGTCTCAGGTGTGGATTGTTGGTGACTTGTTATCTTTGAAAGCAAAGGGCATGCTTTGGCTCTTCATTGTTAACTGTTAATGACACTCAACTCAGGTCAAGTTCATTGCTGTTACACATTATCACACTTTGTATCAGGGCAAACAGAGGTGCCGTCTGGGACAGAAGTTTTTAGTCATGCTCTTTGAAATCTGTGGAAACACTGCTCTATTTTGTTGAGGCAAAATAATAGACATTTTTCACACAGTTGTAAGTTTAGTCTCTATGCTAAATAGCAGTGATAATGTGTTATGCATTAAGTTGGGAAGTAGGATAGTACATATCTCAATAAGATATGAATGAATTTTTTTTAAAGTTTCTATTTTTTTAGGGATTTTACCTATCTAGAATTTATCATTGTGATGACTTTGTTTTTTCATGTATTTAATTGACTGGATTTGCCAAAAACAAACACTCCTGTCTGGTTATTTAATCTATAAAAATAACAGAAATAATTCCCATAAAATATATTCTGTTGTGATATATTATTAAATTTAATATCATAGCAGATTTTATAGACAAATATGTTAATCACTCCTCCAATCAATTAATCTACTAGCATAACATTTATTTTGAATTCAGAAATGCAAATTGGTGTATGAGGTAAAACTATATAATTTAATGTTGTGTAATAGCGTGTTTATATTATTATTATCATTATTATTATTATTATTATTATTATTATCATTATTATCATTATTATTGTTATTATTTTTCCAGAAATGTGCTCCTGGTTACTACAGAGATGACAGCGGGCCTTTCCTGGGCCGATGTGTGCCCTGTGAATGCGACGGTCTGGCTGATGAGTGTGAAGACAGGACAGGGAGGTGCCTGGTGAGTAACACACTATAGTGACTTTGTGACCGCAGGTATACAGATAACTCCCACACACACCTGAAATTAAGAGTGATTATTCACTGACACCAGTGTGAGTCTCAGTTTAATCACAAGCCAGCTACACCTGAAACCATACACTGTTTTATGGTCTTTTTTATTTTAAATGGGATAATAATTAACTAACTAAACTTTATGCTGTCTTGAAGAGGACTTGAAACTACAGATTGAGATCATCAATTCATGTTTACAATGTTTACTGAGGTAAAAAAAAAAAAAAATCATGTGACAAGTAGGGTTATTTTCTCTGAGTTGCACTTGCTGGCTATTTGATAGAAAAGGCAACTTTGGCAAAATGGCAACTTCAAGGCAATGGCCCACTGGTCTACACCTCTCTGCTTACCCTCTAGAAGCACTATTTGATGTGGCGTCCTGATCTCCAGTTATGGGCCCCTCTAGCTCATTATTCCCGTTGATGGAGGGATGAGCTTTTCCGCATTTCAAAATCTCAGCCGTCTCTGTTGTGTTATTGTTACGCAATACACTCAAGACCAGGCCTGTGCTGTAATGTGGATCCACACCCTGGCAGTTCAAAGACAAATTGACACAAGCGGCTGAACACAATCCACTGGTGCTGTTTGCACCAAGAATACTTTTTGATTGACTGGCAGGGATTTTTTTCCACATTTCTCTTGGACGTTTGCATTTCTCAGTGCAATGAAAGACTTCTTGAGTTGTGCACTCATAGTACTTGAGTTTGTTTTTGTACATTATCTATCAGGTATTTTAAACACACACCGATACAGTATGTGAAAACCCCAAAACAGTATCTGTCAAATGTGTCCAAGGAAGAAACAATCGGACACATGACCAGGGCTCATTGATGCACATGGGGCTGTTTTGGCAAAAGGGGGACCAACACAGTATTAGGCAGGTGGTCATAATGTTGTGACTGATCGATGTATATTTCAAAGTGGTTTGATGAACACCTGATGTTGTTTTTAGAACTGTCAGTACAACACGGCTGGGGACAGATGTGAACGCTGCAGAGAAGGTTACTATGGAAGCGCCGCTCAGAGGACATGCAGAGTTTGCCCGTGCCCATTCAGCGTACCTGCAAACAGGTCGGTGAAAAAACACAAAATATTTCCAAACCAGCTCTTTCTTACATGAATTAAAAGATTAAACAATTGTATCCCTGTCAATCCCCAGTTTTGCAATAGGTTGCAAAGAGGTATTTGGAGACTTTGAGTGTATATGCAGAGCAGGCTACACTGGAGAGAGGTGTGAGAGGTGAGTGCCTCTATGGACAGATCAGTTTAACTGTAATATGTTGAAATCATGTGCAGATGCTGTGTATTTTGGAATACTTCAATGTTATTTCTCTTTTCCATAGATGTGCTCCTGGTTACTATGGAGATCCACTGACGCCAGGGGGAAGTTGTCGGCCCTGTAATTGCAATGGCAATGTCAAGAACTGTGATCCTAGGACTGGAGGTTAGATTGTAGACTGCCATTTTGAAACAATGCATTAATTTCCTGTTTAATTCTGCTACCGTTGACTTCTACTTATGCTGTTTTCAAATCCTTACACATAACCATTCATTTAATTGAAATGTTATTTTGTGTCCAGTTTGCAAAAACACACTGGAGCCAGGAGACACAAACACTGATGACCCCTGCCAAGGTGAATTCACAGAAATAACAAACAGGTGACACTTTGAAATATATTAAGTATGCTCCCTTGCTAATCTGACTCTCTTTTTTTTGTATATTCCAGAGTGTGATAATTGTGCCCAGACTTTGCTAAATGATCTGGAGAAGCTGGACGATGAGCTGGGAAGAATCAAGACTCTGCTGGACAACGCCACTGCCAGTGCCTCCTCCCAAGACAAGCTGAAGAAGCTAGAAAAAGCCTTGTCAGACACCAAGGTAGCATTTCTGTGCACTCCAACCCAGCGCCGTAACTCATAATTCTATAAATAAAACTGATGACACGAGGAAGAGAACTTAAATATATTCAGCTACAAGTTATTATTTATTATTATGCCAACTCCTGATGCCAAATGCATGGCCACAAGCACAATAAGACAGTAAGGCACAAAATGGGCGTGCTTGTTCAAACATTCAGGAATCCTGCTGATAAGCAATCTCAGTGAATTTTGTCCCAGAGACCACTCCACCAACATTCCTCATAACCTCAGGATTACATCCATTTCGTTTGAGTGTGCATCCTTTGTGCCATCATGAGGCACAAGTGAACAAGCAACAGCACAACACACACCCCCTAGGACCTTCAAGCTTCAGCTTCATTTTCCATTTCTACTACTGTGCTTTCTGCAGATTCTTGTCAACAAATTCAACACTGCTATCAACACCCAAAAGTCCAGAGTCAACCAGCTGGAAGACGACATGAGCAGTCTCACAGATGACATCAGCACTCTCAAAGACAAGGTAGAGTGACAGAGACTAGTTCTACTGTACTGCAGCATTGTCTGCATGCAATAGTAAGTGCTGTATTTTCAGTATGCTTTTTTATTTAGGCTGATAAAAGAGCTGCTGATGCTGAAAAGGCAGTGGTGGAGGTTGGAAAAACACACAAGAGAGCTAAAGATCTGGACTCAGAGATTCGAAATATGCTCAAGAAAATCCAAGGTAATTTAAAGTCAGCAGCACATCTGTGTTTTGCCTTTTAGTCTTTGTTGTCTGGTTTGCAACTTTCCCTTGACTTTCTTTTTCTGCATTTATATTTGGTTTACTGGCAAATCTGGCAAATCTTTTAATGCAGTAAAATATTATCCAACAACATGATAATAACAGTCTATAATGTAAATATTATCTTGACTATGTGTATTTTGTGTGTTTGAAGCCCTGCTGGACCAGCTGAATGAGGCTGGCACCAGCGGTGATAACATCACCAATGAAAACCTGGCTAAAATGCTGGAAGATGCTCAGCGCTTGGTGAAGGAGATGGAGGAAAGAAACTTCACCCCTCAGAAGACAGCTGCTGAGAAAGAAAGAGACGAGGCCAAGAAATGTACAATATTTTGTCTATACTTAAGTGAATTCTTCCAAACCCCTCCAGAATTGCTTAATCAATCATCAAATTACATCACTGCAGACTCATCAAAGATATGACCATTGTTCTTCTCTGTTTCCAGTGCTGGACTACGTCAAGAATAATGTAAGTAAGCAGTATGACGAAAATGAGGCCAAAGCCGAGAAGCTTCGGGGCCTTCTGAAGGATTACGAGGCTAAACTGAAGGACCTGGACAAGGCTCTGAAGGAGGCGGTTGATTTGCTGAAAAAAGCCAACGCCCAAAATGGCCTCAGTGCTCAGACAATGGTTGACCTGCAGGTAAAAACTCTTAAATCAAATAGTTGATCAGTTATGAGAAACACAAGGGCTCATATATATATATATACAGATCAATGATTTGTTTCATAAACAGTTGTGATTGTGGTGTGCTGTTTAGTGGTTTATAATAAAAAGTTTCTGTTATACATTAGAGTTATTGTGAGGTTTTTCTTCATTTTATGCATTCTGCATATTGCATTCATACTGTTGATGGACATTTCACAGTTGTACTCTATACTGACTCATGTTCTTCCCACAGAAACGTATCGAAGACTTAAAAAAGGAGCGGGACACCGTTGAGGATCAGATAGCCATGGCGGAAAATGAGCTGCAGAAAACAGATGATTTGGTGAAAATGCTATCTGACAGCAAAACGGTAAGTTTGGCAAACTGTAACCTGCATGTTACTTGCCTGAAATATTCTATGTACTTAGAATTATACACTTACATATATAAGTACATCATATTTCGTTGCTTCTCAACATGAACCAAAACATTTTGACAAACTGTAGCTATGTTATATTAAAAAAAAAGCCTCATCTCTGATCTTACATGTGCGAGAGCCAAGTCCCAACATGCCACCCATTCAGATAATGATCCATGTTGTGCTCTGAGGCAAGCTAAACGGCATTTCCTGATGTTATGAATTACTTGCACCCATTCACCTATCCTCCTCCTCCATAGGAATATGAGCAGCTGGCAGCACAGATGGATGGAGCCAAGACTGACCTGACCAAGAAGGTGAATGACATAACCAAGGCCGCAGGCAAGCAGGGCATTGTGGAGGATGCAGAGAAACATGCCGAGAACCTTGACAAGCTGGCAAATCAACTTGAGGAGTAGGTCCTTTGTGTATACAATAACAACACATAATGTCATTTTAACCGAAGATGTAATAAGTGGATTGAAGCAGAACACTATCTGTTCTTCATCCTATGGAAGATCTCCTTGCTGCTTCAGTGCTATTCAAGCATAGCGTGTCACCTCATCTGTTCTCCATGGTTTTCCTTTACAACAGTGTTGTGAAGAACGCAAGTGGACGTACTGAAGTGCGTAACGCCAAAGACGCTATAGACGCCTACAAGAACATCACAGATGCAATTAATGCTGCTAAAACTGCAGCTGATGAGGCCAAAGGTGCTGCTGACAACGCCTTGAATGTAAGCTACAGACTTGATGCTTCAAAAATGAACTAACTGTACGCGCTTCTTGTATCAGAGAGAATATTTTAAAATATTGTTTCATTGAGAGCATTTTTCTTCCTTCAGAATGTAAAAAACCAGAGGCTCACAGAAAGAGCAAAATATCTGAAAGATGAAAGTGATGGCCTACTGAATAATGCAAAGGAAGCCGAGACAAACCTTCAAGGTATTTAGAACTACCATTGAACTGTTGGTTTTTTTTAGGTAACTCAAACATTCATTCATTAAATCTTGTTTTTCTTAAACAGACGCCAAAGACGACATCAGTGACCTGAAGAATCGTCTGAAGGCGGCTGACCAGAAGAAAAAAGCTCTTCAGACGGACCTACTTGATGCACAGGACCAATTAAATGGCATAAAGAGAGGTAGCACAAGTCTAGGCATTACAGCACGAGCGTGACCCATTAGCCTGTTGGCAGGGTTCATATTTCCTCTTCTTTTTCTCTGATCACTCATTTCTTCAAATCAGATGACATCAGAGATATGATTGATGAAGCCAAGAGAAAGGCAGCTTCAGCCAATGGCACGGCCACTGACGCAATGGACAAATTGAATGACATCAGAAAAGACATTGACAAAATCAAAATCACGCCTGTGGACTCCAACCTGAACAATGTGTTGGATGATGTGGATCAGTCAGGTGAGATTCTGAACATGTCTTTCATCACACTGTTTTTCATCACCCAAAATAACCAGTTTTTCTGTTAAAAGCAAAAATGCTACTTTTTTTTACACATTACATTGTTTTCTCTCTCTTCTACTTCCAGTGAAGAACCTGCTGAAAACCATCCCATCTCTGAATGATAAGATCTCAGAGGTGGAGAACCTGACCTCACAGTCCTCAGCCATTAGCGACATATCTGACAACATCAAGAGGATCAAAGAGCTCATTGAACAAGCGCGGGATGCAGCCAATAGGGTGAGATCCCACTCTCTTAGTACATCCATGAAGAAGCCCAAATCAAACCAACTTTTCCCTTATTTTTTCTTCATGGGTCTAATTTACATATCTTTCCTCCAGATTGCCATCCCAATGAAGTTCGGGGGCACTGGCCATGTGGAGATGCATCCACCAAAGGATCTGGAGGATCTGAAGGCCTACACCTCCCTGTCTCTGTCACTGCAGAGACCCCAAGGCAGGGGTGATGGAAGACGCAGACGCAGACAGAGCACAGGCAAAGATGACATGTTTGTGTTGTACCTCGGCAATAAAGATGTGAGTCACTGCAAATGCACACAAATATTTACGATTTTATGTGTTTGTGCACAAGGAATTAACAAATTTTGTCCTGTAGCCCACCAAGAACTACATCGGTATGTTTCTGAAGGAAAACATACTGTATGGTGTGTACAAGCTCAATGGAGTGGAGTACAAGATGAAAACGGGCTTCATCACCATGTCCGCATCTGAGCCGGCCAAATTCGATAGAGTGGAACTAAACAGGTAAACTGACAGTGCCATTCTGTTATAATTCACCAGTTTTCATATAACTTCACAACTGCACACATTTAATTTTCATTTACACTTTTATAGTGAACGAGCCCAAAGATATTTGAGAGGAATGTGAATGTTATAAATGTGATGTGGATATTTTTTCCCATTCAAGGATTTATCAAGATGCAAAGATGGCCCTCACCAAAGACATCACCTCAACCACTCCCAGTGACCCAATTGAGAGCAAGAAGCAAGGAGATGACAGCAAGAACCTCCTCGACCTCAGTCCCAGTGATGTTGTTTTCTATGTTGGAGGCTACCCTGACAGCTTCACTGTAAGCAAGCAAGGGATTAAGAACATCAGTACTATTCATTTCTTTATTTCCAACTATCATGGGTTTTATTAAGACCTTTCTCTGTTTTGCTTCTCTTCAGCCGCCACCTTCCCTCAACCACCCCAAGTACAAGGGCTGCATTGAGTTCTCCTCCTTTAATGACAAAGTCACCAGTCTCTACAATTTCCAAAAAGCAGAGGGGATCAATCCAGAGATTCCATGCAAGAGGTAACTCACATTTTCAACCTCAACCCACCAAGTTTTTGACGTCATCTCTGTGGCATGAGTGGATAAAGAATTCCACCCCACCTCTCTTTGGTGTCTGCGTGAACATGGCTCCCTTAAAAGGCCATTAATGTAAAATTTCTGTAACTCTTAGACATTCACTTAAGAATCTGATGTGTTTTTACCGTTTCTTTTAATTTGTTTGTATGTATGTTGGTTTGCAAAATAACTCAAAATTAATTAAAAATACGGATTAATTTTTGGTGGTGATCGGATCTGATTCAACAGCACCACCAAAAATGAATCAGTTTTAAGTTAGGTTATTCCCGGCCATTCCTGAAACTTTCGTCAAAAACCGTCCACAACTTTTTGAGTTACTTTGCAAACCGACAAACCAACAAACATACAAACAAGCCCCGGTGAAAACATGACCTCCTTGGTGGCGGAGGTAACTTTAAATAAAAAGTCGCCCCCGTCGCAGCGGAGGGCTGCACTCTCTGAGTGCTTTTCTAGTTTTTAAAATATCATTGTGTGACTCTCTCCAGATATGTAGCTCCAATGGATTCTGACTACTATGAAGGCACTGGGTACGGCAAAGTGGTTATAGATAGAGCACCTAACGTCCTCCTCATCAGTATGACCATCTTGTCTCGTTCAGAAAACGGGCTGCTCTTATACATGGAAACTGAGGTATGTTATTGTTCTCATGGTTGCTTTACAAATATTCAGTTTTGTTTATTTTTGAATAGAAATATATGTGCTATGTAAGAATTTGATCACTCAATTTCCCCCAACATAGGACAATTACTTCACCGTGACGATGGAGCAGGGCAACATTTTCATACGTAGTAATTTGCTCGAATCACCAGTTTCAGGTTACGTGAAAAAACTCCCGGTAAGAAGCTCTTTCTTTCCTTTTCTGCAGTCCCTCAGTTTCCTCCTTGACAACATTTGTATTTGTATAGTTGAATCATTAATTCAGCTGCATCTTGTTTCTCTGTCCTTTCCTCAGTCAAACAACTGGATTGACACTCTCATTATTGTCAGCCGTACGAAATTTGTAGTTCGCATGTCCAGTGAACCTGTTGCCACAGCCGATATTGTCCATGACAACAAAGCATTTAAAGAATACTACGTTGGTGGCGCCCCACTAGCTATGAGGGAAAGGTAGGTGGTTATCAGTTTCGCTTTAAATGTTTTGTGTGTTACATGGTCAAACTTTTGGCCATTTTAATGAGATTAACTTGATTTTATGCTCCTCTTCACAGACATAATATCACTATCCAGCCATTCAAAGGATGCTTGAAGAATATGAAGCAGAATAATGACTTTAAACCTCTTGCAGAGCATGTGGGCATCAGCAAAGGTTGTCCCGAGAAGTCTTTGGTAGGATGTTAAATACTGCATCCCGAACCAGTTTCCAGCATTCATAACCCTCATAACCCTGCTCAGAACTCACTTAGGCTTATGAGCCAACGAATTAACCAACTTCTAATGTTCATGGTGTTGTCTAGGTTTCTCGTAAAGCAGAGCTCAAATTGGCGAGCCAACTGTCAGCTGACCTAGAAGGCTTTAGTCTGGAAAATGATGTTACAGTCTCCCTCGGATTCAAGAGCACAGAGAATGAGGGTCTCATTCTGCAGGACAAACAGCTGGTTAGTCCTCGCATTTCATTTCAAAATTTTATTGTGAATTTATTAGAGTTGTATGAGACAAAATGTGTAACTTGCTCAGATTTTAAAGCATTTGTTTCTGTTTTGCAGGCTAATGGGATTAGTCTTGCTTTGGATAATGGCCACGTGACTCTGAATTTCAACAACAAGTTGTGGAAATCAAACAAACAATATAACGATGGCCAGTGGCATTATTTGACCATAACCAGAAGAGGTGAAAGGTATGAAAGCGTCAATGGTTTTTACCTTCAAACATATAACAATGTTGCCATCAGCAGGTAAATGGGCTCAGTTTCACACAGAAATGAACATGGACAGTGACGTTAGAAGCTGAAATCAAAAACTCATCAAATACAATGCAAAAGAAAAAAAATCTTAGTGTACAAAAATATACTTTTTTTTTTAACAGGATAGAGCTGCTTGTTGATGACGAAGACAAGGGTCAGGAACAGAGTGGCAGCACTTCCATACCTGACACAGGTGGCACCGTGTACCTGGGAAGAAAGCAGTTCAACGGCTGCGTTTCCAACCTCTACACAAGACGGTAACATGTCCTCACTGCTTAGCTGGCACGATCTGATATCACCAAGTAATTAACAGTCCTGGACAACTAAGACAATAGTCCTGGACAACTAACCCTATTCCTTACTCTAACTTTAAAAGCTTTGACATTTTTCCAGGACTGTTAAGTACTTGGTGATATCAGATCATCCACTTAGCTGCATCGCTTTGAAACACTTTAGATTTATTTACAGCTTTTATTACTGAAGAGTGTATGGTGTTTATATCTGTCATTTGTTTCTGTTTGCAGGCCAGCCAGTCTCTTTATGGCTGAGGACCTCAGCAGATTCCAGTCGTCTGGAGATGTCTTGCTGGATGTGTGTACTGCGGACAGTCTGGCTCAAATGATGCTGGACCGCACCTCTAAGAAGGTGAGTGTTTCTTCACTGTTTTTGTAAACAACTGAGAAAACCTGATATTTGGATGAAATAATTGAAACTTCTTTCCAAAGCAAATCAAGTGGCATTATTGTTTTAGAGAGCAAGCCATCTTATTTAAAGTTATAACTGTTAAAACTGACATGTATATTATGAACATGGTGACTTGATGATCAATTCCACTCACTAGCAGTAAGTCATACCCATCCTTCCCTTCTCTTGTATGGTGACACTCGTGAATTCATAGTCACACAGTGTTTGTTGTTATTATGTTGACATTGTTTACATTGTATCTTGCTGCCTCATTTCCAGAGATGAAGAAGAAGGAGCCCTAAGACCCGCTGATGCCGACAAGAATCTAATATTGACATGATAAAACTGGCAGTGTGCACCACAATGTTCTGTTGCTTATGCACCAGCTCATTCATTTGCAATGTACTTAAATAAATAAAAAAAACATGCATGAACATTTAGAATTATTAAATGTATTGTATCTCTGTCTATTATACTCAAACATCCAATAATTACACACAAAACTTGTGAATAACAAGCTTGAAATCAGCTCATGTCTTTTTTTCTTTCTTCCATGTAACTCAGTAATGAATCACTTTCTAACAGTCATTCATAAGCATGTGTCCTCTGACTCACTACTGACCAAATGGTTATTTTATAAATCATAAATGTGCTATCAAATAAAATTATAAAGCATGACGATTAATATTCAATAAACACAAAAGCATCTGAGTTCCTCAACATTCTCTGGCTCATGATGCCATTTTTACGTGACAGAATTCATGTGAAAATTATGACAACTTTTTTTATATTCTACTTTTATTGACATAGAGGGACACAAATGACATTTCACATGTGTTAAATTATTGAACTTAAACTATTAAATGGAATCCCTTGCTGTTGTGGGCCAGTAAAGCCCTGAGAGATTACATAAATAAACTTGTCTTTGCTTAATAACCAAATCTAAATTCATCCATCGTTGTCTTTTACCTCTGAGGCCTAGCAGAACTTATGATGTTCAGAGACATTATCAAAGCATGATGACATCATTTCAGCAAATCACTGTGGATCTTGCATGCTCATCATACTTCACTAAACTCACCACAATCTGTTCTCCACAAACCCCTGATCCACATTAAACGAATGCCTGAATAATGGATTCTCAGCTGCTGCATGAGTTCACACAAGTGCACGAAAGTCTGGAAACATTTAACCAAAGGATTAACAGAAAAATACAGAAGAGATGCTGATGTGAATTTCAGTCCACATTCATATGATATGATATCACATTGGCTATTACATTAAGTGAGGCCTCTCATCCAGTAAACAGCAGGAATACACAAGTCTCTGCAACTCTTACAACATCATCCCTTTATCCTCTGTATGCCACACTGAAATCATATAAGCGACTACTTTCCTGCATGCACCGACCAAGCACAATTAAAAACACCTAACTTTGTTGAAACCAAACACATGTCAGAGGAAACAGAAGGTTTGTGGGGGTTGTGTTGTTACAGTAAACTCAACATGACAGAACAAACCTCTGTGTAACCAAAATAAACCATCTGAGCTACACTGGCCCACTGGCTATCATCAATAATAACTGCATGAGTGATGACATCATTACTAACAGGATTGTACTTGGCTGTGTTATTAAAAAAAACATTAAATGCTGGTTGTTCCCTCTCTTAGAGACAAATTAGGTCTCTGTAAACAGCATTAGTTGGATAATTCATAGAGTGGCATGGATTTTATCAGAAATATTACTGATTTGTTTCAGTTTTAATGCAAAAATAACAAATCATTCTCTAGCTTCACAGGAATGTTTGTGTTTTTCAGTCCTCTATGATCATAAACTGGATATATTTAGGTTTTGGGCTGTCGGATGACATCAGTCGATTAATCTACAAAGTAATCTCACACATATTAATTGCTAATGAAAATAATCGTTAGATGAAGCCCTGCATCAATTTATTCACGTGTACAAAGTGTCCTGTGTCGGAGAAATATTGTTTCACTGTCAAGCCCCAATTTAACACAGTATACATTATAATTTATATGTATTTATCATTCTAGTCATTCATACAACTATGTATTGTTGTATGTATATTGTTGGAGCCTTTTTGAAGACTTCCCCAAAGATGAGTGAGCAGATGATGATTTGAGGGCCAACTTTGTACCTTGATCTGAGTATCTCTTTTATTTGTTGTGTTCTTTTAGGACGTTATAATGCAGGCAATCAATGAGAGTCTACCAGCGTGTGCATTACCCGCTGTGGTTCAAACTGCGTATCGCATGGGAGGCCCTGTGAGCAGTCTGAGCTACAGCCTCCCACTGCAGGTCCTGCAACCCAGGTAAGGAGGCTGTCTTCTTACCTCGCTGCACCATTTCACAATACACTTGCATGCACACACGAAACTTTCGGTGGAGCTTTTCAAAATAAATGTATGCTTTTCTGACTCTGACATCTCAGAATCAATGCCACAGTTTGGTCAGAGCCAACACACACAAACACCAAACATGGCATCTTTGTTCCTCCCTTCCAGGCCCCACTTTTCTCTGGATGTCAGGACGAGAGCTTCTGAAGGCCTGCTGTTCTTTGCTGCTACCAGAGGAGGGCGCTCTCATCTTGCTTTGTACATATCCAAAGGCAGGATCAGACTGTCTGTAGGGAGGCAGAGGGAGATCTTCAACAGGGAGAAGTACAATGATGGAAAATGGCACTCGGTCAGTGTACTCACATCATGCTAATCACATGTGCTTTAATGCTTCCATTGACTCACTCAAACCATGTGACAGAGCAAAGCTGAATACTTCTTTGTGTCTGGTGAACGTGTTGCCTGCAGGTCATATTCAGCTTGGAGAAGAAGAAGTTTCGATTGGTTGTAGATGGGATCAGAGCTCAGGATGGTCAGCTGACACATTCTGAGTTGACATCCATGCAGCAGTTTGTGTCACCTGCATACCTGGGCAGTGCCCCAGAGTCCCTTCACAAAGAGCTAAAGGTAAAAACTACACATTCACACACCCAAACAATTCATTCACAAATTGTAATGTCTCAATCTATATATTTCTTTTTTTTTTTTACTTTTAGTCGAAGGGCCTTCCAAAGCAAAGTGTGTCCGGCTGTATCCGCAGTTTTAAAATGAATGGAGCACCGATGACAAGCCCAACCACAAACCGCGGTGCTGGCCCCTGCTTTGAAGGACAGACACAAAGAGGGGCCTATTTCTCAGGGAATGGTGCACACATACTTATCAGTGAGTATATCTCTGTCCTAGTAATCTAAAATACTACAGAAGCATGTCTAACAACCTAAAATTATCAGCTTCTATCAGTCAGTGGGAATTGCATCTACATTCTAATTTGACTCTTCCTAAACAAGTCAGTATACCCAATAAGGTGATGTCATCACAGTGTGGTTTTCCTTCTGTTTTCTCAAAAAAGTTGAGTATACCCAAGGAGTGGGATGTAACTGAGCAATAAAAGTACAAATTTCTCAAAATACACAGATTACAGACAAAATGCGAAAATGTATAATTTTACAGGTCAAGTAATTTATTAATAATTTCCTAGTTAATAACCTGAGTTCAAGGCTATTAACTCGGAAACTAGGTTATTTATTTGACTGATTGTGAAAAAAAATGTAGAACTTAAGTGGACTTTAAAAACAATTGGGGATGTTATGAGCAGTGGTGAACGGAATAATAGAGATCAATTTAACATACATACACAAATACATGCATACATATACGTGCGCGCACACACACACACACGCACACACACACACACACATATATACATAGGAAACTAGTTTCATGTCAGTTCATTCAAAGAAACTGAGACCCCGTGCTGTTCATTCCATGGCCGTCACTTAAGTGTATTTTATCTGTAGCGATGATGGCAACCATGATCTGTTTTCTGTGTTTCAGATGACTCCTTCGTTGTGGGCTCCAGCTTGGAGCTGCTGTTTAATATTCGTCCACGGAGTCCAACTGGACTCCTGCTGCATGTTGGTGATTCCAGCTGGAACCAATATGGGCTTTCAAAGGGCCAATATCTCACTGTCTACATGTTCAAGGGAGAGGTGAGGCCTGACAGTCAGTTTAATGATCAAATCATCAGCTGTTTTATTTTTGACCACATGCTCTAACCCAAAATATGTGATTTTGGAAAAAGAAGACTCTGTTGAACTGATTCTAGATTGGAAAAAAAACATATTTGATTGCCTTTGGGGACTTTAATATTATAGAACAGATACTCCATTTAATTAGATTAAACAAACACTGTTTCTTTATTTAAAGTGTGTTCCCTGTCCATGTGATTAAAAACACTGTGTTTGGACATGCTGTCATTTACAGGTAGTGGCACAAGCTAACAATGGCAAAGGGGAATTCATGGTGTCGGTGAAGCCAAAAGTTTCTTTTTGTGATGGAATGTTTCATAAAATTTCAGGTAAAAAGCACAAAGTGACTTCATAAAAACATTCAATACAAACTAGAAATACTTTTATGGTACTGATGTAAATCATGTTTTCCTATAAAACATCAATGTCCATGTGTTTTCTAGTAATCAAGAGGAAAAATGTCTTGCAACTGCATGTGGACACAATGGACAATTACAAGATTGGACCACCATCTTCCACCACTACAACTTTGACCAAAGCCTCCTTGTATGTGGGTGGTATCCCTGGTGAGCATCAATCTGAGAGTCAGTGAATGAATGAAGTCTTTATTTCAGACATGAGAAAAAACAAAATGTAAACAATGAAACAAATAATCAAAACACAAAAATATAACATGTCATGAGTAGGAAGAAGCAAATGCTTATTTCATCCTACCCCTTCTCCTTTCTCAATATTTGACAATCATCAGTTTATTATAAATGTATCTATCAGTACTTGTGAATATATATATTTACATATCTACCTATTTACAAACAAAAGAAAGTCAATAATGCAAAGAAACAAGTGAATAATTTATATGTGAAAACATCCAGGGACATTTAAGCTCCACACCCAACCTGTTCCACAGCCTCACATATAGAAATACAAAAATTTGTTAGCGTTGTGTAGACATGAAGATATTTTAGATTGTGCTCCCCCTCAGATTATAATCCCGATTTCTGCTAAAAAAAAAAGGCAAATTTTGAATATTTCGAGTAAGCAGGTTGTTTCTTGCTTTATACATAATTTGTGCTGTTTGAAAATGAACCAGGTCAAAGAATTTTAATGTTTTTGATTTTAAGAATTGTGAACCTGTGTGTTCTTTGTATCTAGCATTAAGAATTATCCCTATGACTCTTTTTGCATTATTAGTAGTGATTGTTGCACATTTATAAGCGTTGCTTAAAACCTCTACACAGTAATTTAAAAATGGTAAAACCAGTGAAGAGTAGAGAATGTGGAGTGATTTACAGTACTGAATGGATTTTGCCTTACTGATTACTGAGATGCTTCTTGACAGTTTGTTCTGTACATGTTTTGAGTGAGGTTTTATTTTGTCATCTATTATTACGCCAAGAAACTTATATTCATTAACTCTTTCAATATCCCCACCTTCTATTTACACCTGCACTTGAGTATTCCTTTTATAGTTACCAAATAACATTAATTTAGTTTTACTTAAATTTAGCAATAGTTTGTTTCTATCAAACCACCTCTATAATTTACTCATTGTTGCAGTGATTTTCTCAAGAAGCTCCTATACAACATCTCACCACAACAGTCGACCTACTTAATGAAAGATGAGAGCACTTTAATTGGATGCAATTGTATTATTATGTAGAATCTATGTAGTTGAATATTTGTTTGTATACACGCAGCAGACTCAATTCTGCTCGGCCCTTCGTTGTGTTGTAATTGAATGACGCACACAGCAGCTTTGGAGACCTGTGGGGTTTTTTATTCTTTTGGGGTAGAAAAAAAAAACACTCAGTGCATCTTTGAACATTATGACTGAAGCATGAATCCAGTGGCGTAACAGCTAATGGTGTCCCAAAAAAAAAAGGTACACACATTAGAACTATGCACAGATGGGAACAGAGAAATTCACCTCAATATTAAAAAAATAAAAAGTCAATAAAATCTCAGCTACGGACAAACCTACATCCTCACATATTCATATTTCTGTTGCAGAGATGCCAATGCTAGATACGCTCCCTGTCACTTCGTCCTTTGTGGGATGCATCCAGGACATGAGGATCAACAGCGACTCGGTTTCCTTCGACAGGCTGCCTGGTGCGTTCGGTCCGGTCAACCTCAAAGAGTGTCCAAGCTGAACGCCCCAATACATCATCATGAAACAAACCTTGGGACCACGTCCACCGGCAACCATGTGCAATCTGTTACTAAGACAGAGAATGTGTTTGTGTGTGAGAATGGATATTTTATGGTGTGTGTGTGTGTGTGTGTGTGTAAAATAGAGATATGAGCAGCAGCTACAGATTCATAATATTTGCTGCTTGGTTAAACATTTCTGTATTTGTGATTTGTGATAAAATCATGTATCAGGGCACCAGTTCACATATTCTCACAGTTGTTTTACAGTTAGATGTGTTGGTCCATGAATTTTCTGTTGACAATCAAATGCTACTGAATGTGCTTGTGACTGGTCAGGGCTGCTGTAAGAGCGACCCAGCACTTTAAGAAAACAAATGATGTGATGGTGCTTTAATGGTGATCAGCATTATAAGTTGATTTGTTTTGTTTTGTTTGTTTGTTGGAAGGTTTATGCTAGAATAATTACGTTTACACCCACGGTGCTCAGTGCTCAGTGACATTTCAGGTCCTGTCTGGCTGTTTTGTATTCATATCCTCACACCAGCATGTAGAATTTGCATTTGAACTGGGTGATAGATGTGGAGTCTTCACACAGGCCATGAAATCACATGTTTTTCCACCTGCTATTTTATTATTGTTCATTTTCCATTTTGCATTCCTTTTTCATGCATGAGGATGATTTGTGTGGCTGTTAATGTCAGTTACACTAGAAAACAGCATGTGCTGAAGTTTGTGGAGTATTGTCTAAGTGCTGAAAATGGATATAGATACTATTAGCTTCTAATAAGTCTCACAAGTCATATTTGGGACCATTTAGCTTATATTGCTATGATGTTGAAAGTGTCTGATGTATTTAAACTCCCCAGCAAGTGTTTACTTATGTGCTTTGTATATTTGTGGAACATTTTGTGACATAAGAAAAATATGCATGAAGATTGGACATGATGATTTTTAACATGCATTCCTGTCTTGTGACCACTGATTTGTAAGCCATGCTGTTTGTAATTAATGTTCTTTATAAATACTTGTCATTACCAAGCCTTGAAAGATATCTTTTGACTTGTGATAACTCTCAACTCAAATTATTGAAACATGCAAATGCAAATTACTGAAATGTATTTTTTTTTTCAGACGTAGGATTAATTGCTGAGCTTTACTCGCAGATGTTTCATTTCTTTAAATACCTGTTGCCTCGACTCTCTCCCTTGCCTCCTCTGCTTGCATGGTGGGATGGATGACAGGAGAGGAGGCGAGGAAAGGGATTGAGGATGTACAGACTGAGAAATGAGAGGAACCCACAGTCTGACCACAATCAACTTATATCCCATCAGACCCTCTGACATAGCAGGTGAAATCTATACTTATCAATGGCTCAGGTCCATTAAGCAGTGAACCAGCATGCACAATACTAGGGCTTCTCCTAATTGGAATGCAGCCATTATTGATATTATTAAACACATCTGTGATTTTCCTACGTCATAATAATAACACAGTAACATATGTCATGACAGATAGCAAATAATGGAAATATAGGTGAGATTTCTAATCTAGTGGCAAAATGTGATGGATCACATATTGTTTGATAAATTTGTACTTCTCATCCTGGGAAATGTCCATATATTAACTTGCAAACTAAATTATAGAGACAACTAATAATAACTGCTTTTGGATACAATCAAAGAGGATCTTACAATATATTTACAGCTCCACTGTTGAGTAACTATTAACTTTTTTTTTTTTCAAAACCACTTCTCGTCTGGTTGTTGCTCACTTCTGATTTCCGACAGCACCTAAAGGCAGCACACTTCCGGTCTGCACAGGAACACTTCACGCGAAGCGCCGGTCAGGCGGCAGAATACGGAACAACCAGCGACACGAACTGCGAACACTCGGCTAGCTAGCTGTCAGTTATTTGAACCGGTTTGTTTGTCAGTCTCTACGAGTGAGAATGAAAACATGACTGTGTTTTCAAAACTGCGCCACTGGTTGAGACTATTCTGTCTGTAAGTAAACTAACGAGACGCCGCACTGCACGTCTGCTCCCTCCCTCCCTCCTTCACGTCTCCGGTGTTTGGTACCTCAATGGCGGACCCGACAGAACCATCCCCGGTAAGCCTGGAGGACGAGAAGACGGAGGACATCAACGACGCGGAGCTGGCACTGAAAGGAATCAACATGCTCCTCAACAATGGATTTAGGGAGAGCGACGAGCTCTTCAAATTATACAGGTATGTGTGTTAATGTCATAAACAAGCTTTCTGATAGCTCCAGTGAAACAGTCCACTGATGGAGGAGGGGTGCTCTAATGTTGTGACAAGTGTAAGTGTTGTGTCCAAACTACTGTGGTCAACCAGCACAGTCTTTGCCTGGATTGCAAAACAAAACCCCAACATCCCTTTCACGCTCGTCTACTGTAGCAGCATATGATCAGGTCACAAGTCTGTTTAAATACCCTGGGCAAATATCCACACCCAGGATGTGAATGTGAGAAGCCCAAACAGCCCAAGTGACTTCCGCTCTTGTTGTGTGTTAATCAATTCATTTGCACAAATGTTTTAAAAGGTTTGTATTAAATGTCTCATCTTGGCTCCGCTAGTTTTTCCACACTGCAAACCCTTGTCAATTGGCTGATTGCACACATCTGTCTAGACTTTCTAGAGTTCTGCAAAATCAAGTTGACCAAGTCTTTCAGTAAACAAATGTAATGAAACTCTCAGATGATCAGCTAATCCAGTGGTTATACAGGATCTTAAAGCTTAAATAAACATTCATGCTATACTAAATAATATTTCGTTCACCTGACTGACTCCATCTTTTGGTGCTTAATTACACATCTTTTGTGTAACGGGATCACCACACACTCAGACCACTTGCTGGTTGCAGGATTTATACCTATAAATATATATATATATATATATGTATGTATTTTCAATCATGCTGTGCTGGTTATTATAAATGCTGGCTGATTATCTCTAGGACCGATTGGCTTTCAACTCGAATGCTGTGATGCTACAGAAGGGCAAACCCTATGTGTCCTGACCCCTGGTGAAAAGCTTAAATGTCACGTACTCTAATTGCATTTAGCACTAGGTGTCATCCGGTTTTGATTGCACATCAACAACAAAAAATATGGATGTTGAAGTGAAAGATGCATAAAAATGAGCAAATGAGGATGAGATTGTGACTTCCTGTATTAACCAGCTTCACAATAAGGTTCACAGGGCTCTGTTAAAGTGTGTTGCATTATTATATCAAATTACTGTTTGTCTGACTCACTGCCCTAATGATCTTCACAGTAAATCATTCTGGTGCTTGATGCATGAAACCAACACTTAACAATTTTGTTCCTCCACCCATAATTTTCTGTTTTAGCCTTAAGACAATAAGATCTCTTATTTTCTTAGGCAGAGCATCTCTTGCTGACATGTCACCTATCTGTTTTTTTATCTTTTGTTTCAGGAACCAAAGTCCTTTGATGAGTTTCGGGGCCAGTTTTGTGAGTTTTCTGGTGAGTTCAGGCAACATCTTTTTGTAACAGTCTACTGTTTTACTGTGGTCCAACAAAAAAACAAAAGTTAGTGTAAATTCCACTTTAAGAAGCTGTTCCACAATATGGTTCAAGGTATTTGTCTTTGGTTTCTACCAGGCACAAAGCCAAACTTCTTATTTTTTCTGGCAGCAGATATCAATAAACTTAATTAGGAGTGCAACCCTCCCAATTACACAACTGAAAGCATTACAGAGAGGTACAATGTGGTACAGTTTAGTGTTGAGCCGCTATTGTTAGTTTAGGAGAAAGGAGTGGACACAACAAGCTTTACTCCACTTGTCCCAGAGCTTTAATGAGCCGCAATAACCATTTTGCATCTCTTCTTGACTGATATGTGATACCAGTTGATGTCACATCTGTAAAACCTAAAACAAACATTTGTTTTAGGTTTTACTTATTACAGTTTTCTAGGGACTTTGTCTCTGGTGCCTGGCAGGCAAGGTAAAATGCTAGAGCCTGGAGTGTGCCACCAGAATAATTATGACCATTATGATTCAGTTTTTAAGACCCACAGAATATTTTGTACTATGTCTCTGAAAAACACAGAGTAGCTCAAATGAAAGAAGAGACTCTCTGTTTTGTCCTGGAAAAAGTTTGTTTTTACTTTTTTCCGTTCTTGTTTTGTCTGGAGAAGAGTAGAGGCCATTTTCACCAAAATCACCACTTTTTGTCCAGAATCTGTCCGTTTTGCTCTCTAATCACGATCCTCTCCACTTCCTGCTTTGATCTCTGTTGCATATATTAACCCTTTATGTCCCGACTACAAATCACAGAAGCCCCGAAATTACTCACAGGCTGTGGGAGACTGCGATCAACGACCCGCTGCCGAAAAACCACTTTGACGTATTTTTACGTCAATGGCACTCAAGCATTGGATTTTAAATGACATAGATATATGTCAATGGCACTCAAAGAGATAATGTGGATGACATGCTATCTTACAATCCATTTTGTCTCCCGCTGTAATATTTATAGTTTCACCTACATTTAGAGACTGCTCTCTTGATGTGCCGCCTGCAGGTCAAAGACAAACTGATCTCAAATTATTAAAATACTGTACTCATATGTATTGTTTGTTCTTAATGAAATCTGAAAAGTAAGAAACAGTTTGGTTGGTACTGAATGTTTTTGTTCTCCTGCTTTTTGCACTCAAAGGCTCAGTCCATGAAGAGACGTCTTGCTTTAGTTGTGAAACTCACCAGCATTTATTCTGGAAGAGTTATGCTGAATGTAAGTAAAATGATTATTTATTAGGCACCTTTTTTTTTTTTTTTTTTTAGAATGCCATGATGACGTTTGAGGAGGAGAAAATGCAGCTGGCCTTTGAGGACCTCAAAGCTACAGAGCGACTGTGCGAGAGTGAAAACACTGGTGTCATTGAGGCCATCAAAAACAAGCTCAAGAGAAGTGTGAGAAACTACTTTAATACTTTAAAGTACAATATAAATACACATACAATTTATATTTATTATTAAAATAATAACACCAGCACCATGGTAAAATACTATGTAAATAATTTGAATTCAGCTGTCTAATATATATATAAATTATAGAAACATAGAATTGAATTGAATAGATCAGACTCGATATCCCAAAAATCCAGTCAGCTATTAGAGTCAGCATCAGCCTGATATCAATATTGGTATGCAGAATCTATACATCCCTAATACATAACACAGATTCAATGTAATTTGTATGAAAAGCAGCATTTTATGTCCCACCATAATGTCCAGGTTTGTTAGGTTGCGTGTCACATCACTTTGTGAGTGTGAGGTGTGTCTGTGGGCAGATGGACTCTCAGAGGTCGGGGGTGGCTGCAGTGGACCGACTCCAGAGGCAGATCATCATTGCAGACTGCCAGGTTTACCTCGCAGTGTTGTCTTTCATCAAACAAGAGCTGTCATGTAAGGGAACCTCCAGTGCTTGTTGGTTAACTGTAAATGCTGCACATTTCTCAATATGAAATGAAAATATTGCCAGACGTTGCAGTTCAGTAATCTGAATTTTAACATTACCAGAATGCATGCCATCACAAAGCATAGTGTGTTTTACTGACTTCAGCTTCAATCTCGTGGCAGCATACATCAAAGGAGGCTGGATCCTCCGTAAAGCCTGGAAGATGTACAACAAATGTTACAGCGACATCACACATCTGCAGGAAGGCAGAAGGAGAAGAGCCTCTGAACAGCAAGCAATAGCGCCTCCATCTCTGTCCTCCTCTGACGTGTCCAACCACAGCCGCTCGTCTTCCCCCGGGCCGAGTCCGTCCCTGAGATTGGACGGTATCAACCCAGAAGCTCTGGATCGCCTAAAAGGTTCGGTCAGCTTTGGTTACGGCCTCTTCCACCTCTGCATCTCCATGGTGCCACCGCACCTCCTGAAGATCGTCAATCTGCTGGGCTTCCCTGGCGACCGCCTTCAGGGCCTGTCAGCGCTCACATACGCCAGTGAAAGTAAGGACATGAAGGCCCCCTTAGCTACGTGAGTATGTGAGTGAGTACATTTGTGTATCTGTATTCTGACTGTAACTGAAACATGATCTACCTTGTGCAGCTGTAAGCAATATGAAAGGGTAATGGAAACATAACAGTACTTTGTGGCTACCATGAATCATACTAGTGGAAATAACTGATCATAAATTATCAGGATATTAACTTATGGAATTAACTATTTAACAAATGCAAAGTCAATGAAGCATAAGTTGTCATTTGAAATTCTGTCATATGATGTAGAATATGTCTGCAACTATTTGCACTGTTTTTTAACCCCTTTTAATAATCAAGAGTGGAAATTTTGGCTGTTGGCACAAAGTTATTTTGCGTAGTAATATTTTTATTGATCATCAATATGACATGAAGAGTACATTTTAAAGATGATGGCTGACATGAGATTTAAACAGAAACTGAACAATTGGGAGTGATCCTTTCCTCACAACATAGTTCTGTAATTAGTTGTGGAGTTGCAAAGGTAAAATCTGGTCTATGTGGAGTTACATGTAATCCAGCCATTCCAGCTGACAAAAAGAGTTCTGATTTATAATTAATATACGCCGTTATCTTCTCCGATTTGTAAATGTCCATTACAATGTCCATTCATTTGTTTAATGTTGGGCTCTCTTGCAGTTTTTGGTAAGAGTTATATATATTTTTTTTTTTTTTACCAGCAACCAACAGTATATTTATTAAATCTGCCGTTCTGGGGGTGTCAGTGCAAAAAACAGGGTTTCCGCGGTTCCAAATGTCTTAATAGGTAATTAAGTTCTTAAATTGTCTTAAATTCACCTGTAATTTTGCTTTTGCTGAGGTCTTGAAATGTATTAAATTTGACTTTTAAAATGATGCAAGAACCCTTAAAAACGTAGTTTTACTTTTTAAGGAGAGGTGACGTTTGAAAATGCAGTATATTACAATGCATCATGTACATCCTTCCAGAAATCTGTAATGACAGGGCAGTTCTAGACAAGTTATTGGTTTGCTTTTGAGTTTCCACATTTTATCCAGCAGACTCAGGGCTACCAAATTATTTAAATGTTGATTAATAAATGTCAATAATTTTAACTCTGGTATTTTTTAGCCTTTGCCAGTATTTGTCAAATATGGTTGAAGGTGCAGTGTGTAGGATTTGGTGGTGTACAGTGGTGAGGTTGCAGTTGAAACTGTGCAAGGTGTGACGGAGAAATACTTAACAGACATGAAAACGTGAATGTCTCTGGAGTATTTGTAGAAACATGGAGGCTGGCTCCATGAAGAGGGAACCAGCTCTGTATGTAGACACGACTCATTGTAAGGGAACAAAAACACAATTCTCATTTTAAGATGATAATTCACTAAAGGAAATGTATTTTTAATATTATATTCAATTTCTGCCAATAGATCACCCTCAATGCTACACACTGTTTCTTTAATCTTACTTCACTGGTTGGTTTGATTTGATTGGTTGATTGATGGTGCGGTCTCACTCATTGCACTCTATGCCTCTTTCGCAGCCTGGCCCTCCTGTGGTACCACACGGTAGTGCAGCCCTTTTTTGCTCTGGACGGCACAGACACACAGGCAGGCTTGATGGAAGCCAAATCCATTCTTCAGCAAAGGGAGGCTGTCTATCCAAACTCTTCCCTCTTCATGTTTTTCAAAGGCAGAGTGCAACGCCTTGAGGTGAACACGTGTTAAGAGTGCACCTTATTATTTCCTGTAATCCTGTGGCCTTTTGTGCTGCCTTGGTAAAGCTCAGTGTTGTCTCAGACTGTAACTCACATTGTAAATTATTTTCCTCTAGTGCCAGATCAGTAGTGCCTTGAAGTCCTTCCGCGATGCCTTAGATTTGGCTTCTGACCAGAGGGAGATCCAGCACGTGTGTTTATATGAAATAGGTACTATTTCCCCTCTCAGATTTCGAGTTACCTGCTCAGCATTAGTCTGCATCATACTGTGTAACTGCTGAACATTTTAGGTTGGTGCAGCATGATTGAACTGAACTACAGAGATGCCTACAGGGCCTTTGAGCGGCTGAAGACAGAGTCTCGCTGGTCCCAGTGCTACTACGCCTATCTAACTGGAGGTGGCAACAACACACATTATTAAGGCTTTATGGGAAATTCTTGTGAGTTTGTTATTGGCTCTGAATATATTTATATGTTCTTATGTTGTGTAGTGTGCCAAGGAGCCACAGGTGATCTGGAGGGAGCGGTCACAGTCTTCAAGGATGTTGAGAGACTTTTCAAACGCAAGAATAACCAGATAGAGTTGTTCTCCATGAAAAGGGTGAGTATGTATCCAACCGATTTTTTTGGTGCCATATATAAGAAAAATAAATTTGTATGCTCATATTTTATCAGGCTGAGAAGCTAAGGACTCCCAGTCTATCCAAAGACCTCTGCATCCTGTCTGTGATTGAGATTCTCTATCTTTGGAAAGCTCTGCCCAACTGCTCCACCGCCAAGCTTCAGACAATGACACACGGTACCTCATTATGAAATATTTATATCACCAAACTAGTTTTCGTGTGACGTTTGCAGTTTTGTTTGTTGTTGTGTCATTAGCATTGGGCGTAGCTTCATTTTATTTTTCTTGTTGTAGTGCTGCAGGGGATTGACGATGCCTCGTGTGCAGGCCTGAAAAACCTGCTTCTTGGTGCCGTAAACGGATGTCTTCAGAACAACAAAGATGCCATTCGGGTACTCTTATGTCAGATAAATAACAGTGTATAAGGTATAAAAAATAAAAATGAGGCTATGCAGGACACAAAAGTCAGTACTGTGGTGATGAAAGCTGTAATTACATAACTAATAATGTGTTATAACTAATTCATTTCCTTCCATTTCTTGGCAGTTTTTCCATCTGGCTGCAAACGATGAGGTTGGTCGTCTGAGCAACTCTTATGTCCAGCCCTACTCCTGCTATGAACTGGGCTGTGTGCTACTGAACACCCCAGAGGTGAGTGAGAGTTGGAAAGACAGACTGTATTCCTTAACTGAGATGGCGGAAAAGTCACATAAATATTGTATTTTCTCTTTTCCAGTCTGCAGGGAAGGGCAGAATGCTGATGCTACAGGCTAAGGTACAGCAGCGTTTTTATTGCATTTTTTTTTTTTGCATTATGCTTTATAAATATTGTCACTATTTTAATTTGCTTATTAATTGTTCATGAACTTTAAGTAGCTAGTTGCAAGTTCTCTGACTAGGTCACCCCTAACAGGCGTCGTTACCGGTTTACCCTTGGGCTTCACAATTAATCACACATTCATTTTGATTTTGAGTACTCATAATTAAATAAACCTGAGCATCAGTGATATTGCTGTTTTAAAGGTACACTGTTTAAAAATTCTTGTCACCGAGTGGTGAGCTAGTGAGATCAGAGCGTATCTGTTCCAGTCACTCTATCAGAGAAAAATCAGAGTTGTAGAAATAACTGGAAACTCAAGAGAGCCATGACATTATGTTCTTCATAAATGTATCTAAACTTTTGACCATGACTGTGGCTTCAAAATGAATACACAAATTAGTATACCAGTCATGTAAGAAACAAGCGACAGTTGCGTCACTTTACAGACTTCTCTCATTCCTGAGAGATCTAGTAAACCCAGCGCCGATGAGTTCTCCGTCACACATCAAATCAAGCACTTCCTAAACTCATAGCCAGCCACTAGGGGGTGATCAAGAAGCTTTGGTTTCACCTTTGGGGAGCAGTCGAGCTCCTGCCACTCTACAACATGAAATATTATGAAAAAGTAAAGATTAAAAATTGAAATATTATTATATATTAAAATATAAATATTTTTATAAGTGAACCTAGTACTCTATTCAAAAGTGAAAGTGTACTAAAACTGTTTTGCCATTAAAATCAATGAATAATCATAGTCTCAATATTGATTACATTAATTAGGCCCTTCCGCTGGCAAAGCCTGGTAGAGATCTTTGAGATCACATCTTTTTTTAAATTTTATTTGGAGTCATAAGTAGAAAGTTTTTGATCTTGGTCTAGTAAAGTTTTTTTTTTTTTTAAAGATCAGTACACTCACTGCCTGGTCAGGTAACAGCATATCCAGTAAAGTAGCAGCAAGCTACTGCATGCTTTGTTCCTCTTTAAGTGAATTTTGTATGGTGAGTTGTGGCTGGAGGATTGTTGGTATCACACCAGCTGGATTAATAGCAGCCAACATAAATATAGCCTGAGTTTGTGTGATCTGAAAAAGAAACTGCCTCCATGCCTAAAGAGAGGTTTGGTTTCTCCTTCTCTGCCACAAAGTCATCCGCCTGAGGCTCTGATGCAGAAAACAAATTTGTTGAGCAGTCCTGAGATTGTGTAAACAGTCACTTTCACAAGGGGCAATGCTCATTTGTAGGGGAAAAAAATATATGTGACATTCAAGTTCCCCTGGGTAACAATACATGTCTAATTGACACTATGCTGTTCCTACTATTCCTGTCGCTATTACTTCCCCTGTTACGCTGCCCCATGTTGAGAAACCCACCCTCAGGAGACCTCACATATATAATCTGACCTCAACATGAAAACATGACACTGCAGGCCATATTTCATTCACACTAGGCTGCCCCAAGCAGAATGCCTCAGAATATCAGAGAGAGATGTCTTAACATCTTCTGTAATAACAGGAAATCGTGACAACAGGAAGGCAATTCCAAAGTGGCTGCACTCTCACCTATTCAAATTGCGCTGGAGATGTTTGGTGCAACAACACTGACTTTTTAGTGGGATGGGCAGACATTGACACAGAGCAGTGGGCTCTCAGCTTCTTTAATGGATATGCTGCTACATGATAGGACAGTGCATGCATTGATTAGCTTGTGTGCTGACTGCAAAGCTTGTTGGAGGGCTCACTATTTTGTCTGTTTTGCTGGACTCTGCAGGAGGACTATGCCGGCTATGACTTTGAGAACAGGCTCCATGTTCGTATTCACTCAGCTCTTGCTTCCATGAGAGCCGCTGCAGCCCAGCCATGACATTTTATCTGTACCTCAGAAACAACTGGAGGAAATGTCTTTTAAAAAGCCACAATACTATTTGAGTCACTAATGTTTAAAATGTTTTAATTTATTTATGTTTTATTTTCATATTCTGAGCCAGTGCATCATTTTAAAATGTGCAATACACAAAGGTGTTTTATGGGAGAACAGTTACAAGAGGTATTTTATTTACTGTTACTGGACTTAAGAAAATGCATTGGGTTTTAATTTTTAAATTTTTATATGGTTAATGCCAAAACTAATTGCTGGACAAAATTTTCAATTACGTTTGAAAAGCATCAGTGAATTTGCTTCCATAGAGGGACCATTTTTCCTCTTATTTGGAGAAAAAGTAATGGTCAAGTAATGACACAAGTATTAACTGACAAAGCAGTTAGAATGAATGATTATGTCTCAGTGTTTGCTGGCTTTGACATTTGTGAAGTGAAGGCTTTACTAATCCATAGGCTAAATAAACAGTAGTTACTTACTTTTTGTAGTATAGCCCCTTTCTAAGTAGATTTTTTTTTTCAATCAGTGTAAATGTTGAGCACATGGGTTTTAATAGAAGTGCCAACATCCTGTTGTGAGTGGCCTGGATGGACAGTGCTACTCCTTGCTGTAAAGTGGTTCTCATTTAAAATGTTTGGTTTAAGATAATAAAATTAATATTGTAAAATTGATTATGGTTGTATCCACTACTCTTGAGAAGATCTACAATGAGTCAAACACAATGGCAACAATACTGAAAGAGCCATGTTAACAATGTTAAGTTGGGAGGGAACCAAGGGGCGGATGCTATGCTTCCACATTCAGGTTAAGATTGTTGTGTGGCAGCAACTTTCAGCAATACCCTTACCATCCACTTCATTAGAAAGGTGTTCCAGTACCTTTCTACTACTGGGTTGGAGCCCTTTGACTTGCCGTAGTACTGGTTTTTTTTTTTTTTGTCACATTTTTAAAATATACAAAAAGCTTATCTGATTTTTTTTTTTTTTTTTTTTTTGACGTAATACACTTATTTCTCAAGAATTTTTTATGATTTTATTTTACATATTATACTATGGCTTTTTGTAATACTGTGCAATTAGTATTTGACATTTTGATCACTGTTGTTTCTCTTTTTAAGTATACACTCCTGATCAAAATTTTAAGATCAGTTGAAAAATTGCAAGAATTTACAATTTGCACTGTCGGATCTTAAGAAGGTTGTGTTTCAAAATGCAAAAAGAAGAAATGAGAGTGAGGCAAAACATTTTGAGTAAGCAATTTATAGCAAACAACCATTAAACTGAAATAGGCTGTTCATCAAAAGTTTAAGACCACAGCCTTTAAAAGCCTGAATCTTTGCAAAAAATGTGGATTCAGTGTCATTTTCTGTCAGGTATCCACACCGTCATGACCTGATGGCAAATGCAAAAAAGCTTTCTCTCTTTGAACGGCTGCATCAGCAAGGTCTCTCGCAGCGTGCCATTGCTGCTGAGGTTGGACACAGTAAGACATTTTAAACTTCTTATAAGATCCTGAGAGTTATGGAACAAAAAAGTCAAGTGGTAGACCCAAAAAAATTCACCATCCCTGAGCCAGACGATCCAATTTGCAAGACACGGGACGATCCTCGGCCCAAATTAAGCTTGCCACTGGTGCCAGCCGCAGTCCCATAACCATTAGACGGCATCTGCTCGAGAAGGGTTTTAAGAAGAAAACTGTCTTCAAAACCCCGTCTCCTTCAACGGCACAATATTGCCCCTTTGGAGTTTGCACGAGAGCACCAAACATGGGACATTGAAAGGTGGAAGAAAGTTTTAATCTGATGAGAAACGTCCTGATGGCTTCCAACATTACTGGCATGACAAGGAGATCCCACCTGAGATGTTTTCTACACGGCACAGTGGAGGGGGAGCCATCATGATCTGGGTTTTTTTTTTTTCCTTCCATGGAATAATGGAGCTTCAGGTTGTGCAGACGCATCGAACGGCAGCTGGCTATGTGGAGATGCTGCAGGGGGCATCCCTCATGACTGAAGGCCATCGTCTGTGTGCTAATGACTGTGTTTTTCAACAGGACAACGCTGCAGTTCACAATGCCCTCTGACAAAGGACTTCTTCCAGAGAATAACATCACTCTTTTGAACCATCCTGCGTGTTCCCCTGATCTTATTGAGAACATTTGGGGTTGGATGGCAAAGGAAGTTTACAAAAATGGACACCAGTTCCAGACAGTGGATGTCCTCCATGAAGCCATCTTTACCAATTGGAGCAACATTCCCACCAGCCTCCTGTAAAAAGGCATTTTCAGCAATATTTATATTTTATGACATGAGATATTTTGACAATTTTTTACGTTTTCACCATACCACGATTTTATTAAATTTTTGACATCCTAAAATTTGACTTTTTCATCACTTTTGTGGCCAGACATCACCATGAATTCACTCAATGCGCTGTAAGAAGGCATTTCCAGCACTTTTGATGATATTTTATGATGTGACATTTTTGGACATTTTTTTACTTTTTGGTATAACAATTTTTTCACTTTTTTGACGTCCTGAAAAATGGATTTTTCACCACTTTTGTTGCCAGATATCACTAGGAATTCACTCAACATGCTGTAGGAAGGCATTTTCAGCACTTTTTATGAAATAAGATTTTTGACATTTTTAGACTGTTTCGCCATACCACAGAATGATGATTTTTTTCCAGTTTTTGATGTCCTAAAATTAGCTTTTTCATCACTTTTGTGTCCAGACACCACCATGAAGTCACTCAACATGGTGTAGGAAGGCAAATTCAGCACTTTTTATGAATTAAAATTTTTTGACATTTTTTGACTTTTTCGGCATACCTCGGTAGGGCGATTTTTTTTCACATTTTTGACATTCTGAAAAATAGCTTGTTCAACACATTTGTCGCCAGGCACCACCATGAATTCACTCAACATGCTGAAGGACGGCATTTCCAGCACTTTTTATGACATAAAATATTTTGACATCTTTTTTGACTTTTTCAATGTACCGCGGTATGACGATTTTTTCAAATTTTTGACGTCCTGAAAAATAGCTTTTTCGCCACTTTTGTCACCAGACACCACCACGAATTCATTCAACATGCTGTAGGAAGGCAATTTCAGCACCTTTTATGAAATAAAATTTTTTGACATTTTTTGACTTTTTCCGCATACCGCGGTATGACTATTTTTTCAAATTTTTGACATCCTGAAAAATGGCTTTTTCACCACTTTTGTCGCCAGACACCACCGTGAATTCACTCAACATGCTGTAGGAAGGCAAATTCAGCACTTTTTGTGAAATAAAATTTTTTGACATTTTTTTGACTTTTTCGGCATATCGCGGTATGACGATTTTTTCAAATTTTTGACATCCTGAAAAATGGCTTTTCCACCACTTTTGTCGCCAGACACCACCATGAATTCACTCAACATGCTGTAGGAAGGCATTTCCAGCACTTTTTATGAAATAAAATTTTTTGACATTTCTTGACTTTTTCGGCATGCCGCGGTATGACGATTTTAAAAAAATTTTCACATGCTGAAAAATAGCTTTTTCACCACTTTTGTCGCCAGACACCACCATGAATTCACTCAACATGCTGTAGAAAGGCAAATTCAGCACTTTTTTTTAAATAAAATTTTTTGACATTTTTTGACTTTTTCGGCACACCGTGGTATGACAATTTTTTCAAATTTTTCACATGCTGAAAAATGGCTTTTTCCCCATTTTTGTCGCCAGACACCACCATGAATTCACTCAATATGCTGTAGGAAGGCATTTTCAGCACTTTTTATGAAAGAAAATTTTTTGACATTTTTTGACTTTTTCAGTATACCGCGGTATGACGATTTTTTCAAATTTTTGACATCCTGAAAAATAGCTTTGTCGCCACTTTTGTCACCAGACACCACCATGAATTCACTCAACATGCTGTAGGACGGCATTTTCAGCACTTTTTGTGACATAAAATATTTTGACATTTTTTTTTACTTTTTCAGCATACCGTGGTATGGCAATTTTTTTCAAATTTTTCACTTGCTGAAAAATGGCTTTTTCGTCACTTTTGTCGCCAGACACCACCATGAATTCACTCAACATGCTGTAGAAAGGCATTTCCAGCACTTTATTTGACGTGAAAATTTTTAGACATTTTTTGACTTTTTCAGCATACCGCGGTATGACGATTTTTTCAAATTTTTCACATGCTGAAAAATTTCTTGGTCACCACATTTGTCGCCAGGCACCACCATGAATTCACTCAACATGCTGTAGGAAGGCTTTTTCAGCACTTTTTATGAAATAAAATTTTTTGACATTTTTTGACTTTTTCGGCACACCGCGGTATGACAATTTTTTCAAATTTTTGACATCCTGAAAAATACCTTTTTCACCACTTTTGTCGCTGGACACCACCATGAATTCACTCAACATGCTGTAGGAAGGCAAATTCAGCACTTTTAATGGAATAAAATTTTTTGATATTTTTTTACTTTTTCGGCATAACGCTGTATAATGATTTTTTCAGATTTTTTACATGCTGAAAAATAGCTTTTTCACCACTTTTGTCGCCAGACACCACCATGAATTCACTCAACATGCTGTAGAAAGGCAAATTCAGCAATTTTTGTGAAATAAAATTTTTAGACATTTTTTGACTTTTTCAGAAATACCGCGGTATGACGATTTTTTCAAATTTTTGACATCCTGAAAAATAGCTTTTTCGCCACTTTTGTCATCAGACACCACCATGAATTCACTCAACATGCTGTATGAAGGCATTTTCAGCACTTTTTATGAAATAAAATTTTTGACATTTTTGACTTTTTCAGCATACCGTGGTATGACGATTTTTTCAAAATTTTCACATGATGAAAAATTGCTTTTTCACCACTTTTGTCGCCAGACACCACCATGAATTCACTCAACATGCTGTAGGAAGGCATTTACAGCACTTTTTATAAAAAAAAATTTTTGACACTTTTTGACTTTTTCAGCATACCGCGGTGTAGCGATTTGTTTCAAAATTTTCAAATGCTGAAAAATGGCTTTTTCCCCACTTTTGTCACCAGACACCACCATGAATTCAATCAACATGCTGTAGAAAGGCAATTTCAGCACTTTTTATGACATGAAATATTTTGACATTTTTTTTTACTTTCTCAGCATACCGCGGTATAGCGAGTTTTTTCAAATTTTTCACATGCTGAAAAATGGCTTTTTCACCACTTTTGTCGCCTGACACCACCATGAATTCACTCAACATGCTGTAGGAAGGCTTTTTCAGCACTTTTTATGACATAAAATATTTTGACATTTTTTTTGACTTTTTCGGCATACCGCGGTATGACGATTTTTTCAAATTTTTCACATGCTGAAAAATGGCTTTTTCATTACTTTTGTCACCAGACACCATCATGAATTCACTCAACATGCTGTGGAAAGGCAAATTCAGCACTTTTTATGACATAAAATATTTTGACATTTTTTTTTACTTTTTCAGCATACTGTGGTATGACGATTTTTTCAAATTTTTCACATGCTGAAAAATGGCTTTTTCACCACCTTTGTCGCCAGACACCACCATGAATTCACTCAACATGCTGTAGAAAGGCAAATTCAGCACTTTTTTTGAAATAAAATTTTTTGACATTTTTTGACTTTTTCAGCATACCGCGGTATGGCGATTTTTTTGAAATTTTTCACATGCTGAAAAATGGCTTTTTCACCACTTTTGTCGCCTGACACCACCATGAATTCACTCAACATGCTGTAGGAAGGAAAATTCAGCACTTTTTGCGAAATAAAATTTTTTGACATTTTTTGACTTTTTCGGCATACCGCGGTATGATGATTTTTTCAAATTTTTCACATGCTGAAAAATGGCTTTTTCACCACTTTTGTCGCCAGACACCACCATGTATTCACTCTACATGCTGTAGGAAGGCATTTTCAGCACTTTTTATGAAATAAAATTTTTTGACATTTTTTGACTTTTTCGGCATACCACGGGATGGCGATTTTTCCAAATTTTTGACAGACTGAAAAATTGCTTTGTTGCCACTTTTGTCACCAGACACCACCATGAATTCACTCAACATGCTGTAGGAAGGCAATTTCAGCACTTTTTATGAAATAAAATTTTTTGACATTTTTTGACTTTTTCGGCATACCGCGGCATAACGATTTTGTCAGATTTTTTACATGCTGATAAATAGCTTTTTCACCACTTTTGTCGCCAGACACCACCATGAATTCACTCAACATGCTGTAGGAAGGCATTTCCAGCACTTTTTTGACGTGAAATTTTTTTTACACTTTTTGACTTTTTCAGCATAACGCGCGGTATGGCGTTTTTTTTCCAAATTTTCACACGCTGAAAAGTTGCTTTTTCCCCACTTTTGTCGCCAGACACCACCATGAATTCACTCAACATGCTGTAGGAAGGCATTTTCTGCACTTTTTGTGATTTAAAATTTTTGACTTTTTCGGCATAGCGGGGTTTGACTACTTTTTATAATTTTTGACATGCTGATAAATAGCTTTTTCGCCACTTTTGTCACCAGACACCACCATGAATTCACTCAACATGCTGTAGGAAGGCAATTTCAGCACTTTTTGTGAAATAAAATTTTTTGACATTTTTTGACTTTTTCAGCATACCGCGGTATGACTACTTTTTCAAATTTTTGACATCCTGAAAAATAGCTTTTTCGCCACTTTTGTCATCAGACACCACCATGAATTCACTAAACATGCTGTAGGATGGCAAATTCAGCACTTTTTATGAATCAAAATTTTTTGACCTTTTTTGACTTTTTCAGCATACCGCGGTATGACGATTTTTTTCAAAATTTTCACATGCTGAAAAATAGCTTCTTCACCACTTTTGTCGCCAGACACCACCATGAATTCACTCAACATGCTGTAGGAAGGCATTTCCAGCACTTTTTATGAAATAAAATTTTTGACATTTTTGACTTTTTCAGCATACCGCAGTATGACGATTTGTTTCAAATTTTTCACATGCTGAAAAATGGCTTTTTCACCATTTTTGTCGCCAGACACCACCATGAATTCACTCAACATGCTGTAGGAAGGCATTTTCAGCACTTTTAATGAAATAAAATTTTTGACATTTTTTGACTTTTTCAGCATACCGCGGTATGGCGATTTTTTCAAATTTTTCACATGCTGAAAAATGGCTTTTTCACGACTTTGGTCGCCAGACACCACCATGAATTCACTCAACATGCTGTAGAAAGGCAAATTCAGCACTTTTTATGAAATAAAATATTTTGACATTTTTTTTTACTTTTTCAGCATACCGTGGTATGGCAATTTTTTTCAAATTTTTCACATGCTGAAAAATAGCTTTTTCACGACTTTGGTCGCCAGACACCACCATGAATTCACTCAACATGCTGTAGGAAGGCATTTCCAGCACTTTTTATGAAATAAAATTTTTTGACATTTCTTGACTTTTTCGGCATGCCGCGGTATGACGATTTGTTTCAAATTTTTCAAATGCTGAAAAATGGCTTTTTCCCCACTTTTCTCGCCAGACACCACCATGAATTCACACAACATGCTGTAGGAAGGCATTTTCAGCACTTTTAATGAAATAAAATTTTTGACATTTTTGACTTTTTCGCATACCGCGGTATGACTATTTTTTCAAATTTTTGACATCCTGAAAAATAGCTTTTTTGCCACTTTTGTCACCGGACACCACCATGAATTCAATCAACATGGTGTAGAAAGGCAATTTCAGCACTTTTTATGACATAAAATATTTTGACTTTTTTTTTTTACTTTTTCGGCATACCGCGGTATGACGATTTTTTCAAATTTTTCACATGCTGAAAAATGGCTTTTTCATTACTTTTGTCACCAGACACCATCATGAATTCACTCAACATGCTGTAGAAAGGCAAATTCAGCACTTTTTATGACATAAAATATTTTGACATTTTTTTATACTTTTTCAGCATACTGTGGTATGACGATTTTTTCAAATTTTTCACATGCTGAAAAATTTCTTGTTCACCACATTTGTCGCCAGGCACCACCCTGAATTCACTCAACATGCTGTAGGACGGCATTTTCAGCACTTTTTATGACATAAAATATTTTGACATTTTTTTTTACTTTTTCAGCATACTGCGGTATGACGATTTTTTCAAATTTTTCACATGCTGAAAAATTTCTTGTTCACCACATTTGTCGCCAGGCACCACCATGAATTCACTCAACATGCTGTAGGAAGGCATTTCCAGCACTTTTTGAAATAAAATTTTTTGACATTTTTGACTTTTTCAGCATAACGCGGTATGACTATTTTTTTTTCCAAATTTTCACATGCTGAAAAGATGCTTTTTCCCCACTTTTGTCGCCAGACACCACCATGAATTCACTCAACATGCTGTAGGAAGGCATTTTCAGCACTTTTTGTGAAATAAAATTTTTTTACTTTTTCGGCATACCGCGGTATGACAATTTTTGCAAATTTTTCACATGCTGAAAAATGGCTTTTTCGCCACTTTTGTCACCAGACACCACCATGAATTCACTCACCATGCTGTAGGATGGCATTTTCAGCACTTTTTATGACACAAAATATTTTGACATTTTTTTTTACTTTTTCAGCATACCGCAGTATGGCGATTTTAAAAAAAAATTTCACGTGCTGAAAAATGGCTTTTTCACCACCTTTGTCGCCAGACACCACCATGAATTCACTCAACATGTTGTAGAAAGGAAAATTCAACACTTTTTTTTTCAAATAAAATTTTTCGACATTTTTTGACTTTTTCGGCACACCGCGGAATGACAATTTTTTCAAAATTTTCACATGCTGAAAAATGACTTTTTCCCCATTTTTGTCGCCAGACACCACCATGAATTCACTCAACATGCTGTAGGAAGGCATTTTCAGCACTTTTTATTAAATAAAATTTTTTGACATTTTTTGACTTTTTCGGCATACCGCGGTATGACTATTTTTTCAAATTTTTGACATCCTTAAAAATGGCTTTTTCACCACTTTTGTCGCCAGACACCACCATGAATTCACTCAACATGCTGTAGAAAGGCATTTTCAGCACTTTTTACGAAATAAAATTTTTTGACATTTTTTTTTAATTTGTCAGCATACCGCGGTATGGCAATTTTAAAATTTTTTTTCACATGTTGAAAAATGGCTTACACTTTTTGACTTTTTCAGCATACCGCGGTATGGTGATTTTTTTCAAAATTTTCACATGCTGAAAAAATGCTTTTCCCCCACTTTTGTCGCCAGACACCACCATGAATTCACTCAACATGCTTTAGGAATGCATTTTCAGCACATTTTATTGAATAAAATTTTTTGACTTTTTCGGCATACCGCGGTATGACAATTTTTTCAAATTTTTCACATGCTGAAAAATAGCTTTTTCACCACTTTTGTCACCAGACACCACCATGAATTCACTCAACATGCTGTAGGAAGGCAATTCCAGCACTTTTTGTGAAATAAAAATTTTTTGACTTTTTCGGCATAACGCGGTATGACTACTTTTTCAAATTTTTGACATCCTGAAAAATAGCTTTGTCGCCACTTTTGTCACCAGACACCACCATGAATTCACTCACCATGCTGAAGGATGGCATTTTCAGCACTTTTTATGACATAAAATATTTTGACATTTTTTTTGACTTTTTCAGCATACCGCGATATGGCGATTTTAAAAAAAAATTTCACATGCTGAAAAATAGCTTTTTCCCCATTTTTGTCGCCAGACACCACCATGAATTCACTCAACATGCTGTAGGAAGGCATTTTCAGCACTTTTTATGAAATAAAATTTTTTTACTTTTTCGGCATTCCGCGGTATGACTATTTTTTTAAATTTTTGACATCCTTAAAAATGGCTTTTTCATCACTTTTGTCGCCAGACACCACCATGAATTCAATCAACATGCTGTAGGAAGGCAATTTCAGCACTTTTTGTGAAATAAATTTTTTTGACATTTTTTGACTCTTTCGGCATACCGCGGTATGACTATTTTTTCAAATTTTTGACATCCTTAAAAATGGCTTTTTCACCACTTTTGTCGCCAGACACAACCACGAATTCACTGAACATGCTGTAGAAAGGCAAATTCAGCACTTTTTTTTAAATAAATTTTTTTTACATTTTTTGACTTTTTCGGCATACCGCGGTATAACTATTTTTTCAAATTTTTGACATCCTTAAAAATGGCGTTTCCACCACTTTTGTCGCCAGACACCACCATGAATTCACTCAACATGCTGTAGGAAGGCATTTCCAGCACTTTATTTGACGTAAAAAATTTTTCACACTTTTTGACTTTTTCAGCATACGGCGGTATGGCGATTTTTTTCAAAATTTTCACATGCTGAAAAATGGCTTTTCCCCCATTTTTTTCACCAGACACCACCATGAATTCACTCAATACGCTGTAGGAAGGCATTTTCAGCACTTTTTATGAAATAAAATTTTTGGACATTTCTGGACTTTTTCAGCATGCCGCGGTATGACGATTTTTTTCAAATTTTTGACATCCTGAAAAATGGCTTTTCCACCACTTTTGTCGCCAGACACCACCATGAATTCACTCAACATGCTGTAGGAAGGCAAATTCAGCACTTTTTGTGAAATAAAATTTTTTGACATTTTTTTGACTTTTTCAGCATGCCGCGGTATGACGATTTTTTCAAATTTTTGACATCCTGAAAAATGGCTTTTCCACCACTTTTGTCGCCAGACACCACCATGAATTCACTCAACATGCTGTAGGAAGGCATTTCCAGCACTTTTTATGAAATAAAATTTTTTGACATTTCTTGACTTTTTCGGCATGCCGCGGTATGACGATTTAAAAAAAATTTTCACATGCTGAAAAATAGCTTTTTCACCACTTTTGTCGCCAGACACCACCATGAATTCACTCAACATGCTGTGGAAAGGCATTTTCAGCACTTTTTATGAAATAAATTTTTTTGACATTTTTTTTACTTTGTCAGCATACCGCGGTATGACGATTTGAAAAAATATTTTTCACATGCTGAAAAATGGCTTTTTCACGACTTTGGTCGCCAGACACCACCATGAATTCACTCAACATGCTGTAGGAAGGCATTTCCAGCACTTTATTTGACGTGAAAATTTTTTCACACTTTTTGACTTTTTCAGCATACCGCGGTATGGCGATTTTTTTCAAAATTTTCACATGCTGAAAAATGGCTTTTTCCCCATTTTTGTCGCCAGACACCACCATGAATTCACTCAACATGCTGTCGAAAGGCAAATTCAGCACTTTTTTTTAAATAAATTTTTTTTTACATTTTTTGACTTTTTCGGCACACCGCGGTATGACAATTTTTTCAAATTTTTCACATGCTGAAAAATAGCTTTTTCACCACTTTTGTCGCCAGACACCACCATGAATTCACTCAACATGCTGTAGGAAGGCATTTCCAGCACTTTTTATGAAAGAAAATTTTTTGACTTTTTCAGTATACCGCGGTATGACGATTTTTTCAAATTTTTGACATCCTGAAAAATAGCTTTGTCGCCACTTTTGTCACCAGACACCACCATGAATTCACTCAACATGCTGTAGGACGGCATTTTCAGCACTTTTTGTGACATAAAATATTTTGACATTTTTTTTTACTTTTTCAGCATACCGTGGTATGGCAATTTTTTTCAAATTTTTCACTTGCTGAAAAATGGCTTTTTCGTCACTTTTGTCGCCAGACACCACCATGAATTCACTCAACATGCTGTAGAAAGGCATTTCCAGCACTTTATTTGACGTGAAAATTTTTAGACATTTTTTGACTTTTTCAGCATACCGCGGTATGACGATTTTTTCAAATTTTTCACATGCTGAAAAATTTCTTGGTCACCACATTTGTCGCCAGGCACCACCATGAATTCACTCAACATGCTGTAGGAAGGCTTTTTCAGCACTTTTTATTAAATAAAATTTTTTGACATTTTTTGACTTTTTCGGCATACCGCGGTATGACTATTTTTTCAAATTTTTGACATCCTTAAAAATGGCTTTTTCACCACTTTTGTCGCCAGACACCACCATGAATTCACTCAACATGCTGTAGAAAGGCAATTTCAGCACTTTTTATGACATAAAATAATTTGACATTTTTTTTTACTTTCTCAGCATACCGCGGTATGGCGATTTTTTTCAAATTTTTCACATGCTGAAAAATGGCTTTTTCACCACTTTTGTCACCAGACACCACCATGAATTCACTTCACATGCTGTAGGAAGGCACTTTCACCACTTTTTATGAAATAAAATTTTTTGATATTTTTTGACTTTTTCGGCATACCGCGGAACGACCATTGTTTCAAATTTTTCACGTGCTGAAAAATGGCTTTTTCACCACTTTTGTTGCCAGACACCACCATGAATTCACTGAACATGCTTTAGGAATGCATTTTCAGCACATTTTATTGAATAAAATTTTTTGACTTTTTCGGCATACCGCGGTATGACAATTTTTTCAAATTTTTCACATGCTGAAAAATGGCTTTTTCCCCACTTTTGTCGCCAGACACCACCATGAATTCACACAACATGCTGTAGGAAGGCATTTTCAGCACTTTTAATGAAATAAAATTTTTTGACTTTTTCGGCATACCGCGGTATAAATATTTTTTCAAATTTTTGACATCCTGAAAAATAGCTTTTTCGCCACTTTTGTGACCAGACACCACCATGAATTCAATCAACATGCTGTAGAAAGGCAATTTCAGCACTTTTTATGACATAAAATATTTTGACATTTTTTTTTACTTTCTCAGCATACCGCGGTATAGCGAGTTTTTTCAAATTTTTCACATGCTGAAAAATGGCTTTTTCACCACTTTTGTCGCCTGACACCACCATGAATTCACTCAACATGCTGTAGGAAGGCTTTTTCAGCACTTTTTATGACATAAAATATTTTGACATTTTTTTTGACTTTTTCGGCACACCGTATGACAATTTTTTCAAATTTTTCACATGCTGAAAAATGGCTTTTTCCCCAATTTTGTCACCTGACACCACCATGAATTCACTCAACATGCTGTAGGAAGGCTTTTTCAGCACTTTTTATGACATAAAATATTTTGACATTTTTTTTCACTTTTTCGGCATACCGCGGTATGACGATTTTTTCAAATTTTTCACATGCTGAAAAATGGCTTTTTCATTACTTTTGTCACCAGACACCATCATGAATTCACTCAACATGCTGTGGAAAGGCAAATTCAGCACTTTTTATGACATAAAATATTTTGACATTTTTTTTTACTTTTTCAGCATACTGTGGTATGACGATTTTTTCAAATTTTTCACATGCTGAAAAATTTCTTGTTCACCACATTTGTCGCCAGGCACCACCCTGAATTCACTCAACATGCTGTAGGACGGCATTTTCAGCACTTTTTATGTCATAAAATATTTTGACGTTTTTTTTTAGTTTATCAGCATACCGCGGTATGGCGATTTTAAAAAAAAAATTTCACATGCTGAAAAATGGCTTTTTCACCACCTTTGTCGCCAGACACCACCATGAATTCACTCAACATGCTGTAGAAAGGCAAATTCAGCACTTTTTTTGAAATAAAATTTTTTGACATTTTTTGACTTTTTCGGCATACCGCGGTATGATGATTTTTTCAAATTTTTCACATGCTGAAAAATGGCTTTTTCACCACTTTTGTCGCCAGACACCACCATGTATTCACTCTACATGCTGTAGGAAGGCATTTTCAGCACTTTTTATGAAATAAAATTTTTTGACATTTTTTGACTTTTTCGGCATACCACGGGATGGCGATTTTTCCAAATTTTTGACAGACTGAAAAATTGCTTTGTTGCCACTTTTGTCACCAGACACCACCATGAATTCACTCAACATGCTGTAGGAAGGCATTTTCAGCACTTTTAATGAAATAAAATTTTTTGACATTTTTTGACTTTTTCGGCATACCGCGGCATGACGATTTTGTCAGATTTTTTACATGCTGATAAATAGCTTTTTCACCACTTTTGTCGCCAGACACCACCATGAATTCACTCAACATGCTGTAGGAAGGCATTTCCAGCACTTTTTTGACGTGAAAATTTTTTTACACTTTTTGACTTTTTCAGCATAACGCGCGGTATGGCGTTTTTTTTCCAAATTTTCACACGCTGAAAAGTTGCTTTTTCCCCACTTTTGTCGCCAGACACCACTATGAATTCACTCAACATGCTGTAGGAAGGCATTTTCAGCACTTTTTGTGAAATAAAATTTTTGACTTTTTCGGCATAACGCGGTATGACTACTTTTTCAAATTTTTGACATCCTGAAAAATAGCTTTTTCGCCACTTTTGTCACCAGACACCACCATGAATTCACTCAACATGCTGTAGGAAGGCAATTTCAGCACTTTTTGTGAAATAAAATTTTTTGACTTTTTCGGCATAACGCGGGATGACTACTTTTTCAAATTTTTGAAATCCTGAAAAATAGCTTTTTCGCCACTTTTGTCATCAGACACCACCATGAATTCACTTAACATGCTGTAGGATGGCAAATTCAGCACTTTTTATGAATCAAAATTTTTTGACCTTTTTTGACTTTTTCAGCATACCGCGGTATGACGATTTTTTTCAAAATTTTCACATGCTGAAAAATAGCTTCTTCACCACTTTTGTCGCCAGACACCACCATGAATTCAGTCAACATGCTGCAGGAAGGCATTTCCAGCACTTTTTTGACGTGAAAATTTTTTCACACTTTTTGACTTTTTCAGCATACCGCGGTGTAGCGATTTGTTTCAAAATTTTCAAATGCTGAAAAATGGCTTTTTCCCCACTTTTGTCGCCAGACACCACCATGAATTCACACAACATGCTGTAGGAAGGCATTTTCAGCACTTTTAATGAAATGAAATTTTTTTCTACATTTTTTGACTTTTTCGGCATACCGCGGTATGACTATTTTTTCAAATTTTTGACATCCTGAAAAATAGCTTTTTCGCCACTTTTGTCACCGGACACCACCATGAATTCAATCAACATGGTGTAGAAAGGCAATTTCAGCACTTTTTATGACATAAAATTTTTTGACATTTTTTTTTACTTTCTCAGCATACCGCGGTATGGCGATTTTTTTCAAATTTTTCACATGCTGAAAAATGGCTTTTTCACCACTTTTGTCGCCTGACACCACCATGAATTCACTCAACATGCTGCAGGAAGGCTTTTTCAGCACTTTTTATGACATAAAATATTTTGACTTTTTTTTTTTACTTTTTCGGCATACCGCAGTATGACGATTTTTTCAAATTTTTCACATGCTGAAAAATGGCTTTTTCATTACTTTTGTCACCAGACACCATCATGAATTCACTCAACATGCTGTAGGAAGGCATTTTCAGCACTTTTTATTAAATAAAATTTTTTGACATTTTTTGACTTTTTCGGCATACCGCGGTATGACAATTTTTTCAAATTTTTCACATGCTGGAAAATGGCTTTTTCACCACTTTTGTCGCCAGACACCACCATGAATTCACTCAACATGCTGTAGGAAGGCATTTCCAGCACTTTTTTGACGTGAAAATATTTTCACACTTTTTGACTTTTTCAGCATACCGCGGTATGACGATTTTTTTCAAAATTTTCACATGCTGAAAAATGGCTTTTTCCCACTTTTGTCGCCAGACACCACCATGAATTCACTCAACATGCTGTAGGAAGGCAAATTCAGCACTTTTTGTGAAATAAATTTTTTGACATTTTTTTGACTTTTTCGGCATACCGCGGAACGACCATTGTTTCAAATTTTTCACGTGCTGAAAAATGGCTTTTTCACCACTTTTGTCGCCAGACACCACCATGAATTCACTCAACATGCTGTAGGAAGACATTTTCAGCACTTTTTATGAAATAAAATTCTTTGAATTTTTCGGCATACCGCGGTATGACAATTTTTTCAAATTTTTCACATGCTGGAAAATGGCTTTTTCACCACCTTTGTCGCCAGACACCACCATGAATTCACTCAACATGCTGTAGGAAGGCATTTCCAGCACTTTTTTGACGTGAAAATATTTTCACACTTTTTGACTTTTTCAGCATACCGCGGTATGGTGATTTGTTTCAAAATTTTCACATGCTGAAAAATGGCTTTTTCCCCACTTTTGTCACCAGACACCACCATGAATTCACTCCACATGCTGTAGGAAGGCATTTTCAGCACTTTTTATGAAATAAAATTTTTTGACATTTTTTGACTTTTTCGGCATACCACGGGATGGCGATTTTTCCAAATTTTTGACAGACTGAAAAATTGCTTTGTTGCCACTTTTGTCACCAGACACCACCATGAATTCACTCAACATGCTGTAGGAAGGCATTTTCAGCACTTTTAATGAAATAAAATTTTTTGACATTTTTTGACTTTTCCGGCATACCGCGGCATGACGATTTTGTCAGATTTTTTACATGCTGATAAATAGCTTTTTCACCACTTTTGTCGCCAGACACCACCATGAATTCACTCAACATGCTGTAGGACGGCATTTTCAGCACTTTTTATGTCATAAAATATTTTGATGTTTTTTTTTAGTTTTTCAGCATACCGCGGTATGGCGATTTTAAAAAAAAATTTCACATGCTGAAAAATGGCTTTTTCACCACCTTTGTCGCTTGACACCACCATGAATTCACTCAACATGCTGTAGGAAGGCAATTTCAGCACTTTTTGTGAAATAAAATTTTTTGACTTTTTCGGCATACCGCGGCATGACGATTTTGTCAGATTTTTTACATGCTGATAAATAGCTTTTTCACCACTTTTGTCGCCAGACACCACCATGAATTCACTCAACATGCTGTAGGAAGGCATTTCCAGCACTTTTTTGACGTGAAAATTTTTTTACACTTTTTGACTTTTTCAGCATAACGCGCGGTATGGCGTTTTTTTTCCAAATTTTCACATGCTGAAAAGATGCTTTTTCCCCACTTTTGTCGTCAGACACCACCATGAATTCACTAAACATGCTGTAGGATGGCAATTTCAGCACTTTTTGTGAAATAAAAATTTTTGATGTTTTTTGACTTTTTCGGCATACCGCGGTATGACGATTTTTTCAAATTTTTCACATGCTGAAAAATGGCTTTTTCATTACTTTTGTCACCAGACACCACCATGAATTCACTTAACATGCTGTAGAATGGCAAATTCAGCACTTTTTATGAATCAAAATTTTTTGACATATTTTGACTTTTTCGGCATACCTCTGTATGCCGATTTTTTCAAATTTTTGACATCCTGAAAAATAGTTTTTTCACCACTTTTGTCGCCAGACACCACCATGAATTCACTCAACATGCTGTAGGACGGCATTTTCAGCACTTTTTATGAAATAAAATTTTTTGACATTTTTTTTAGTTTTTCAGCATAACGCGCGGTATGGCGTTTTTTTTCCAAATTTTCACATGCTGAAAAGATGCTTTTTCCCCACTTTTGTCGTCAGACACCACCATGAATTCACTCAACATGCTGTAGGAAGGCATTTTCAGCACTTTTTGTGAAATAAAATTTTTTGACTTTTTCGGCATAACGCGGTATGACTACTTTTTCAAATTTTTGACATCCTGAAAAATAGCTTTTTCGCCACTTTTGTCACCAGACACCACCATGAATTCACTCAACATGCTGTAGGAAGGCAATTTCAGCACTTTTTGTGAAATAAAAATTTTTGACTTTTTCGGCATAATGCGGTATGACTACTTTTTCAAATTTTTGACATCCTGAAAAATAGCTTTTTCGCCACTTTTGTCATCAGACACCACCATGAATTCACTAAACATGCTGTAGGATGGCAATTTCAGCACTTTTTGTGAAATAAAAATTTTTGACGTTTTTTGACTTTTTCGGCATACCTCTGTATGGCGATTTTTTCAAATTTTTGACATCCTGAAAAATAGTTTTTTCATTACTTTTGTCAAAAGACACCACCATGAATTCACTTAACATGCTGTAGGATGGCATTTTCAGCACTTTTTATGAAATAAAATTTTTTGACATTTTTTGACTTTTTCGGCATACCGCGGTATGACAATTTTTTCAAATTTTTCACATGCAGGAAAATGGCTTTTTCACCACTTTTGTCGCCAGACACCACCATGAATTCACTCAACATGCTGTAGGAAGGCATTTCCAGCACTTTTTTGACGTGAAAATATTTTCACACTTTTTGACTTTTTCAGCATACCGCGGTATGACGATTTTTTTCAAAATTTTCACATGCTGAAAAATGGCTTTTTCCCCACTTTTGTCGCCAGACACCACCATGAATTCACTCAACATGCTGTAGGGAGGCAAATTCAGCACTTTTTGTGAAATAAATTTTTTGACATTTTTTTGACTTTTTCGGCATACCGCGGAACGACCATTGTTTCAAATTTTTCACGTGCTGAAAAATGGCTTTTTCACCACTTGTGTTGCCAGACACCACCATGAATTCACTCAACATGCTTTAGAAATGCATTTTCAGCACATTTTATTGAATAAAATTCTTTGACTTTTTCGGCATACCGCGGTATGACTATTTTTTCAAATTTTTGACATCCTGAAAAATAGCTTTTTCGCCACTTTTGTCATCAGACACCACCATGTATTTACTCTACATGCTGTAGGAAGGCATTTTCAGCACTTTTTATGAAATAAAATTTTTTGACATTTTTTGACTTTTTCGGCATACCACGGGATGGCAATTTTTCCAAATTTTTGACAGACTGAAAAATTGCTTTGTTGCCACTTTTGTCACCAGACACCACCATGAATTCACTCAACATGCTGTAGGAAGGCATTTTCAGCACTTTTAATGAAATAAAATTTTTTGACATTTTTTGACTTTTTCGGCATACCGCGGCATGACGATTTTGTCAGATTTTTTACATGCTGATAAATAGCTTTTTCACCACTTTTGTCGCCAGACACCACCATGAATTCACTCAACATGCTGTAGGAAGGCATTTTCAGCACTTTTTATGAAATAAAATGTTTTGACATTTTTTGACTTTTTCGGCATACCGCAGTATGGTGATTTGTTTCAAAATTTTCACATGCTGAAAAATGGCTTTTTCCCCACTTTTGTCACCAGACACCACCATGAATTCACTCAACATGCTGTAGGAAGGCAAATTCAGCACTTTTTATGAAATAAAATTTTTTGACATTTTTTGACTTTTTCGGCATACCGCGGAACGACCATTGTTTCAAATTTTTCACGTGCTGAAAAATGGCTTTTTCACCACTTTTGTTGCCAGACACCACCATGAATTCACTCAGCATGCTGTAGGAAGGCATTTCCAGCACTTTTTTGACGTGAAAATTTTCACACACTTTTTGACTTTTTCAGTATACCGCGGTGTAGCGATTTGTTTCAAAATTTTCAAATGCTGAAAAATGGCTTTTTCCCCACTTTTGTGACCAGACACCACCATGAATTCAATCAACATGCTGTAGAAAGGCAATTTCAGCACTTTTTATGACATAAAATATTTTGACATTTTTTTTTACTTTCTCAGCATACGGCGGTATGGCGATTTTTTTCAAATTTTTCACATGCTGAAAAATGGCTTTTTCACCACTTTTGTCGCCTGACACCACCATGAATTCACTCAACATGCTGTAGGAAGGCTTTTTCAGCACTTTTTATGACATAAAACATTTTGAAATTTTTTTTTCTTTTTCGGCATACCGCGGTATGACGATTTTTTCAAATTTTTCATATGCTGAAAAATGGCTTTTTCATTACTTTTGTCACCAGACACCACCATGAATTCACTCAACATGCTGTAGAAAGGCAAATTCAGCACTTTTTATGACATAAAATATTTTGACATTTTTTTTTACTTTTTCAGCATACTGCGGTATGACGATTTTTTCAAATTTTTCACATGCTGAAAAATTTCTTGTTCACCACATTTGTCGCCAGGCACCACCCTGAATTCACACAACATGCTGTAGGACGGCATTTTCAGCACTTTTTATGACACAAAATATTTTGACATTTTTTTTTACTTTTTCAGCATACCGCAGTATGGCGATTTTAAAAAAAAATTTCACATGCTGAAAAATGGCTTTTTCACCACCTTTGTCGCCAGACACCACCATGAATTCACTCAACATGCTGTAGAAAGGAAAATTCAACACTTTTTTTGAAATAAAATTTTTTGACATTTTTTGACTTTTTCGGCACACCGTGGTATGACAATTTTTTCAAAATTTTCACATGCTGAAAAATGGCTTTTTCCCCATTTTTGTCGCCAGACACCACCATGAATTCACTCAACATGCTGTAGGAAGGCATTTCCAGCACTTTTTTGACGTGAAAATTTTTTCACACTTTTTGACTTTTTCAGCATACCGCGGTATGGCGATTTTTTTCAAAATTTTCACATGCTGAAAAAATGCTTTTCCCCCACTTTTGTCGCTAGACACCACCATGAATTCACTCAACATGCTGTAGGAAGGCATTTTCAGCACTTTTTATTAAATAAAATTTTTTGACATTTTTTGACTTTTTCGGCATACCGCGGTATGACTATTTTTTCAAATTTTTGACATCCTTAAAAATGGCTTTTTCACCACTTTTGTCGCCAGACACCACCATGAATTCACTGAACATGCTGTAGAAAGGCATTTTCAGCACTTTTTATGAAATAAAATTTTTTGACTTTTTCGGCATACCGCGATATGACTATTTTTTTCTAATTTTTTACCTACTGAAAAATAGCTTTTTCATCACTTTTGTCGCCAGACACCACCATGAATTCAATCAACATGCTGTAGTAAGGCATTTCCAGCACTTTTTTTGAAATAAAATTTTTTGACTTTTTCGGCATACCGCGATATGACTATTTTTTTCTAATTTTTTACCTACTGAAAAATAGCTTTTTCATCACTTTTGTCGCCAGACACCACCATGAATTCAATCAACATGCTGTAGGAAGGCAAATTCAGCACTTTTTGTGAAATAAAATTTTTTGACATTTTTTGACTTTTTCGGCATACCGCGGTATGACGATTGTTTCAATTTTTTCACATGTTGAAAAATGGATTTTTCATCACTTTTGTCGCCAGACACCACCATGAATTCACTCAACATGCTGTAGAAAGGCAAATTCAGCACTTTTTGTGAAATAAAATTTTTTGACATTTTTTGACTTTTTCGGCATACCGCGGTATGACCATTTTTTCAAATTTTTCACGTGCTGAAAAATGGCTTTTTCACCACTTTTGTCGCCAGACACCACCATGAATTCACTCAACATGCTGTAGGAAGGCATTTCCAGCACTTTTTTTGAAATAAAATTTTTTGACTTTTTCGGCATACCGCGATATGACTATTTTTTTCTAATTTTTTACCTACTGAAAAATAGCTTTTTCATCACTTTTGTCGCCAGACACCACCATGAATTCAATCAACATGCTGTAGGAAGGCAAATTCAGCACTTTTTGTGAAATAAAATTTTTTGACATTTTTTGACTTTTTCAGCATACTGCGGTATGACAATTTTTTCAAATTTTTCACATGCTGGAAAATGGCTTTTTCGCCACTTTTGTCACCAGACACCACCATGAATTCACTCAACATGCTGTAGGAAGGCAATTTCAGCACTTTTTGTGAAATAAAAATTTTTGACTTTTTCGGCATACCGCGGTATGACGATTTTTTCAAATTTTTCACGTGCTGAAAAATGGCTTTTTCACCACTTTTGTCGCCAGACACCACCATGAATTCACTCAACATGCTGTAGGAAGGCATTTTCAGCACTTTTTGTGAAATAAAATTTTTTGACTTTTTCGGCATAACGCGGTATGACTACTTTTTCAAATTTTTGACATCCTGAAAAATAGCTTTTTCGCCACTTTTGTCATCAGACACCACCATGAATTCACTCAACATGCTGTAGGAAGGCAATTTCAGCACTTTTTGTGAAATAAAAATTTTTGACGTTTTTTGACTTTTTCGGCATACCGCGGTATGACGATTTTTTCAAATTTTTCACATGCTGAAAAATGGCTTTTTCATTACTTTTGTCACCAGACACCACCATGAATTCACTTAACATGCTGTAGGATGGCAAATTCAGCACTTTTTATGAATCAAAATTTTTTGACATATTTTGACTTTTTCGGCATACCTCTGTATGGCGATTTTTTCAAATTTTTGACATCCTGAAAAATAGTTTTTTCACCACTTTTGTCGCCAGACACCACCATGAATTCACTCAACATGCTGTAGGAAGGCATTTTCAGCATGTTTTATGAAATGAAATTTTTTGACTTTTTCGGCATACCGCGGTATGACAATTTTTTCAAATTTTTCATATGCTGAAAAATAGCTTTTTCACCACTGTCGTCGCCAGACACCACCATGAATTCACTCAACATGCTGTAGGAAGACATTTTCAGCACTTTTTATGAAATAAAATTTTTTGACTTTTTCGGCATACCGCGGTATGACTATTTTTTCAAATTTTTGACATCCTGAAAAATAGCTTTTTCGCCACTTTTGTCATCAGACACCACCATGAATTCACTCAACATGCTGTAGGAAGGCAATTTCAGCACTTTTTAAGAAATAAAATTTTTTGACATTTTTTGACTTTTTCGGCATACCGCGGTATGACGTTTTTTTTAAATTATTTACCTGCTGAAAAATGGCTTATTCATCACTTTTATCGCCAGACACCACCATGAATTTACTCAACTCAACAACTTTTTCGGCATACCGCGGAACGATGATTTTTCCAAATTTTTGACATCCTGAAAAATGGCTTTTTCACCACTTTTGTCGCCAGACACCACCATGAATCCACTCAACATGCTGTAGAAAGGCAAATTCAGCACTTTTTGTGAAACAAAATTTTTTTACATTTTTTGACTTTTTCGGCACACTGCGGTATGACAATTTTTTCAAATTTTTCACATGCTGAAAAATAGCTTCTTCACCACTTTTGTCGCCAGACACCACCATGAATTCACTCAACATGCTGTAGGAAGGCATTTCCAGCACTTTTTTGACGTGAAAATTTTTTCACACTTTTTGACTTTTTCAGCATACCGCGGTGTAGCGATTTGTTTCAAAATTTTCAAATGCTGAAAAATGGCTTTTTCCCCACTTTTGTCGCCAGACACCATCATGAATTCACACAACATGCTGTAAGAAGGCATTTTCAGCACTTTTTGTGAAATAAAAATTTTTTACGTTTTTTGACTTTTTCGGCATACCGCGGTATGACGATTTTGTCAGATTTTTCACATGCTGAAAAATGGCTTTTTCGCCACTTTTGTCACCAGACACCACCATGAATTCACTTAACATGCTGTAGGATGGCAAATTCAGCACTTTTTATGAATCAAAATTTTTTGATATATTTTGACTTTTTCGGCATACCTCTGTATGGCGATTTTTTCAAATTTTTGACATCCTGAAAAATAGTTTTTTCACCACTTTTGTCGCCAGACACCACCATGAATTCACTCAACATGCTGTAGGAAGGCATTTTCAGCACTTTTTATGAAATAAAATTTTTTGACATTTTTTGACTTTTTCGGCATACGACAATTCGGCGTATGACAATTTTTTCAAATTTTTCACATGCTGGAAAATGGCTTTTTCACCACTTTTGTCGCCAGACACCACCATGAATTCACTCAACATGCTGTAGGAAGGCATTTCCAGCACTTTTTTGACGTGAAAATAGTTTCACACTTTTTCAGCATACCGCGGTATGGTGATTTGTTTCAAAATTTTCACATGCTGAAAAATGGCTTTTTCCCCACTTTTGTCACCAGACACCACCATGAATTCACTCCACATGCTGTAGGAAGGCATTTTCAGCACTTTTTATGAAATAAAATTTTTTGATATTTTTTGACTTTTTCGGCATACCGCGGAACGACCATTGTTTCAAATTTTTCACGTGCTGAAAAATGGCTTTTTCACCACTTTTGTTGCCAGACACCACCATGAATTCACTCAACATGCTTTAGGAATGCATTTTCAGCACATTTTATTGAATAAAATTTTTTGACTTTCTCGGCATACCGCGGTATGACAATTTTTTCAAATTTTTCACATGCTGAAAAATAGCTTTTTCACCACTTTTGTCGCCAGACACCACCATGAATTCACTCAACATGCTGTAGGAAGACATTTTCAGCACTTTTTATGAAATCAAATTTTTTGACTTTTTCGGCATACCGCGGTATGACTATTTTTTCAAATTTTTGACATCCTGAAAAATAGCTTTTTCGCCACTTTTGTCATCAGACACCACCATGAATTCACTCAACATGCCGTATGAAGGCATTTTCAGCACTTTTTATGAAATAAAATTTTTTGACCTTTTATGACTTTTTCAGCATACCGCGGTATGACGATTTTTTTCAAAATTTTCACATGCTGAAAAATAGCTTCTTCACCACTTTTGTCGCCAGACACCACCATGTATTCACTCAACATGCTGTAGAAAGGCAAATTCAGCACTTTTTACGAAATAAAATTTTTTGACATTTTTTGACTTTTTCAGCATACCGCGGTATGGCGATTTTTTTCAAATTTTTCACATGCTGAAAAATGGCTTTTTCACCACTTTTGTCGCCTGACACCAACATGTATTCACTCTACATGCTGTAGGAAGGCATTTTCAGCACTTTTAATGAAATAAAATTTTTTGACATTTTTTGACTTTTTCGGCATACCGCGGCATGACGATTTTGTCAGATTTTTTACATGCTGATAAATAGCTTTTTCACCACTTTTGTCGCCAGACACCACCATGAATTCACTCAACATGCTGTAGGAAGGCATTTCCAGCACTTTTTTGACGTAAAAATTTTTTTACACTTTTTGACTTTTTCAGCATAACGCGCGGTATGGCGTTTTTTTTCCAAATTTTCACATGCTGAAAAGATGCTTTTTCCCCACTTTTGTCGCCAGACACCACCATGAATTCACTCAACATGCTGTAGGAAGGCATTTTCAGCACTTTTTGTGAAATAAAATTTTTTGACTTTTTCGGCATAACGCGGTATGACTACTTTTTCAAATTTTTGACATCCTGAAAAATAGCTTTTTCGCCACTTTTGTCACCAGACACCACCATGAATTCACTCAACATGCTGTAGGAAGGCAATTTCAGCACTTTTTGTGAAATAAAAATTTTTGACTTTTTCGGCATAACGCGGTATGACTACTTTTTCAAATTTTTGACATCCTGAAAAATAGCTTTTTCGCCACTTTTGTCATCAGACACCACCATGAATTCACTAAACATGCTGTAGGATGGCAATTTCAGCACTTTTTGTGAAATAAAAATTTTTGACGTTTTTTGACTTTTTCGGCATATGTATGACGTATGACGATTTTTTCAAATTTTTCACATGCTGAAAAATGGCTTTTTCATTACTTTTGTCACCAGACACCACCATGAATTCACTTAACATGCTGTAGGATGGCAAATTCAGCACTTTTTATGAATCAAAATTTTTTGACATATTTTGACTTTTTCGGCATACCTCTGTATGGCGATTTTTTCAAATTTTTGACATCCTGAAAAATAGTTTTTTCACCACTTTTGTCGCCAGACACCACCATGAATTCACTCAACATGCTGTAGGAAGGCATTTTCAGCACTTTTAATGAAATAAAATTTTTTGACATTTTTTGATTTTTACGGCATACCGCGGTATGACTATTTTTTCAAATTTTTGACATCCTGAAAAATAGCTTTTTCACCACTTTTGTCGCCAGACACCACCATGAATTCAATCAACATGCTGTAGAAAGGCAATTTCAGCACTTTTTATGACATAAAATATTTTGACATTTTATTTTACTTTCTCAGCATACCGCGGTATGGCGATTTTTTTCAAATTTTTCACATGCTGAAAAATGGCTTTTTCACCACTGTCGTCGCCTGACACCACCATGAATTCACTCAACATGCTGTAGGAAGGCTTTTTCAGCACTTTTTATGACTTAAGATATTTTGACATTTTTTTTTACTTTTTCGGCATACCGCGGTATGACGATTTTTTCAAATTTTTCACATGCTGAAAAATGGCTTTTTCATTACTTTTGTCACCAGACACCACCATGAATTCACTCAACATGCTGTAGGAAGGCATTTTCAGCACTTTTTATGAAATAAAATTTTTTGACATTTTTTGACTTTTTCGGCATACCACGGGATGGCGATTTTTCCAAATTTTTGACAGACTGAAAAATTGCTTTGTTGCCACTTTTGTCACCAGACACCACCATAAATTCACTCAACATGCTGTAGGAAGGCATTTTCAGCACTTTTTTGACGTGAAAATATTTTCACACTTTTTGACTTTTTCAGCATACCGCGGTATGACGATTTTTTTCAAAATTTTCACATGCTGAAAAATGGCTTTTTCCCCACCAGACACCACCATGAATTCACTCAACATGCTTTAGGAATGCATTTTCAGCACATTTTATTGAATAAAATTTTTTGACTTTTTCGGCATACCACGGTATGACAATTTTTTCAAATTTTTCACATGCTGAAAAATAGCTTTTTCACCACTTTTGTCGCCAGACACCACCATGAATTCACTCAACATGCTGTAGGAAGACATTTTCAGCACTTTTTATGAAATAAAATTTTTTGACTTTTTCGGCATACCGCGGTATGACTATTTTTTCAAATTTTTGACATCCTGAAAAATAGCTTTTTCGCCACTTTTGTCATCAGACACCACCATGAATTCACTCAACATGCTGTATGAAGGCATTTTCACCACTTTTTATGAAATAAAATTTTTTGACCTTTTATGACTTTTTCAGCATACCGCGGTATGACGATTTTTTTCAAATTTTTCACATGCTGAAAAATGGCTTTTTCACCACTTTTGTCGCCTGACACCAACATGTATTCACTCTACATGCTGTAGAAAGGCAAATTCAACACTTTTTACGAAATAAAATTTTATGACATTTTTTTACTTTTTCAGCATACCGCGGTATGGCGATTTTTTTCAAATTTTTCACATGCTGAAAAATGGCTTTTTCACCACTTTTGTCGCCTGACACCAACATGTATTCACTCTACATGCTGTAGGAAGGCATTTTCAGCACGTTTTATGAAATAAAATTTTTTGACATTTTTTCACTTTTTCGGCATACCACGGGATGGCGATTTTTCCAAATTTTTGACAGACTGAAAAATTGCTTTGTTGCCACTTTTGTCACCAGACACCACCATGAATTCACTCAACATGCTGGAGGAAGGCATTTTCAGCACTTTTAATGAAATAAAATTTTTTGACATTTTTTGACTTTTTCGCATGACGATTTTGTCAGATTTTTTACATGCTGATAAATAGCTTTTTCACCACTTTTGTCGCCAGACACCACCATGAATTCACTCAACATGCTGTAGGAAGGCATTTCCAGCACTTTTTTGACGTGAAAATTTTTTTACACTTTTTGACTTTTTCAGCATAACGCGCGGTATGGCGTTTTTTTTCCAAATTTTCACATGCTGAAAAGATGCTTTTTCCCCACTTTTGTCGTCAGACACCACCATGAATTCACTCAACATGCTGTAGGAAGGCATTTTCAGCACTTTTTGTGAAATAAAATTTTTTGACTTTTTCGGCATAACGCGGTATGACTACTTTTTCAAATTTTTGACATCCTGAAAAATAGCTTTTTCGCCACTTTTGTCATCAGACACCACCATGAATTCACTCAACATGCTGTAGGAAGGCAATTTCAGCACTTTTTGTGAAATAAAAATTTTTGACGTTTTTTGACTTTTTCAGCATACCGCGGTATGACGATTTTTTTCAAAATTTTCACATGCTGAAAAATGGCTTTTTCCCCACCAGACACCACCATGAATTCACTCAACATGCTGTAGGATGGCAAATTCAGCACTTTTTATGAATCAAAATTTTTTGACATATTTTGACTTTTTCGGCATACCTCTGTATGGCGATTTTTTCAAATTTTTGACATCCTGAAAAATAGTTTTTTCACCACTTTTGTCGCCAGACACCACCATGAATTCACTCAGCATGCTGTAGGAAGGCATTTTCAGCACTTTTTATGAAATAAAATTTTTTGACATTTTTTGACTTTTTTGGCATACCGCGGTATGACAATTTTTTCAAATTTTTCACATGCTGGAAAATGGCTTTTTCACCACTTTTGTCGCCAGACACCACCATGAATTCACTCAACATGCTGTAGGAAGGCATTTCCAGCACTTTTTTGACTTGAAAATATTTTCACACTTTTTGACTTTTTCAGCATACCGCGGTGTAGCGATTTGTTTCAAAATTTTCAAATGCTGAAAAATGGCTTTTTCCCCACTTTTGTCGCCAGACACCACCATGAATTCACACAACATGCTGTAGGAAGGCATTTTCAGCACTTTTAATGAAATAAAATTTTTTGACATTTTTTGATTTTTACGGCAAACCGCGGTATAACTATTTTTTCAAATTTTTGACATCCTGAAAAATAGCTTTTTCACCACTTTTGTCGCCAGACACCACCATGAATTCAATCAACATGCTGTAGAAAGGCAATTTCAGCACTTTTTATGACATAAAATATTTTGACATTTTATTTTACTTTCTCAGCATACCGCGGTATGGCGATTTTTTTCAAATTTTTCACATGCTGAAAAATGGCTTTTTCACCACTTTTGTCGCCTGACACCACCATGAATTCACTCAACATGCTGTAGGAAGGCTTTTTCAGCACTTTTTATGACTTAAGATATTTTGACATTTTTTTTTACTTTTTCGGCATACCGCGGTATGACGATTTTTTCAAATTTTTCACATGCTGAAAAATGGCTTTTTCATTACTTTTGTCACCAGACACCACCATGAATTCACTCAACATGCTGTAGAAAGGCAAATTCAGCACTTTTTATGACTTAAGATATTTTGACATTTTTTTTTACTTTTTCGGCACACCGCGGTATGACAATTTTTTCAAAATTTTCACATGCTGAAAAATGGCTTTTTCCCCATTTTTGTCGCCAGACACCACCATGAATTCACTCAACATGCTGTAGGAAGGCATTTTCAGCACTTTTTATTAAATAAAATTTTTTGACATTTTTTGACTTTTTCGGCATACCGCGGTATGACTATTTTTTCAAATTTTTTACATCCTTAAAAATGGCTTTTTCACCACTTTTGTCGCCAGACACCACCATGTATTCACTCAACATGCTGTAGAAAGGCATTTTCAGCATTTTTTACGAAATAAAATTTTTTGACATTTTTTTATACTTTGTCAGCATACCGCGGTATGGCAATTTTAAAAAAAATTTTCACATGTTGAAAAATGGATTTTTCATCACTTTTGTCGCCAGACACCACCATGAATTCACTCAACATGCTGTAGGAAGGCATTTCCAGCACTTTTTTTGAAATAAAATTTTTTGACTTTTTCGGCATACCGCGATATGACTATTTTTTTCTAATTTTTTACCTACTGAAAAATAGCTTTTTCATCACTTTTGTCATCAGACACCACCATGAATTCACTCAACATGCTGTAGGAAGGCAATTTCAGCACTTTTTAAAAAATAAAATTTTTTGACATTTTTTGACTTTTTCGGCATACCGCGGTATGACGTTTTTTTTTAATTATTTACCTGCTGAAAAATGGCTTATTCATCACTTTTATCGCCAGACACCACCATGAATTTACTCAACTCAACAACTTTTTCGGCATACCGCGGAACGATGATTTTTCCAAATTTTTGACATCCTGAAAAATGGCTTTTTCACCACTTTTGTCGCCAGACACCACCATGAATCCACTCAACATGCTGTAGAAAGGCACTTCCAGCACTTTATTTGACGTGAAAAGTTTTTCACACTTTTGGACTTTTTCAGCATACCGCGGTATGACGATTTTTTTCAAATTTTTCACATGCTGAAAAATGGCTTTTTCCCCACTTTTGTCGCCAGACACCACCATGAATTCACTCAACATGCTTTAGGAATGCATTTTCAGCACATTTTATTGAATAAAATTTTTTGACTTTTTCGGCATACCGCGGTATGGCGATTTAAAAAAAAAAATTTCACATGCTGAAAAATGGCTTTTTCACCACCTTTGTCGCCAGACACCACCATGAATTCACTGAACATGCTGTGGAAAGGCAAATTCAGCACTTTTTTTGAAATAAATTTTTTTGACATTTTTTGACTTTTTCAGCATACCGCGGTATGGCGATTTTTTACAAATTTTTCACATGCTGAAAAATGGCTTTTTCACCACTTTTGTCGCCTGACACCACCATGAATTCACTCAACATGCTGTAGGAAGGAAAATTCAGCACTTTTTGCGAAATAAAATTTTTTAAGATTTTTTGACTTTTTCGGCATACCGCGGTATGACTATTTTTTCTAATTTTTGACATCCTTAAAAATGGCTTTTGCACCACTTTTGTCGCCAGACACCACCATGAATTCACTCAACATGCTGTAGAAAGGCAAATTCAGCACTTTTTTTTCAAATAAAATTTTTTGACATTTTTTGACTTTTTCGGCACACCGCGGTATGACAATTTTTGCAAATTTTTCACATGCTGAAAAATGGCTTTTTCACCACCTTTGTCGCCAGACACCACCATGAATTCACTCAACATGCTGTAGGAAGGCAATTTCAGCACTTTTTGTGAAATAAAATTTTTTGACTTTTTCGGCATAACGCGGTATGACTACTTTTTCAAATTTTTGACATCCTGAAAAATAGCTTTTTCGCCACTTTTGTCATCAGACACCACCATGAATTCACTCAACATGCTGTATGAAGGCATTTTCAGCACTTTTTATGAAATAAAATTTTTTGACCTTTTTTGACTTTTTCAGCATACCGCGGTATGACGATTTTTTTCAAAATTTTCACATGCTGAAAAATAGCTTCTTCACCACTTTTGTCGCCAGACACCACCATGAATTCACTCAACATGCTGTAGGAAGGCATTTCCAGCACTTTTTTGACGTGAAAATTTTTTCACACTTTTTGACTTTTTCAGCATACCGCGGTGTAGCGATTTGTTTCAAAATTTTCAAATGCTGAAAAATGGCTTTTTCCCCACTTTTGTCGCCAGACACCACCATGAATTCACACAACATGCTGTAGGAAGGCATTTTCAGCACTTTTAATGAAATAAAATTTTTTGACATTTTTTGACTTTTTCGGCATACCGCGGTATGACTATTTTTTCAAATTTTTGACATCCTGAAAAATAGCTTTTTCGCCACTTTTGTCACCAGACACCACCATGAATTCAATCAACATGCTGTAGAAAGGCAATTTCAGCACTTTTTATGACATAAAATATTTTGACATTTTTTTTTACTTTCTCAGCATACCGCGGTATGGCGATTTTTTTCAAATTTTTCACATGCTGAAAAATGGCTTTTTCACCACTTTTGTCGCCTGACACCACCATGAATTCACTCAACATGCTGTAGGAAGGCTTTTTCAGCACTTTTTATGACATAAAATATTTTGACATTTTTTTTTTACTTTTTCGGCATATCGCGGTATGACGATTTTTTCAAATTTTTCACATGCTGAAAAATGGCTTTTTCATTACTTTTTGTCACCAGACACCATCATGAATTCACTCAACATGCTGTAGAAAGGCAAATTCAGCACTTTTTATGACATAAAATATTTTGACATTTTTTTTGACTTTTTCAGCATTCCGCGGTATGGCGATTTTAAAAAAAAAATTTCACATGCTGAAAAATGGCTTTTTCACCACCTTTGTCGCCAGACACCACCATGAATTCACTCAACATGCTGTAGGAAGGAAAATTCAGCACTTTTTGCGAAATAAAATTTTTTGACATTTTTTGACTTTTTCGGCATACCGCGGTATGACGATTTTTTCAAATTTTTGACATCCTGAAAAATAGCTTTGTCGCCACTTTTGTCACCAGACACCACCATGAATTCACTCAACATGCTGTAGGAAGGCATTTCCAGCACTTTTTGTGAAAGAAAATTTTTTGACTTTTTTTGACTTTTTCAGCATACCGCAGTATGACAATTTTTTAAAATTTTTCACGTGCTGAAAAATAGCTTTTTCACCACTTTTGTCGCCAGACACCACCATGAATTCACTCAACATGCTGTAGGAAGACAAATTCAGCACTTTTTATGGAATAAAATTTTTTGACATTTTTTGACTTTTTCGGCATACCGCAGTATGACAATTTTTTAAAAAAATTTTCACCTGCTGAAAAATAGCTTTTTCACCACTTTTGTCGCCAGACACCACCATGAATTCACTCAACATGCTGTAGGAAGACAAATTCAGCACTTTTTATGGAATAAAATTTTTTGATATTTTTTTACTTTTTCGGCATACCGCGGTATGACGATTTTTTCAAATTTTTGACATCCTGAAAAATAGCTTTGTCGCCACTTTTGTCACCAGACACCACCATGAATTCACTCAACATGCTGTAGGAAGGCATTTCCAGCACTTTTTGTGAAAGAAAATTTTTTGACATTTTTGACTTTTTCAGCATACCGCGGTATGGCGATTTTTTTCAAAATTTTCACATGCTGAAAAATGGCTTTTTCACCACTTTTGTCACCAGACACCACCATGAATTCACTCAACATGCTGTCGGAAGGCAATTTTAACACTTTTTGTGAAATTAAATTTTTTGACATTTTTTGACTTTTTCGGCATACCACGGCATGACAATTTTTTCAAGTTTTTCACGTGCTGAAAAATAGCTTTTTCACCACTTTTGTCGCCAGACACCACTATGAATTCACTCAACATGCTATAGGAAGGCAAATTCAGCACTTTTTATGGAATAAAATGTTTTGACTTTTTTTGACTTTTTCGGCATGCATGACGATTGGCGGCATGACGATTTTTTCAAATTTTTGACATCCTAAAAAATAGCTTTGTCGCCACTTTTGTCACCAGACACCACCATGAATTCACTCAACATGCTGTAGGACGGCAAATTCAGCACTTTTTATGAAATAAAATTTTTTTACATTTTTTGACTTTTTCGGCATACCGCGGTATGACGATTTTTTTTCAAATTTTTTACCTGCTGAAAAATGGCTTTTTCATCACTTTTTTCGCCAGACACCACCATGAATTCAATCAACATGCTGTAGGACGGCAATTTCAGCACTTTTTGTGAAATAAAATTTTTTGACATTTAATTACTTTTTTGGCATACCGCGGTAAGACAATTTTTTCAAATTTTTCACGTTGAAAAATAGCTTTTTCACCACTTTTCTCGCCAGACACCACCATGAATTCACTCAACATGCTGTAGCAAGGCAATTTCAGCACTTTTTATGAAATAAAATTTTTTGACATTTTTTGACTTTTTCGGCATACCGCGGTATGACGATTTTTTCAAATTTTTCACATGCTGAAAAATGGCTTTTTCATCACTTTTGTTGCCAGACACCTCCATGAATTCACTCAACATGCTGTTGACTTTTTCGGCATTCCGCGGTATGGCGATTTTTTCAAATTTTTTACATCCTGAATAATGGCTTTTTCACCATTTTTGTCCCCAGACACCAACATGAAGTCACTCAACATGCTGTAGGAAGGCATTTCCAGTACTTTTTTGACTTAAAATTTTTTTTTACACTTTTTGACTTTTTCAGCATACCACGGTATGACAATTTTTTCAACTTTTTTACATGTTGAGAAATGGCGTTTTCACCACCTTTGTCGCCAGACACCACCATGAATTCACTCAACATGCTGTAGGAAGGCATTTTCAGCACTTTTAATGAAATAAAATATTTTGACATTTTTTGACTGTTTTGGCATACCGAAAATATGACGACATATGACGATTTTTTCAAATTTTTCACATGCTGAAAAATGGCTTTTTCACCACTTTTGTCGCCAGACACCACCATGAATTCACTCAACATGCTGTAGGAAGGCATTTTCAGCACTTTTTATGGAATAAAATGTTTTGACATTTTTTGACTTTTTCGGCATACCGCGGTATGACGATTTTTTCAAAAATTTCACATGCTGAAAAATGGCTTTTTCACCACTTTTGTCGCCAGACACCACCATGAATTCACTCAACATGCTGTAGGAAGGCATTTCCAGCACTTTTTTGACGTTAAAATTTTTTTACATTTCTTTAACTTTTTCGGCATAAAAAGTGCTGAAGTATGACAATTTTTTCAAATTTTTCACATGCCGAAAAATGGCTTTTTCACCACTTTTGTCACCAGACACCACCATGAATTCACTCAACATGCTGTAGGAAGGCATTTTCAGCATTTTTTATGAAATAAAATTTTTTGAAATTTTTTGACCGTTTCGCCATGCCGTGGTATGATGATATTTTTACAATTTTTGATGTCCTGAAATTTGGCTTTTTCAAAACTTTTGTCAGGACATCACCATGAATACACTCAACATGCTGTGAGAAGGCATTTCCAACACTTTTTTGACATTAAAATTTTTTGACTTTTTTGGCATTTTTCCAAATTTTTCACATGTTGAAAAATAGCTTTTTCACCACTTTTGTCGCCAGACACCACCATGAATTCACTCAACATGCTGTCAGATGGCATTTCCAGCACTTTTTTGAGGTTAAAAGTTTTTGACATTTTTTGACTTCTTTGGCATACCGCGGTATGACGATTTTTTCAAATTTTTCAGATGCTGAAAAATGGCTTTTTCACCACTTTTGTCGCCAGACACCACCATGAATTCACTCAACATTCTGTAGGAAGGCATTTTCAGCACTTATTATGAAATTTTTTTTTTTTTTTACTTTTTTGGCATACCGCTGTATGACGTTTTTTCAAATTTTTGACATCCCAAAAAATGGATTTTTCACCACTTTTGTTGCCAACATCACAATGAATTCAATCAACGTGCTGTAGGAAGGCATTTTCAGCACTTTTTATGATATTTTGCCTTTTTTTTTACTTTTTCAGCATACCGCGGTGTGAAAAAGTCATTTTTTTAGAATGTCAAATATTTTTTCAAAAATTTGAAAAACTGCTCATACCACGCTTATGCCAAAAATGTCAAAAAATGCGACGTCATAAAAAGTGCTGAAAATGACACTGATGAGTGTCGGGTCACTTTGCACAGAAATGGTCGCCAGCAATGCAAAAGAAGGCAAGGTGAGCGATATGCCGAGGTCAACATGGTCCCCATGATTTACTTTGGTGGAGGAGGTGCAACAGTCTGGGCAGGCATCATCACGCAGTATGGCATTCTTTTGATAATTTACAACATACTATAAAATGGACTTTTTACAAATTGTTTCAATATATTGTGCAATTAAACTATTCAACACAATAATAGCGCTGTCTGATGATTTGTATAGACATTGTAAAAGTTGTTATTTTGGGGGTTTTGGACATGCTATAGTATATTTTTATTTTTTTACATTTTTTTTCAAAATATTGTGCTGTGAGATCATTGAATATTTAAATTTTTCTCTTTCGTGACATGTTAGACTGTCTTTTACTTAAAAAAACACTTTTTTAAAACTTTTTTGACACTATAGTATGACTTGTTTTTACAATTTTCAACATGCTATAAAATGGCTTTTTTCATCATAAAGTGCTATGAAATCATTGAACACTATAAGTCTTTCTGATTACTTTTTTGACCTTTTGAAAATTTTATTTTTGACATGTTGTATGACATTTTCTTGACGATTCTCACATGCTATTAAATGCCTTTTTTAAAGCTTTCAACATATGCTATGAATCATTCAACGCTATAATAGGCATTTCTGTCTACTCTTTTGAACTTTTAAAAATTAAAATTTTTTTGAGTTTTTTTAACATGCTATAGTATGACATTTTTGACAATTTTCAACATGCTGTAAAATGGCCTTTTTTCAACTTTTTTTCACCACAATTTGCTATGAAAAGCACCAAGCGCTCAACATTGGTTGTTCCAGGTTTAGGTTGATACACTATTCTGTTGTCTTCATCTAAGGAGCACCTTTTAAAAATTGCAAAGGTCCATAACCTAGTGCTTTGAAGGTTATTAGACATATTTTGAGACTTAATAGCTGAAGAGACAGTGCTCTAATGTGATTCTCAGGTATTACAGGGGGAAAAATGAAGCAGACGTTTAGATCGTGACACAAATGTCATTTTAATAGGAAGCAGATCACAATCAGGCTGCATTCCAGTTTCCCATCATCCTCATTAAAGAACAGTCAAAAATGATAAGAAACAAATTAGAAACATCCTTTGTAGAAAATAATTCTCTCATGCGAGTTCTGTGTTCACACTACAGTCATATTGATTACAGATGATGTATTCACAAGCCTTTTTGAAAAACAAAAAATACTGATGACTTACCATTACATAGCCTTTGAAATAAAAAGCAAAAAAAGGAAAATAAAAAAAGTCAGATCAAAGAGACACGTGCTGGCACGATAAAGTTTTCCATCATGCAATTGTAAGTTGATTCTATTCACAGGGTGGGCCTCATTGGTCTCCACAGAGTTGTGTCAGTGTGCATGCATGCATGTCATCTTACACATGCCCTTTGTGCTTGAGCAGAGATCAGTGTGTAGATGTGTGTAGGTGTCAGAGAGTGTGTGTGTGTGTGCATACATACATGTAGCAGGCTACCAACAAGCCCCAAACTGGACGATCAGTTAGAAATGTGTTTTGTTTTGTTTTTTTAAGCTTTTTCAGCCACAACATGCCATGTCAAGTTTTGTCTTGAGCCCTGGGGTGACTTATTCGACACACAAAAAACAATGTAAATGCACTGTATGCTAAAAGGAGATACTGTGGGAGGCTACTTCACCAAAAATGATCCATTTTATTTTAGTGAAATTTGGACGCCTACATTAAAGGCATGAGTCAGTCCCAAGCTAGTCGTGGTTTGGTGGTGGTTTAAACATCTACTTGATCGTAGAAAGAAGGCTCTGCTCAGGATAAATAACATTCAGAAGCTTTGTTTTTGGTAGAATTTAACAATATTTAGTAAAGAAAACGTGACAGACCAGTAGTGACAATCAGAGAAACCTCACTGTCACTGACATCACTAATTTTTACAAAGAGACTACAAGACGAGCTGGACTATGACTGTTTGCTCACCTTTTTGCAGTGAAAGATAAAGGGGTTCATTAATGCTCAAGACTTAAAGAGAGACAACATCAATATGCTTGGCGGTGACTCCAATGGCTTCTTTCTTTTAAAAAAAAAAAAAAAAAAGCAAAAACAAGCTCTTGTGCAAATTTGGTCCTAAAGGCAAATAGGAATTCAATGACAAAACACTTTCCGTCTTATCCAAAACATGAGGAAAAAGCTTACATACTTCCAATAGGAATGGGGATTTTATGAGTCCATAAATAAAATTTAATTTAAAAAAAAGAATCATAAATTTCCCATTCCTTGGGTCTGAATATTGCAGTTGGTGCTCCTGTATTTCTATTGACAGCGCATATATTAGGGTATGTAAGTACAATATATTGCTCACAATCTCACAGCCCATTTTGCTGGGTGTGACACTCACTCAGCCAACACACTCACACACATGCACAGCCACACACACACAATAACAAAGGACACAGCAGCGTTCACAAGGGGTTTGTTCTTCGTAAAACCCACAAAGTTCAGTGAACACACAACAAACCACTATTGCCTTAAAGAGATGGGTTAAGTGTGCAGGCGATCAGGAGGAAGGTGCCCTTAGTATCACGTTTCCTTTGAGCTTTCTCCACAGCATCACTCATGAAAGACTTTCAGAAATGGCGCATGTCTGCAGTGTGGCTGTGTTTCTATGGCAGAGAGGCTAGATGAAAGGGCACGTGGGGTAAATTGTGGTCAATTTGCCAACAGAAGCATGGACAGTATGTATTAGTGTGTAAACTGACATCCCAGTCCACTTATCCTGTAGCCCTTTTTAGAGTTAATGTGCACTCTAGGGTTGCAGATGTGTTAGACACTGGGGTATTGCTCCGTTTGTCATGATATGAAGCAAGAGAAGCACAAAAATAATTAAAAAGCACATTGTGGCCACAACCTTTGTCTCTATCAAAACATCACATATCAGACTCAGCATATATATCCACACACACACACATATATGTGTGTGTGTGTGTGGATATATACGCGTATATATATATATATATATATATATATATATATATATATATATGTATGTGTGTGTGTGTGTGTGTGTGGAAGTAGGGGCAGTTGCCATGGTTACAGCGAAGTGAATCACAGTGTTCCTGGGGTCAACATGCAGGATGTTAGTACATTACAGGACAGATTAGCAGTGACGTTGCCCCTGGACACTGATTTAAGGACAGTGTTTTTCCTCTATTTGAATTTTTGGGCAAAAGGGAGCTGATCTTACATCTGTGCCTGAACTCCAACCTACACAGCGCATCACACTGTGGTAAGACGACGCAGAGCAAACAGCGAGAGGTGGTGGGAGGTGCGACCTGAAAGGACAAAAAAGACACACTGAGGCAGGTGAGCGGACGGACAGATGGACAGAGCATAGCTAGGCAAGGACTGCTCTCCTGAAGACAGAGAGAAGCAAAAGTGCAAAGTGGTCATCTTGAAACTATTCACATGGTTTAGTTGTTGATCTGCTGTGCATTATATCACATCCAAATGTACAGCATATAAAAGGGGTGATGTGTTCTGAGGAAGATTGAGCGAGGGGTGCTTGCTAAAGTGAGGCTTGTCCTAAAGTGAGAGCTTTGAGTTGAGCTGTATTCAAATTAAATATTAATATTTAGAAACATATTCCTCTATGTTTGCATTGATACCATTGCAATGTAATGTTGCATAATGTATGCAGATTTATGTACAATGGAGCATTTTCATGTGTGTGCTTGTGTGTTGCACATGGTTGTCTATTTATGTAGGTGGAACTTTACGTGTGCATAATAGCCTACAATGTCTCTGGTGTTTTTTGCACACGTGCGCGCACACACACAGACAGACAGACAGACAGACAGACACACACACACACACACACACACCCTCGCTCTCACCACCCCCCCTCAGCTGCGGCCCTCCTCGGCTGAGCGCTGGTCTGATTTAAGCTTGACGAACTCTTTGGCCACGTCGTCGTTGTTGCGTTGAGAGAGGATGCGCAGCACTGTCAGGCCTGTTTCGTCCATGTGGACACGCCTGCCCAGCGGCATCCAGCAGGTGACGCTGCCTTTGCTGGCTATGTCCTTCACTTGCACCACGGACATGCCCACAGTGCGGTCTTCTCTGGCAAAGCAGTAGTCCTTCACACACACCTGCAGCTCGTAGCTCTCTGGTCCTACTTCAGTGCCCAAAGAGCTGAAACAAGAGAGAATCATGTCCTTCTTTGACTTCACTTCTGTGTTTCAGACTCTTCCAGCACGTTTAAGGCAGTATTGTATGAACGTCACAGTTTGCAATCACCTGGTCCAAGGTTATGAAGTCCAGCCAATTACCTATTCAACTATTCAACTCTTGAACAATAAGCATACATGTGTTTATCTTATTGTCTTTGGAGTTCAATATGTCTATGTCAGTCTGTCCTGTTGCATTATAAGGAAAATCAAGACAATCAAACCCAGCAGAAATGGGTGATACTCACAACTGGAAGCTCTCATTGAACTTGGGTGACCAGCTGTTGTTCTTGGACTTGGTGGCAAATTTCCTCTTCTTGTCGCTGAGGTGAGGGCCGATGATATAGACCTCCACGAAGGGTCTGAAGCCCTGCGCCTTCCATTTCAGGTCATTAGCAGCCACCACTGGAGGATGAATGTAGGTTAAATTACAGAGGAAATGTTGGAGAAGACAAAAGAATTGGGGCAGTGACAGAGTCTGCTCTGCTGTTTTTACCTTTGACACTGATCTTATGCTCTCCATTAGGCTGGGGTAAAATGTCCACACACATGACCACCTCGCCAACTGCATCCACTCCAGATGCTGTAAAGACATAATCAGTAATTATTCAGTTGATTGATGGTTAGTTACCATAACCAGTGTAACACAGCTGGGATACAGAACTTGAAGAACTGGGATGCATCAGCAGATTGTGTAACTAAATTTAAACTTGCAGAAACTGGACACACGCACACACGCACACACACACTGTGATAATCAGATGAGCAGGACTTGGCTGGGTAAGGCAGCTTTTGTGCCAGCTCTATTACTGAGCAAATGACAAACTGTACTACAGTAATAGCTGGCAATTCGTTCTCAACGCTCTATTCACACCAAAAGAAAAAAAAGAGAGTTTAGTAAGAGCCTACGAAGAGTTTAATCTAAAGAAATCCAAATTGAATTGCACATCGAGGCCACTCAAGTCACTGCAGGTTTTACATCCAGGCTCTCACCTGCATAGCTTATTTGGATATTATCTTTCTGTGTGCATTCTGCATATATAAAAGGCTTCATCTACCACTATTAGTCCTGTGCATGAGTCGGGCTTTTTCTTCTATTAGTTCAAACCAGGAAGTAAAAAGCAGGAAAAACAAGAAGAAGCAAACTGCCAAGGGCTAACACTGCTCATTGTCTCTGGTTATTTTTGGTTTCTGTCAGTTTGATCACATAGATGCCTGAGCTGCTGCCGGGTGCTGTGGTGGACATGCAGATTTTAAGTAACACTGTTGACACGTACATTTCTCTGGCGGTGTATCTTCATTTGCTGTGTACCTGAGCCCTTTCCCTCCATGGACTGAGAAGAGACAAAAGACAGCCAGCATGAGAGGAAGTCAAAAAGAGTTACAACTTTTCAAATATTGCAAATGAAGGTGTTATGGCTGATAAATACCAGGACAACTACGGTGTCCTTGAGCAAGACATTTAAAAGCATCTATCGCATTCTCACAACAGTGCGAACAAGCTGTTCTATTTAATCTCATTCTATTTAATTCCATAAACCACAGTAACAGTAATAACAGGCAGTGGAGCTCTTTGAGAGTGAGCAGTTTTTGTGTGAAAATATGTGAGCTGGCTGTGTGACACTGTATGGGTAGATGGGTTTTGTTGCCATCGGAAGTCGTACTCTGGGCGTTCTGTGAGAGGACAAACTTCCTGATGAGCTTGTCTGTGGCCTGGGTGTACAGAGACAGGGCGTAGCGTAGAGACTGCAGGTCTGGACTCTTTTCCAAAAACGTCTTCTTCAGGCCAACGCCACCAGCATGGAAGTATTGCTGCGTAACAGATATGACATGACACATGTATTGCAGCAGAAAGACAGACAGAGGGTAGGACACAGTTTGGTATGACTGTTTATGACATCCAAAGTTAAATACTTTAATTAGAAAGTGAAAAGAATGTTTCATTGTTTAATTTTCTTTGATTATAGATATATGTGATTCCCACTAAGCGTGGGTCATAAGCTTCCTCCTGCCCCTTGTACACACCGCCCGACACTACTATATGTGTGCACACACACACACACACACACACAGAGCAATGCAATACCTTAATAGTGTCCAATGCCAGCTCTATGACCGCACACTGTTTAGGACTTAGAGCCTTGGCCTCCTCTCGTCCCATGTGCTCCTGCAGGACAGATCAAAAAAAAAGGAGTCAGTTAAGCCACAGAACCACAGTTCAGTAAAATACAGGCTACATATATTTTGCTTATAAATTAATAAAACGTATACATTTGCTTTGCTTTCTGCCTTCTATTTTCATCACCTTGAGTTTGGAAAGCTGGCCCAACTCCTTAGCAGCGTTGAAGATCATCTGAGTGCCCTGTCATGGGGAGACGGACAAGTGAGTTGAGCGAGTAGAGAAACAAAAGTGTGGGGTTTGAGAGATACGCAGCTGAGTGAGTTGAACAGTGAGGGGGGGAGAGGAAATCTATCAATGTTACACTTATGTCTAGAAATTCATTAAATACATGTTTAGAATAAACAAGATTCATCTTGGGAGAGAGAGAAGGTTTTAGTGCTTTGGTGTACAGTCAGTCAGACTCAGTATTGGACTCATGGGCAGGAAATGTTGCCTCTGGTTCAACATGCTGCCATTTACATCATGTCTGATGCACTGATATCCATAAAGGAGAAGAAAGAATTATAAATCAAAAACGAACAATGGCCACAGGGGACTCCTGTTAAAAGACAGTGTTTCTTCAAGCTAACAGAGGCTGTACAGTGCATGACTGTTTTTAAATAACATACCGTCTGGTCAGTGAGTGTTGGAAGCACAATAGTTTTTTCCATTGTGTTCATCACTAGTTTCCACAGCTCCTTCAGCACTCTTTTCAACACGGTCTTCTCACAGATCTTAGCAAACAGCGACAGGCTGAAACACAAAAACATACAAACTCTCAACTAACACACATGAACATAGTACTGAAAAAAATAATTTATTTGTGTCTGCCATGGTAACATTCATAAAAGATACAAACAGTATATAACTCACACATTTGGTACCCAATTGAAACTACAAATTATTTGTCCGTTTAACAAAATGTTGTCTTAATAAAAGCAGACATTTAAGAGCTGTGCCGTAGAAAAACGTAAAATTGTGATCGTGATCAAAGAAAGACAAACCAAGACTAATAATCTGACCAAACAATCAATGCGATCTTCTGTCAAATCTTTAAAAGATTACTGAATACTGATGAATGATATCCAGCCATACTTACTTGCTGTCCAGGAAGTCCATGATGGGCTGCAGGACGTTGTCTGCCTCCTGAACCACGCTGCCATTGGCTGGGACAGTCTGACCTTTCACCTGGGCTAGGATGTCTCCCATTTGCCTCACGTTGTCCTCGATCTGTGGCTGGAAACTGCATCACCACACATAAAGAGCAACATGTAAACTGACTTCAGGAGAAACCAGTTCCAGCTGGAATCAGACCGACGCACCCACCTGACAGCAAAGATGCGGCTGAGATCGTCCATAACGCTGTTGAGTTTGTTCTGCAGCTCCTTGAGGAAATCACTAGCCTCTAGATTGAGCTGGAAGAAGACACATGGGATGACTACAAGAGCCACGTGATAGTAGCACAATCACAACAACAACAGCGTGTGTACAAACTCACATCTTTGCCTCCCATGGCCTCAAACATCTTCTCCAATTGAACTCTGAGCTGCTGGATGTTATTGATGATGATACATGGCTGAGAAAGAAAGAGAAAGAGAAAAATCATTACATAGTTCTCACTCCCCTTTCTCTGTCGGCTCCAGGCATTTTATTGTCATCAATCAAGGTTAGTCCTCCTAACTTTTTTATTGCTTCTTTGGCAAAAAGAACTCTTGGTGATGCGGGGCAGGAGAAGAGAGTTTCTAGTAATTACTGCTCCTCTGAGGGCTCCAGGTCTCTCTGGCAAAGCAGCCCACTTCTCCCCAAGCCGACCCCACATTCAGCTAATTACACAACACTAATTCACTTTGAAACACGGCAAACTGGGCACGGCTTATAACACTGAAGAGCAGCTTATTGTGCTAAAATTAATCAACTTGACCACATCCACCAATTCTCTTGATGTGGCTCAAATTAAACGATTCAGTCACTGCTGTTCATTTTGCTGGCACAAATTTCCATCCGGTACCTCATTGTGCCAAACCTTAAATGCAGTTCTACTACTGTACTTCTCCTCTACTTAAAAACATCTTCTCATCATCTTTAACACCTACCACTTTCTCCTTCTTGACATGATTTGGGAAGTCCTTTGCAATGATGTCAGCGTAAGACAGCAGGACATTACCGATGGTCTACGAGAAAGACATAAAATAATAGAATGAGTGCACACCACACTGCATTAAGAGTGACTTCTAAGGTTAAAACATTCAGAGAGAGCAGGTAAAAGTCACCTTGGCAAATCTCTTCATGTAGTTGCCAACGATCTGAGGGTCGGGACACTCCAGTTTGCGGATGATTTCAAAGCTCTGATTAAGCTGAGAGAACACGTCCACCACTGAGCAGGAGAACAAAGCGTGCTCCGAAGTGACCTGGAACTGCAGAACGAGAACGAGGGGAAAGAGTGTGAGGAGCTGTTTTTTGGGCCTGATACTGCAGCACGTCTCTGAATGTGAGGGGTTGGATTCCCCCAAGGGCCACCCGTGAAGAAGCTCACAGCACTGTTACACATCAGCTGAGCCCTTTCAGCTGCATGTGACTGTGATCAAACAATTGGTGAGGCGATTCCTCTGAGAGCATTTGGATGAGAGCGATGGAGGAGAGCAGAGGGTTACGATGAGGAGCAGGGCCTTTGTTAATGGGACGCCCATTAGTGAGTGGTATTACGGTGGGACCTGGGGACCACTGTTTTCACTGACACAGGAATGCAGTAGCTGCCTCTGGCGACAGTAATTGAAACCAAAGGAGACCTGATATACGAGCTGGTAGAAGCTTCAGCTGCTTTGAATCGACCTTCTTGCTGTGTGGATATGTAGGCGTGAGTTAGACTGACTGTGGTATATGTATATACATCCACTGTGCTGTAGCATCTGCACTTTTCTGCAGTGATTTTTTTTCATTTGCCTTTGGTATTGAGTCATTATTGATTGCCTTGAGGCCTTCAGCCCGCTCTTCTCAGCCTGGGATGTGCTGAGTCAGGAGAGATGGTGGGAACTGCCTGAATTTGCATGAGCAATGCATGAATATGTTTTTTTTGGGAGGGAATGGGGGAAATGCTGCAGGTAGGAGGACAGATTTAAGCCTTCATACAGAATTTTATTATTGCCTCAGCAAAATTTAATTGCTGAATTTTAGTCAAACTTTAGTCTCATATGACTGCCTTTTTACAAAACGCTCGACCCATCTTATATTTCTGCTACACCTTTGCTGTAGAAAGCTTAGTACAAAGACTGAAAACTGACTGCCACACTGCACCCTGCCAAGATGGAGCCTGGCACCACCCATAAAACCAGGAAAACCAGTGTTGTTTTTTGACTTTCTTGTATGAATTCAACAAACAAGAAATGTAATTTAGTGGATTTTAGAGGTGTACCGTATCTTTATGCTTTATATCCTCATAACTAACTCTTGGCCAGAAAGCAAATATATTTCAAAAAAAAAAAATCCTTTAAATAAGACTTGGGAGTTGTTGAGTGTGGTCCTATAGCTTTAGCAGAAATGTTGGCAACAGACTGGTTTGGTTTGAGACAGCACCTGTTAGTATGCTAGTTAGTTAGTATGCTATTTCACATATGACGGATGCAGATGGAAGCAATTACCCCGTCTTTTTTGTCCCTCTCCAGGGCTCCATGCAGAAAATCTCTGGAGACTTCTTCATTCTCATCCAACCACATGATGACAAATGGTTCAAACCAGCTGCAGAGGAAGAAAATGAGCAGAGACAACATGAGTCTCTGAGTCAAAGTGGGAGATATAGGAGGAGAAGTGTGCATGCTGTTTATGAGATACTTACGCTGGATATTCAGGTACGTGCTTCTGGAAAGTAGGCAGCTCCTTGCAATACTCGTTGTAGAGCCACTTCACCTTGAAGTGCAAGTTCATATAATCTGCGCTTTTACACAGGCGGTTCTTCTCATGCTCTGAATATAAAAGAGAAACAAAGAATGAGGGAGTTTATACATAAAACACACAAACTGATGACCCCATCCCAACAACCAAACACTTACCCTCCATGGCGTATTTCATATCTTGTGCAAACATATTCCACATGACCTCAGCACTGATCTTGCCCACATTCAGTTCCTGGGGAAACCTGTAAGAGGCAGTATTCAGGCTTCAGTACAGCTCTGTGTCCAGTAATGTTGATCTATTATTTAACAAGATAACCCAGTCTTATTTTTAGCAGTTCCCTCTGCACATGACACAATGCCACATTATTATCCACATTGTCTTCCAAACCAATGACTTAATTAAGCTTTATAAGTATAAATTAAATTAATGGTTGTAATCCAAAATCCAATGTCAGTGTAGTACAAACATGCACAGAGTGATAATACAGAAATATGTTGTTGTCAATATTGAACATTTGGATGGTTTTATTTAAAATCAAACTGTAAAAAACAGACAGTGTGAGTACATTTAACAACTGACAGGACACACCTGTGGCAAACAAACAATCTTTGTTTTGACTGTTTTGTTTCATGCTCGGCCACTCCCCACATTCTATTGTTTTGCTCTTTTTTTTTTAAATAAATCACATGCAGCTACTGATGTAACATTAGTTTTTCCTGAACTGGACTTCAAAGTTGCAACACTGCCTTTTGCATGCAAAATGTGAGGAATTAGGCTGATTTTATGAGCAGGGACTCACTGGTTAAGGCAAGGAGTATACGAGTTTTTGTCCTCCTCTATGATAGAGACAATGAGGGTGATGAGTTTAGACCAGAAGTCCAGGTTTTTAGTGCTGGGACCCTGCTCGTCTGGAGGGACTGCCTTCGACTGCAGACAGAAAGAAGCTATGGATTCATATCCTCAGAGGTTCTATCAAGAATCTCTTGCGTACAGTGAGAGCACAGTAACGGTACTTAAGAGCACACATATTGTAATAGTATCATTGTACAATAGTTTCACACACACACAAACACAGACTTACAGGGTCTGTCTGATATTCCCTGTTGTAGAGGTCATGGCAGTTGTTGAAAATGTACTCATAGGTAGAGTTGAGACAAGCTTTTACACAATCCTTCACCACCTGGCTTGCCCTGGGGGGACTCTGCAACTCCTGGACCTGAACACAAATGTTACACAACATATGGTTGAATCCAGTTCACCTCAAAAAGCAGACACACACAGACTCAGCAGGAGGTCACCTCAGGAAATTTAACCATAAACTCACTGAATGCACGAAATTGGACCAAAATACATTAACACCCTGAAGTACACACACGCACGCACGCACGCACACACACACACACACCTGATAACAGCTTCAGTTTGAGTAGGGTAATGTTATGCAAATTCTGTTCAAGCCTGAGGCTACTTTCCAGAAAGTACTGGAAATTTCTACCATGTTTTTTGGAGTAAAGGCTAATGTGAAAAGAAAAGAAAAGAAAAGAAAAGAAGTAATCTTTACCTTCATCCTGAAGAATGTGATGCTCGTCAGGAGATCAACAGTAGACTTGAGGTCTTGTAGTCTTTCAGGACTGCTGGCAGGGAAGTTATTCTGGAAGCACATTCAGAGACAGAGAAATCATAAAAGGAATGAAATGTTCACCTAAGTTTAAAAGTTGTCTTTTTCTTCAGGCAGTAAGATGGAAGGAAAACCATATCAGCAGTGCCACACAACATTTCTTTCATCTTAAAACAGAGCAGCCATTCCCATGCACACACACGCACAGAAAAAGCACAAAATTGTGGCAGCAAGTAACGTAAGGTGTTTTGTATTTGTTATGACAGAGAGAAGCAGTCAGTACCCGGTACATGGACAGGTCGATCCTCAGGGAGTTGTGCAGCTGATCCAGAAGTTTGACAAACCTCTCCTTCTAAAACACATAAAAACAGAGCAGAGCTCAAATACTATTTGCTACCATCTGACTACACACACCTGAGGGCAGATGTGACAAGATTTAGCTGATTGGATCTTTGGAGAAGTAGGCTGGGCCACATTAAACTGACTTTCACCTACAACCTAAGGGGACCAAGAGCTAGAAATTTAAGTTAAAGTAACTTTTCATAAGCAATATCCTGGAGAATTCAGGTAGAATATAGGGCACCTTTAGAATAGAGTCACTCTTATATGAAGAAGGGACTCACGCCAAAGTTTGATGCAGCAAATCTGTCCGAGGCGGAAACATTGTTGGAGGACTGGGTGGTGTGGGCGTAGTAAGCGTTGATGTTGGCAAGCAGGGTGCTCATCACAGCTGGCACTCCTGGGCACATGTACTTAGATGACAAGCAGGCGAAGTGTCTGTGGGGTAGAAGTAAGAAAAAACAACATGCAGTGCATTTAATTGATCCTGAGACCCATGAACTAAAAAACATAAATAACATTCACTCATTGTGTAATTGTAGAAAAACATTTAGAGTAAAGGTTGTGGCACTGACGTCATGGCCTGGTAGATGGACTCCACTCCATATCTCATGGCGAACTCATCCACTATCTCTTGAGCCGTCTCCTCAAAATACACCTTCCAGGCGTCGTCCCCCTTGGCATCAGGGATCTTTACTACACCACCATTCTGCTCCTCAGTGGTGTACTGGAATAGATGCTGAACAAAGACAAAGGATAGGTAAGTCAAGATAGATATAGCCATAGGTCTTTATGACACCCTTGAAGTAACACAAACCAACATGTGTCTGACTGTGTTAACTGTGATAGGAAGACGTTTAAATTATTTATTCAAATGTAAAAGATACATAGACAACATTGTCAGGAGCTGATTTTGAACGGCACAACAAACATTAACTATTTTTTCTGTGATAGATCACAATGTTAAAAACAATGTCAAACTATACATATGGCTAAGTCCAACTTGCTTTTGTCTTTAAAGCAAAGCTATTTACCAGTTCTTCCCTAATTTCAGGATTGTGACTCATCCTCTTCTTCCCTGGTGTTTCATGAATGAGCACGTACACTAATCATAGGCACTGTAGTTCTTTTTTTTAACATTTACTGTTCATATTTTACTGTTTTGATTGTTCTTATTGTAATCTATTTGCTTCACTTTGATTGACTTCTGTTGTCTTAAATGTGCTCTATAAATAAATTTGACTTGACAACAATCCTGCAGTGTAACAAGATTATATACTGTGAAATAGTACATGCACTACTGAGCCCGTGCCAGAAAGTCCGTATCACCCTATAGAGATGAAAACGGCTCAGTAATGACAGATAATTACTAATGAAGTCAACCGTTAAGCCGTTACAGCATACCTAATTTCGGTAATTTATGTTTTATTAAAAAAAAGTCAAATTTCCCAAGGTATAGAAGCATTTCATGTGATCATAATCACAACAACAGCTGGAGGATTTCCACCACTAGATGTCCCCTCAGACTGACCTCATGTAGACAGGTATACTGGACATGGTAAGGAGCGACCGTCTCCTCTCCTTTGATCTCCACACTTATGTGCATACGGATGGCTCCTGACACAGCCGACTTATCAGTTCTCTTGTCTGTCAAATGAAAATAAGATGTACATGCTTCCTTAGTTGGCTGTAATCTGTTCCATCTACAAAAGACAAGCACTTCAATTATCTGATTCTTGTTCTGTTGTCTCTGTGTGAATTACTGCTCCTCTCATCCATCTCTAATTCCCCACCATCTTTTTTCTTATCTTGAAAACTCACCCAGGTTGTACCAAACGTCCATTTCCCCGCTCAGAGTCCGGACCTCGATGATGGTTTGCCCCAGGAAGTCATCGCTCTCACGTTTGAACCTCTGTTTCACGCGGGACTTGATGTCGTCATCCTCGTCCCAAACGCGAACCTTGATGCGGTCTGATGAGTTGTGACATTCACTGGATGAGGCAGATGAGACAGAAATTGTTGGTAAACAGATGATATTCTGGTGATTGGATAACAAAACATTGGGATGGATTGAATTAATTATTTTGTTGGTTGTTATATGAACTATATTATATGAATAATATGTAACATGCACTGAATGTTTATTAAACATCTGCACATATGTGTGCAATATAATTTATTTATTCTGTACATAGTCCAACATCCGGTGCAATTTAGCTATGCATTTTCTGTTTATATATTCAGTATTTATCCTTGTTGTAAATTCATATTCATATTTGTACATAAGGCATTTTTTATACTTATTTTGTATTTACATTCAAAGATTTTATATACTTATTTTACAGTATGCTTATTTTATTCTTGTACATTGAAAAAGGAGAACCTCTACAATTTCACTGTATAATGGTATAATGAAAATCTAGTTTCAACAGCACAACTTGAAACAACTTAACGTTTTGTCTCTTTGTTTTAAACAACCATTGATCTAGAAGCAACCAATGTGCATCTATGTGCTCCACTTGGAGACTACAGAAGTGGATATTTGTTGACTGTGGAAGCTCCTAAACTGCTCAGGTAGCCTCGATCGGCAACACGTGAACATCAGAGCAGCCACCGTGAACAAGGAGGGGGGTTGTTGGAGTCAATCGATATAATTCAAACGTTGGATGTTTTTAACTCTTTGAGCGCCATTGACATAGTTCCTGTCACTACCGCATCAACTGACCAGTTGAGCCGATAACTCTACTTGGACTAACTGTACTCACAAGTGGAAGTTTTCTTCCCAGACAGGGTTGAGGTTTCCATAGATGGTCTTGGTTCTCTTCTTAGTCTTTCCAACTTGAACAGTTACATAAGGGTCACTGGAGCCTGTTTTGTCTTTAGCCTGCAGGCCCTGAGCACATACCACTGAGAAAGAGACATAAAGACATTTAAACAAAGCTCTATACAGCTATCTCTGTCTATCTATTTTATTAGTACATTTTTATATCAGAATAAACAAAATAATATAGCACTAGCACCAGCATATTTATATCAGAAACAGCCTTTATAATCTGCATGTGTGACCCTTAACTCACCAGTGATGCTGATCTTCGCTGACCATTTGGAGGTCCCATCGAGCACACTCTGCTTGATTTGTTTCATCTGTGCTCCATGTGTTGTTTTGTCAAGGGCGAACACTTCCATGATAAGCTCAAAGATTTCTGGTTTGTTCCTCTCTCTGATCTTCATACGATCCTTTAGCACCATGATGATGTTCTGGGTTCGGTCCTCCGCCCCATGCTTGGAGCTCTTCTCTGCAGCTCCTAATGAGACAGATACACGAACAGAGGGATGTAAGAAGACCACTTTATACTGTGAAACACATGCAAGGCAATATGGTGCGTAGGCTAGCAGCTTATCTCCTGTTTCCCTGCAACCCAAGATAGCATCAGATCGATTTTAAAAGTTGTTGACATTTCTTGGCTAGGGATCAGATCCCAAAGCTTCTGATATTATAGAAGAAACCATTATCCACCACTTTCAACTTAGCACTGATCTGGTCAGGAAAAGGTAGATAGCTGGGGAGTAAAACTCCAACAGATGCTGTTGGCATCAAGATCTTGTGAGACTCTTAGAAGAGCAGTGCAATGAATTATGCATTGCATAGATTGACTCCAGAATCAGTATGGGAATTGGGGAAGTCACCCCGTGTGGAGTTGAATTAGTCAAACCGGTATGGATGCAGAGGCTATGGGTAGAGGAGAGAGGGGAGGTGGGGTATGACAGCACATTACTCAGGAGATAAATTGGAAAGGAAGAAGGAGGAGAATGTGAGAGTGGATAGAGGACAAGAATAATGGGATGTCAATCTGGCAGAAGGATACAGAGGAGGAGCTAAAATAGGTTTAGGGTTTGTGGGGATGGCTGGGTGTGTGTGGCGATGAAAAAATGGATGAATATGTTAAAAAATGTGTGTGTTGATACTATGATCCTTACTCTGCAGACAGTCAGCATTGAGCAGATCCTGGCACTTATCATGGCATTTGACTCCACACTCAGAGCAACGCATGCCTTGTCGGGCAATACCCCAAAGCAGCCCCTCGCATTCATAGCAGTAGGTGGGGGTGGTGGCTGTCCACACCTCAAAGTTGTGTGGAGTAGTGGATGAGATGGGGTAGATCAGAGCCTGCAAGGTCTTTTTATAAACGTGACTTTTCTGCAAAGAGAGTGAAGGAGGGACATATGAGCTTGATACCAGCAGTGATTAAAGGGTTGTAGCATCCTGAACAGAACTATGAAGAAGAGAAGAGATGAGGAAACCCACCAGCTCTTCATTGCCGAGAGTGGTAGAAGCCATCGCAGAGGTGATTCCAGCTTTACGAGAGTTCTGCACTAAAGACTGGCAACAAGAGGGCAAACAGAACAATGTTAATGTTAGAATGTGAGTCACGCTGCGGATTTCAGATGTATATTTAACTTAGTGATAAATATATTTGTAAAGGATGATGAATCTCTCACCATTGCCTGATGAGCAAAGGCAGAGGGGAGAGAGACACAAAAGAAACAACATATTTTAGCAATTTCAAACAACTAGCTATGCAAATAAGTGTCATGCATTTTGTGTGTATGTTTGTGTGTGTGAGCTACTATCCATCTGACAGGCATGCCCTGACCTCTAGAAGAGAACTGTTTAACTACATTGATTAATTACTGTAATTAAATTAACACCACAGATATGCAAGCATTTCATTTATCAACAAATGAACCATATGACACAGCTGTGGAATAGAATTCACCACGAGTAGGAGTTTAGGTGTATATTCACTTTGGATTATAGCAGAAAGTAAGAAAGTGGAGAAGAGGTGAAATAATGTCTGGATGATTTCAGAGCAAGAAAAGCAAACTATGACTGTTAAGCAAATTAAATTATTCCATGCTACACAAAATATTGGTGCACATTATTGCTTATATGTATGTTTGTTTCTCACCAGATCTCTGACAAGAGGAATGGCTTTCCTCTTGCGAAGGTCAGGCATGCTGTCAATACTGTAGAGCGCACCTCCCATTCTGAATATGAAAAGAATGAACCATTATATATTCCCATGGATACAGTCAATATCTACAGTAGATAAAATGATTATATTACTGTCACTATGTGATCATGCTTTGTTACTATAGAGCAAGTGTATTTCCCTCCATAGTTGTTCCTAATGCTCCTCCAGTCAAGGATTTTACTGGAAAGTTTAATTATGTAGACTGCCTCATTTCAAATAGTGGGAACAACACTCACACACCTGGGTGTAATTGCTGGGTTTCTATTTGACTAACTTAGCACTTTTCAGTATGCAGCCTTAGTTCCACTCTGAGGTCTGCCTCATCTGCAAAAGACCTGCCAGCGAAGTCGGGGCAGCCCACTACGTTCAATACTCACTGGCCAAATGCCATGAGCTGAATGAGCCTGTATCTCAGAATGAAACAGAACGGAGGATTTCTGGAATAAAGAGGGGCAATTTCATTCTAAAGTGGTGGTGGCAGGTTTCCACAATGATCGGAGGATAATTATAACTTAATTTATGGTTACTGCATTCGTCTGACTAATCCGCTATGTGATTCACAATGTTCCACGCAAGGGATAAATATATTACTTGAGGAACTGACAGCAAACACTCACCCTCCTTTACCAAACCACAGCGAGCTGGAGGTCTCTCCTCGAGCCTGAGAGACAAAAAAAGCAATGTCAGGAAAAGAAACATACAACCTTATGTTTATTCCTGCAGCCTTTCCAGCATTTATATGCTGTCTGATTATGAAACGGCTTATCTTCACATCAAAAAATTCCACCTCATTTATGTGTTAATGCATCAATGGTCAAAAATGGGCAGAGTCGGTGTAAACTCTGAGCTCAAGAATCTCTGAGATGCTTCACACAGTTTGTCCAACCGCTAAATAAAGCTGCCAAGACGTGATTCAAGTCAAGCATAATGGGGAACTAAAGAAACAGTTATTCAATGTGCCATTAGAGAATACATAAACTGGTATTGTATCTGTGCTTTTTGAAATCAAAGGCGTCTTTGAAGAATCTGATACAGTGAATCACACTGGATGACAGCTCTTGTTAGATACAGTGGAAAAGACCAAATTGTTGTGACGATGAGTGAGCATAGTAAAGGTGCCTGTTTACACACAGTGTTGCATGCAGTCCCCTCTTTCTCTCAAGCATCCAGGTTGTACCTACCTGTCAGCATGCTCCAATGATGGCCGAGCAAAGTGCATGCGAGTGTCACTATGGCAATGACATGAAACTGGAAAAAAAACAAAGTGGGTTTTGGCACAAACAAACAAACAAAAAAAAAGACAAACGAAAAGAAGCCAAATGAACAAAAATGTGACACACGTGACACACATCAACATAAACATCAAAGCAAGTGATTAATTCTCTGCAAACTGAATTCAAAGGTAATGTACAGCAACATAATATGTGAATAAAATATGCAGGTGAAAACCGATCAAACAAAACTTAATGTGTGCAATCAAACCAAGCAGTTTTGTCAAAAAGCTGTGTAGTGCTGCACCCAAACCCAAACAAAGTTAATAGCTGTCGAGCCATCAGTATTTCTATTTTAAAAAAACCCAAAAGGTAGCAATCAAAGGAAACACTTTCCGGGGTCAAGCATTAACATTATCAAAATAGAACTCAAGCACTTACTGTATGTACCCTCTCGCTTCACATAAATAATACAACGCACATTCATATTTCAAAGACTTAGTAGACACTTTCAAAGGTTCTTGAATTCAAATACATATTTTAGATTACAGGGTGGAGCTAAATCAGGCCTGCAGCTCTGGGATCCAGACTGGACTGTTGTGGAGGATTGAACTGGGATTTGGAGTGAGGGTGGGGTTCAAACCACTGGTCTTACCTCCCGAAGCTGCTCTAAGACTTTGTTGTAGAGCCTTAGCCAGTTCTCTTTGGCTCTGACTGCTGGATCCACTGGCTCTTTGGGCTCCTCTATGACAGGAGGACTAAAACAAAATGCATTTTTCAGCAAAAATGTCTTCAGCCGATACATTTCTGAAACTGGCTTTAATTGTGTTGTGGCTTTTTTTGTTGTGTAGTTGATCTGAACTCCTTGCATTCTTCATTCCTACCTCTCAGGTGGTATCTCTTCTTTCTCTTCTGGTGTCGTCGGCCTGCTCTCTTTAAAATGTTCCTCTTTCTTTTCCATGAGCGACTCCTCTGGCTTAGCAGGTGGCGTCCTGGCCTCTTTTTCCAGCAATGTTTCCTCCTCTAGCCATGGCTCCTTCTCCAGCTGGAGTGTCTGATCCTCAGGAGCAGCTGGCTGTGTGGTGGCAGGACCATTGAGATGGGATTGAGGCTGCCCAGAGGATGGGGTTTGTTGGGAGGAAGGGCCCATGGCGGTCGAGGGAGGCTGGGAGGCCGAGTTAGCCATGGTGGCTGGATGGGAAGGAGGGACAACGTTGACTGCAGCAGACTGGTGCTGTTGAGATACTGTAGAAGCTGGAGGGTGAGACTGGGCAGGCTGTGCTGTGGGAACAGAAGACAGGAAAGTAGAGGCCAAGCCTGTGACTGCAGCTGTTAGAGGTTTGGCCATTGAGAAGAAGGATGTGGCAGACGGAGCTGGCTGTGGTTGAGGCTGTGTTTGGGGCTGGAGCTGTTTAGGCGGCTGGGCTGTTGGTTGACCAGAGGGGGGCTGGGCTGATGGGGCCATGCCAGGAGGATTAGACTGGCTGGATGTTTGGCTCTGAGCTTGAGTAGAGGGCTGCTGTTGGTGTAACGATGGCTGTTTCTCCAGTGGAGGTCTGGAGGTGGGTACATCCAACGTTGGGAGGGCTGTTGATGTTGGGGTGGGGGTAAATGGAGGCTCCATGTCCTCACTGAGGGTCCCATCCAAGTTGTACAAATCCTCATCATCGTACATCATTTCCTCATCCTCATAGAGGCCTTCCTCTTCTCCCTCATACAGTCCTCCATCATCCTCCTCATACAGAGCCACCTCCTCTCCTCCATCTTTGCTGTAGCCACCTTCATCACTGTACGCCCCCTGGGTCTCATCTGGATCCCAGTCTGGAGAGCCTTTACTGTAGCTAACCGAGGAGTGGCAGGAGTGGTACGAGTCGTTCTCATCATAAGGGTCCCTCTCTCCGTACTCAACACCATAGTCCTCCTCACTCAGCTGACTGCTGCACCGACTCAGCTCTGCAGATGATGCATAGCTCCCTGAGGGACTGAAGGGATGAGAGAAGAAAACAGAAACAGTTAAGATGCAAGGCCAAAACATGCCCAGGAGAGACTGATAAAGTACTTCAGAGGGATGCAGTTTTATAATGAGCGTAGAGATACTTTCATTCAGGTTATTATTGTATGTATGCATATACAAGGAAGGATAATGAATGGTTTGCCCTCCATTTATGAACATCAAAATGCTTCCAGAGTACTTTAGAGCATTCAATCGTCTGTACACTTTGTACTCCATCGGACAGCAATGCTGAAACCCTTTTCTACATGGTGGCCAGAAATAATGCTGATGGCTAATCAATGAAAAGCACTGGCGATACAAGAGTATCAGACAAGCAGCGAGAAACAGAGTAGAACAGAAAGCTGACAAAAGAAGAACCCAGAATTGTAACAAGCAGGAAAAAAGTATTTATACCCCTTGATGAATGGCACTATCAAAAACAGAATAGAGGCACAGCGTGGAAGGAGGATGGAAAGGGGGAGAGGCGATAGTGAAGACAGGAAGGGAGTGGTGAACACAGAGACAAAATAGAAAGAGAGAGCACAGGGAGAGATGAGTGTAGAGAGCTGAGAGGAAAGAGATGAAGAAGAATGGGCAGGGGAGTGGGGAGGTTGCCCTGTCTGATACACTCAAACAAGCAGCTTATCTTATGTGCAGTATTGACCATTAGATTGCCAGTTGAATAATTCATAAAGCAAGAGGTGAAGGGATGCATAGTTTCATTCCTAGTCTGTGAGAAATGTGTCAATACAAGCTGAGAAATGAAACAGTAAACTGTAAACAGTGAAAGACAAATGGTGTTCACACACACACACACACACACACACACACGTGCATGCACGCACATATACACACACACACACATCAAACCTCACCACCAAAATCTAGTATATTTACATCAAAACTGAAACTAGGTAACAAAACTATTACATTCAGTGCTACAACTAACAATCGTTTAGTCAATCAAGAGAAAATTCACATTAATTAATCAATTTGGTAATACATAATCATGATCGCTTAAAACTTACAGCAGCCACAAGCAGAAAATATGGGAAAATGATTAATACTGTACAAGCAAATTAGCCACCATAAGCTACTGTTTAGAACCAAGTAAGGCTAAAGCCGCAAGACTATGCATAAGTTGCTTATGAATTTAAGTTTTTATTTTTGATAGGAAGATCGTTTTATTCATTCTTTTAGTCTCACTTCAAGCCACTGATTAAGCAAAAAAAGTAAATATTCACTGTTTCCAGCTCAAATATAAGAAATGTTGTGGTTGTCTGTTTTTAATCTTTGAGAACTGAATGAGAATCGGACTGTTGGTCAGATAATACAAGTTACCATACCATAATTACACTGAAGCAGGCACACACCTGACAGTCCTCTGATGTTGGTAGTCAAGGTCATGGCTGTTGCCAGAGCGGGGGTAAGAGAAGCTTCTGGAGCTGCGGTGCTGGTGGCTGATGGGATACTGATGGACAGAAGCGTTAGGTTGGGATGTGCTGTAGTAGGGAGGGGGGATGCTGTTACTGGTTTCACTGCGATAGTCACTGTCCCTGTCATCCACAGCACTGTCTTGGTCTTCATCTGCACACGCATGGAAAGAGGAAAAAAAAAATAATAAGTGTCATCATAGATCAGTAAGATCAGAAAAGAAAGAGAAATAGAAAAGAACATTATAAAACTGATGATCCCATTGTTGCCTTGCCATGTAGCACAGACATAAGAGGCTTTAATCAGCATTGAACCTCTCTTGCAGTACTATGGTAATTATAGATAATGTAGATGAGATGGCAGCATTCCCTATTGAGCCTCTCTCAGGCCCATAAAGGTCATTCAGAGTGCATCCATACATGAAGCACACATGTACATCATCAACAGCTTCCTGCTTATTCTAATCATTATAACTGAACATTAAACTAAACAACACTGGTGTCCATAGAACAGAGATTAACTTTCCCAGAAGGAAGTGATGATAGACTTTAGCAGTGCTGAATCAGTCAAAACCCAAACCAGCATCTATTAATCATTCATCATCATCCATCATCATCTCTCACACGGACGAACAGGGCTGCTGCATGGCTTACACCTTCATCGTCATCTGTTTGGTCATGTAAACACTAATTAAAGTCACTAAACTTTGTTTCTCACATGTCCCCATGTGTGTCTCCATCTCTCTCTCCCTTAATCTGCTCACCTTCTACAGTATCATTACCCCCCCCCACTCTTTCTTTTTCCTCTGTGTGAACAGAGATGAGATGAGTCTCAGCAGTTGTGTGGGTGATTCTGACACTTATATAAGACCATGTGCTAATCACAGTGAGAGAGAAAGAGATGGGGAGGGAGAGAGTTTTTTTATAGAGCTGTATGTGCAGTATGGACAGTGCAGTCCATAAATGTTTGAACAATAAAATATTTTTCAGTACTGTGTCAGACAATGACTGATGTAAAAGGGTTGGTTTACTCAAATTACCCTGGATAATCCACTGACCTTTAGTCACAATTTACGTATGAACAGTGCAACAGGATAATGACAAAAGTCCTGTAAACAACCTCAACTAATGATTAAACTTTCCTTTCAAACCTAATGTGATGGATTACAGAAGCAAATTAATTAAAAATATGTGATTCTCAGATACTGAATGCACTTAATGAACAGGATGTGCTTCATCTAGACTTACTTTGTTGATCTCCCCATAGACTCCAGTTACCTGCAATAAAATAGAAGGGTGTCATCTTTGATTATAAATTGCTAAAACATAAATATGCATTCACACAATTAATGCAAAATGAGGGAAAGCGTGCACAGCCTTCTAGTCGTTCCACCTGCACCAGACAGCTGGTTCAGCGAAATCCTGGAGGAGCTTGCATCCTGACACCTGATACCACTATTGATCCTTCACAGTGCAGCAATCTTTTCCCCTCTAGCACTCAACAACTCATATGTGGCTACTCGCATAATTCATGCACCGAGCTTAAGCAATCTAATTACATCTCAACAGCTGAACACATACTTCTCAACAAATGAGTGGTTTGTAGAAACAGTGATTGACCACTTACAGCACTGGGTTCCTGGTACACGTAGAGGGCGTTCCTGCTCCTCCTGGTAAGAATACTGGAGTCAGACAAATGAATAACAATCAACATGGCAATGTTGTGCCTATGTGCAGGAAGTGGAGAAAATGTAAAGTTGGATTTCATTTAGTAGGCTAACAAATGTCATAGTTATTCCCATAGTTATTAATCATGTTGGCGTGTTCCTAAAATGTGAGGGTATGCTGGGGTATTAAATCAGATGGGGTGACAGCTTACATCTTGGTCCCTCATGGCATTGAGCTGCTCCAGTTTTTTAGCCCAGTATCGTGCCTCATCCTCTGGGATATCTGAAAACAACAAGCCAGCAAACTCAGGTGGCAAAAACAACCCGAGGGGCTCTACCTACACAGACTGTTAAAATAGTTATTGTCAAAAAAAAATTTTCCCCCCAAAAAACTGTTTTGTCCACCCAAATGATGACAAAGTATCGTAAGCTAATACACAACATTTGCAAATATTATTGACCCAGATACCTTGGCCTGCTAAGAAAACAGTAACATTGAAAATTGGCTTTTTCACAAAAAGCCTTAACGCTAAACACTATAAATAGTTCAGGTTCACAGACTGAGGAGTCAGGTGTACAATATCGACTAGAGGAAGAGGAAACACTAAGAAAATGACACCTAATCAATGTTAAGAGGAAAACAGCTTGACCACAGTGAAGGAAAGGACACAAACACTCTGCCTGACACACATGCACTCAGGCAGCCTTAAATACATATAACTGAAAAGTAGGTCAGTTAAATGAATCAGTCAAGGATTATTACTGCTCATAGATCACTGTTTTCTGTGAAATACACAGACAGACTTCATTTACTCAAGTCGTCTTCTCTTTCCCTCGAGGGTTGATGATTTCCTATAGTTTCATATTCTCATCTTCTCTCGCCTATCGACAGTTTCTGACTTTGATGCAAATATTGATTTCTCACCAAGAGGCAGTTCAAAGCGTGTGTCGAGCAGCACCAGGTGGAGAGTGGGCTCTTTGGTGCCACAGATCTCGTTATCAGTCATGATGACCTGAGAGTCCAGTGTGAGCCACTCCCCCGGCCCTTCCTGCATACAGAAAGATATTTTGCGGCTGAGACACAAACAGCATGCTACACAAATAGATCATGATGAAAATCAGCAACAGAGTGGCGCCTTGCTGAGTACAGAGTGCTCAACTACAGTATTTCTGTGTGGCGCTGGTGCTTGGTGGCAGACCTCATTTGACTGTCGGATGCTGCGGAGGGGAATCCACACGGTGCCGACCATGGTGTCCCAGATTAACCCTTTGTTCCACACCTCAACTGTCAGACCCAGGTCCAAGCGGTTAATTTCACTGGATAGGAAGAGGCAGGCAGACAAACAATTTAAAAGTCAAGAGTAAAGTAGCTGACTTCTGGTCAGATAACTGGTCAGTAATTACTGACTGGTACCCATTTCCATGATATACTACTTAATGATTATACTCTGCTACTGTTTCAGAGGGAAATATTGTACTTTAAACCCCATTAAATTTATTTTAAAATTGTAGATACTTTCCAGATTAAGATTTTAGATGAAAATCACATTAAAAAAAATGTGCAGCACATATTAAAGATTAAACCTGTAATTATTTGAGAAGGAATTATCCAATATTTTACAATAAAGCAAAGCTCTGAGAAAAATCTGTCCTTTAATTCTATTTTTTTTTTTATTCTTTTTTCCATCAGATTTATCTTGTGACCTTTTAGGTTGTTGTATTGGTACATTTACTTAAGTAAAGAGTATTTCTTCCACCACAGTTCAAAGACAAATGCTGAACACACAAAGGCACTCAGACACACACAAGACACAGTAATTACTGAGCTTCACTGTAACAAACATAAGACAGGTCTCTGTGGGAGCAAGCCTGAGAGAATCTAACATTAAACATTCACAAGACAGCAGGAAGCAGGACAGAAAGAGGTGAGAGGGGGATGAATGAATGGAGGGAAGGAGGGAAAAGAGTGTGATGAAGGCAGTGGAGGAGGTGATTGTATCGCATGCCTGAAGGGACAGTGTGGGAACTTTAATTAAGAAATAGAGGGACTGGATTTCCCATCTCAGTGGTGACTCCTTTCAGGAAACGTGTCTGTTTGATTCATGGCAGTGACTGAGGGGGCACAGTCATTTAACGCCAGTTTGAAGGAGGGATGTGACTCTCTCTGCAGCCCAAACATTACATAACACAGCTTCCCTGATGCAACTCCAGTACAATGCTCAGTGCCTCCGAACATCATATAAATGTACAGCACTCCTCAGTGAGCCGGTCTGCCACATCCCACATACTAAACGATCCTCACCATTTTTTTGCCCAATACCACACTGGTATTCTCTCAGCATGCTAAATACTCTGTGCCGTACTGTGTTTTAATGACTGCACTGAGCCATCATTCCCACATTTATTGAAACACAAGTTCAAATAAACTCATTTGAAAGTGGGAACTGCTGTCCAGAGAGTAGAAATAGGAGGAGAGGGAATATGCGGGTAAAAGTATGGTTGATGATGAGGAGGAGGGGCTGAGTAGATGAAGATCAAGGAGTAGTGTTCAGGGCTGTGCAGGAGCCAGTGTTGAGAACGTGGATGAGAGGGGTGCAAGTGTCCAGGGAGAACAGATGAAAAAGAGGAAGAGCTGGGTGAAACAATAAAGGGATGAAAAGGCAAGGAGTGCAAAAAGAGGAGAGGGAGGAAGGTTGAAAAACACAAAAGCACTCAAGCAGCTGAAGTGGAGAGCAGATGAGAGGATGAAAGAGAAAGCAGAGGAAAGAGCGAGGGTGAGGGAGGAAGTGAAGGAGAGAGAGTTTTGTCTGAAGACAATGAGGGACTCACAACATGAAGTCTTGCTCCCAGCTGGGCAAGTTGCCCCTGACAGCAATGGTTGTGCTCTTCACATTTTGTACCTTAAGAGTCACATAAGTGTTGAACTTTTCTGTTAAGGAAAGAGGGGTGAAGAAAAAGATGCGTTACAATGAAACGCCTCTGCGTAAAAAAATAATAATGTAGTCCCTGTGACAGTAACTGACTTCCCATCCCTTCATTTCCATTTCTGGCTGCAGACTCTAATCCTCAGTCTGCTTAAAGATTTGTCATATAACAGCAAGTTCTCTCTTTCTATTTCCAGGATCCCAGGTCTTACCTTGGGGTCCATCCAGCTTGGCTTTCTTCACTGTGGACACACAGAGAGGGACAGAGTCACACACAGGAACACCATCTGCTTTCACTTCTGAACGCTCCTGCATCCTCTTTTCTGCCTTTTACACAGAGGACAGGCAACAAGAGGATGCCTGTGATAAATTATAAGCGGTCTATGAATGCTATGAAAAAAAAAGTTTTTTTTATTTTTATTTTAAAAATCACAATTAACTGGCTGTGGGTATACTGAATGATACATGTCATTTCACCACTTATGACACGAGTGTTGGGGAACTGAAATTGCAACAATGCAAATTTGGTGCTCTGCTGTTTTTTGCTATAAGGTTCAGACAGAGTGTGATGGAAAAACATACACAGCTCCCCTGCTGTGTTTCACAGTATGTGATACAGAAACAGAAAGTACAATACACATGCATGCAAATAGAACCACAAATTAAACAAAATATGTTTTTTTTTTCTCTCAAAAGATTTCTCTCCTTTATGAAACAGTGAATCAGAGGACTTTCAGAGTAGTTAAAGCCCAGGTTCTATCTCTCTCTCTGCAGCACCTTTTTTTTTTACCAGCTTTGACGTAATTCACACATTCATTTTTAATGCTCCGCTTACCTGCTGCTCTCCACCGCGCACACACATGCTCCAGATCTCCACACCACACAGCAGGTGTGCACACATCACATAACACATACACAGGTTTGCATTAATAAAATGCAAACTCAAGCTCAATATGTAAGAGAAACTCAACGTTCATTGCCCCTTGGAGAAACGCGACATGAACACCAATGCAAGAATTAGTGTTGTAAAATTCTCCACAGACCATCCACGCACAGGTCTCCATAGTAACCACCACAAAATGAAGAGCTGACGTAAAATTGCCCTGAATCAGCAATGCATTTTTCTTACTTCTATTTCTCGACACTTTCTCTTTGTGTTTCTTTCAAGATAAAACCTGCAGCTTAAGTGCCATGCTGTTACATCAGCAGACACACACACACACTCAACTGCAGTGACTCACTCACATACACCTGCAGCAATGACAAAAAACACGAATCTCTGCTTCCATTCACATTCACCAACCTTAACACCAACATGTGCCACATACAGTGTTTGCACCAGGCACTAACTGAACATTTGATGTGCGGTCCAGTTCTCACAGAGCTTAACACAGCTGTAGCTGAAAGCCCACTGTAATGTTGAAAGCAAAGAATTCATAATTCAACACGATGAATGAATGACGACCATAAAGGGAGCAAGCTATGCTTTAAGGATACATTGTTGAGGCAGACCACATCAGAGTCTGCTTTATGCTGTTTTAGTGTCAACACTAAAACAACCCCAGAAATATATCAGTACAGGAGGAGGATCAATAAAAAAGGAATTGGATTTTCGACAGTGGAAAGCTGAAGCTTAATAATGCCACACAATCATAAATCTCTCTGACATTGTGAGTTATGATAAGAAATGCCCACCAGCCCCACAAACAATATTTTGTCACAATGTCATGAACCTTAGCAGACGAACCCAACACAAACACACGTAAATACTACTGTACATGTCATATGCCTGTAATTCATAAACAATAAACCTATGAAGGGCTGTAACATTGACTAAATCAATTGAAATGTAGGTTATGGGTAAATAGACTAGACTGAGGAAATGAGGTCAAAGCTATAACAATCTATCACCATCTGATTAAATGTCTTAAAAGGACATAACAAATCAAAGTGTGTTTGTTTTTTGTTTTCTTTAATCAGAGGATGCGCAGCACAATCTATAAGATCCAGTGGTAAATTTTGTGCTTTCATATTCACTGCATTCAGGAAGTACATTACCTCTGACACTGCAGACTCTGACTTATGGGAACTAAGCGGATTGCCAAGAAAACAGAGACTCGACAGGGAATCAAGCAAACCCTTCAACGTGAACTGTCAGGGAGTGCCAAGCAGGGAGTGGGTGAGCTAAGTTCAGCCATCCAATGACAAAATGAGGTCTGGTATGATTCAGATAGACAGCACCTTATTCTGAAGGATTATATATATACACAGACCTGCAGTGGTCCTGCAACTGCTGACAGAGACATTACACCCCAAATCAACACAACGCAAAAACTGGACTTAAAAGAATATAGATATGTGGAATATCTGCAGGAAAAGATGCCAAGTTTTTCAGCGTTAATCTGTATCTGTGTCTGAATTCTGCTTTGTCTGCAGATGCTCCAAAGAAATGCTGCTTATTCAAGAGGCACAAAGTACTGTGGAGGCCAGAAATAGCTCCAGTCAGGTAAGCATGAATGATGTAACAGGAACAGAAGGAGGGCTCTCTGCCAAGTCTCGTAGTCTACAACACTGACAGCCGCAGCTTGTGTTTATGAATGAATAACGCTCAGGGTCTTAATGACATCTGGGACTGACTCAGTGCAGGGACAGTCAGTGGGTGGATGTGGCTGGACGGGATGAGGTGGAACTGCATCCATAATGGGCCTGATGTATAAAAGGTGACTTTGAAACACCCTTAACTTTTATTTTCTCCCTATATTGTCATTATTCCATCTACGACAAATGGAGAACCCCCACACACTTATTTACTGACCAGGGCAGATTTAGAGTTTACAGAATAAGTTGATTAAATGAATAGTTGACCAAAAGAGGACTAATCTGCAAATGTTTTGATAATTGATATTAGTTATTTTTCAAGCAAAAAAGACAAATATTCTGGGCTGCTGGTTTGAAAAAAAAAAAAAATGATGAAACATATCAGGCTAGAAATTTCTGATTGTAATTAGGACTGTGACTAATGAAATATCATTAATCTGCCAATTACTTTTTGTATGAATTGATAATGTTGGGTCTAGAAAATAAGAGCAAAAGGTTAAAAAAATATACCTGTCACAATACTCCAAAGATCAAGGCCTTGTCTTCAAATGTCTTGAAAAACCCCAAATATAGTACTTTTACCATAAATCGACAATTGATCAGTTAATTGAGAGAATATAGCCTACTCAGAAATTTTAGATTTCTTCATAGGTCATTCTCTACATAAAATCAAGTAAAGTGGTGACAAATTGCAGTGAATTCACTCTTATATAGCCTATTTTATAACATTGTTTTTACAATTGATCCAACCCTCATCTGTCCAATGCAGGACCACAAAATGCGTTTTGGAGGGCTCCTCTCTCTCTCAGATGATTACTGGATGTGAAGCTGGAGCTGGTGTTACTTTATGAGCAATCAGCAGATGCTTATTCATGACACTGAGAGGCAACAGTGTCAGCATCAGGAGGTTTTCAGGGATTCTGGTAGGAGATGACGCATCGCTTCAGGGAAAACGTTGAGAAGGTGACGAGCATCTCCCGTCGACTACGAGTATTCCCTCACGACTACAGCGGAGCGGCAGAGCGTAGGCGGCGCGGCAGGGCGCGGCGTACCGCGGCAGCGGCAGGGGCTTTTCCTCGTCCTCCACCTCCTTTAACTGCCCACGCATGACTGAACAGAATGACACACACATTCACACCGCAACACTACCCACCAGGGAAGGAAACAGCGGCTCTCCACCTCCATGCAGACTTGTATGGAAACGCAATTGCCTGTGAATGTTTGCTGGTATCTACAGTCACGACTGGGCTAGCCTGTATCAAACTGTCAAATAAGCTAACTCATTCAATCACACAGTAAAGGTGTCTTTAAAGGAGTGAACTGAACATGTCATTCAGCAGCGGTGCTGTTACAAGTAACCCCTCAAACGTGCCGTTAAGACTAGCTCCTGTGTGATTTAATGATTGATCAGCACAAACCCTCCGCCGTTACACCGACTTTTCCACAGAGCTGATAGCCCGCATGCTGTCAGACAACCGGTGCAGCTAAACCCCTGAGTAAGTGACACTTGAGTAAAAGCAGAGGTGTTGGTTGCCCCTTTAATATCCTCTCTTACCTCCCACACATAGCAGGGACATCTCTGATAGCTGATGAGCGTCCCCGGCTGTCCTCTACTGAGTGCTCCGTGATTTGTTTAGTCAGTCCGTTGGTTCGTCTGTTGGTTACAGAAAAACTCAAACCGCAAAACCGTTACCGTAAGTGGTAACCAACTAGCATCCTGTCAGAAGCGCCTGGTCTCTTTCTCTGCAGAGCTGTTGCTCTCTTGGCAGGACAAGACACACTGGAGTGGATTCCTCGCCCCCCTCTCCTTCCTCTGCATTGCCTCAGCTCCGCTCCGCCGCTGCTCCTCCTGCGCGCACAGCCATCTTGTTTCAGCAGCAGCACCCTCCGCGCGAGGACAGTACCCCAGCGAGCCTTGACGTCACGGTTGATGAGTAGCAGGCAGAGCGGAGGGCTCGCGGGCTGGGGTGAAAGGAGGAGACGAAGTGGAGCTGAATTAATCACGGCGTGGCCCTCGATAAAGGATGGAATTCACTGCTTTTAAAGTTAGAAAGCATTGTCAAAAAGTTGTCTTTCTTATCTAAAACACCCAGCTTTGTGAAGTGCATCAAAATGTATTATTTTATCACTTGTCTACACACAGCACTGTGGCACTTTAGTCAACTTTTGTCAACTCGTACTCTGTATATCTGAAAGGATTTCACAGGATTTAGATTTTTAATATAGGCAGCCTATGATAAAGGTCATAAGTCCCAGTCCCCCATTTTTTCTAATTACATTTTTATTTCCCATAGGATGGTCTCATCTTTGTTCAAGCGTCAAAGCTTCACTGTGCCAGAGATAATATTTAATTATAGGGGAGCGATGAATCCTTCATATATTTCAGGTTGACCTGAGAGTAAGAAAATTGAATTAAAATACTGCAATCACTGGAATATCTGAACGACTCTTGACTTTTGCACTTACACAGTTGGCATTGGGAGATAAGGAAAATGTTATTTATTTATTATTTTCCAGGTAAGTTGTATGATCATTAAGTTGAATGATAATTTCCAATCTGCTTATTAGACACAAATGCTCACTGGCATTTTGCCCATTTTGGATGTCATTGAAGAGCGTTTAATGACCTTGTAAGAGAGGTGCTTGCATTATTCGATCCTATGCTATTTTTTATGTATATTTTGTTAAGCTGACTAAAGCAACATCAAAGTATTAGAATGCTGCTGCTGTTGCAATGCCATGTATATTATACTTTCATTTAGAAACATAGAGTATTTGCAGTCATTTGTGATGACCAGATGGATAATTATTTGTAGCATGATGAGTCCACGATTTGCATTTTCCATTTATAAAAAAATAATGCTCTGGGTTTAAATATGACATGACCAACTAACCAAATGACTGTTGAAATTTAGGGGACAGTTATCAGTCAACTGTATCTATGACTATATGGCAAAATGGCATATAGTCAAGTCAGTTTTATTTGTATAGCCTAATACCACATATTACAAATTTGCCTCAAAGGGCTTTACAATCTGTACAGAATATGACCTCCTCTGTCCTTTACAAACAACCCGATATATACAGTCATGGAAAAAATTATTAGACCACCCTTGTTTTCTTCAATTTCTTGTTAATTTTAATGCCTGGCTCAACTAAAGGTACATTTGTTTGGACAATTATAATGATAACAACAAAAATAGCTCATGATAGTTTAATTTAAGAACTAAGGATTATTCATTTTCCATGGTTTTCTTGATAATAACCAAAATTACTTAAATTCTTACATCAATAGCTATGGCATTGTACCGCCAAAAACACTACTTTTAAGCATTCCATGTTTTCTTTTCTGTTTGCTTTAAACACATGATACACACAAGAGTTAATACTTGATTGCATAACCATTGTTTTTGATGACTGCAGCCATGCGTCTTGGCATGCTCTCCACCAGCTTCTGACATTGTTCTGCTGTCACAGCAGCCCATTCCTGTTGGACAAATTCAAACAAATTTTCTTTGTTTTTGGGCTTGTGGTTCTCCATTTTGAGTTTGATGATTTTCCACAGGTTTTCAATTGGATTAAGATCTGGTGATTGAGCAGGCCAAGGCATGGTGCGAATGTTGTGGTTCTCCATCCAGGCTTTAACTGACCTTGCCGTGTGGCAAGGGGCATTGTCTTGTTGGAAAATCCAGTCATTCGAGGCAGGAAAGAGTTTTCCAGCTGATGGAAGAAGACTGTTTTCAAGGGTAATCCTGTACTTGACCTGGTTCATTCGGCCTTCACACAATTGCATTTGCCCTGTTCCACTCAGACTGAAACAACCCCAGATCATGACTGATCCACCCCCATGTTTTACTGTAGGGGCAAGACAGTCTGGGTTGTAAGCTTCTCCAGGCTTCCTCCTAACCAGTAAGTTGGCTGGAGTGGGCATCAATTCAAAATTGGATTCATCACTGAAGAGAACCTTAGCCCAATCATCAACAGTCCAATCCTTGTGGTCTCGAGCAAAGAGTAACCGGGCCTTCCTCTGCCTTTCATTGATGAAGGGCTTCTTGCGTGCTCTGTGTGACTTCAAACCAGCTTCAACAAGTCGGTTTCGAACTGTCCTTGCCGAGCAAGTCACATTTCTCGACAGTGCCCACTCATTTTTAAGGTCCCTGGAGGTCTGACGACGATTCCTGACACAGGAACGGATGAGTGCACGGTCATCTCGTGGGGTAGAAAGACGTTTCCTGCCACGGCCAGGTAGCAATTTGGTAGTGCCATGTTCAGCTTGTTTTTTTTTTGTTGGAATGAACGGCTGTCTTGGAGATCTTCAGTTTTTTCGCTACCTGTCTCTCACTCATGCCAATTTCCAGCAGTGCCAAGATGGCTGCCTTTGTTGCTTCACATAATTCTTTTGTTTTAGGCATTATGTGAGAGCTGACAACTTCTGAGTTGTGCTACGGCTTGAATGTAAGCAGGAAACCACTCTAGGCCTTTGCATGTGCAGTGCTGCTTGTGACATGAAATGGCCTCTTATATACCCTGGGAATCAATTAAGCTGAAGAATGTCAAATAGGACATAAAGTATTATGTGACCAGCTGCATTTTTTGTTGTGTTCATTGTATTATACGTTTAGTGGTACCAGATATTAGAATGAACAAGAAATTGAAGAAAACAAGGGTGGTCTAATAATTTTTTCCATGACTGTAGGTATGTGATCATCAAGCAGCAAACAACAAATTTTAAATTTTGATAAATAATTATTCTTAAAAAATGTTTCAAAATAGTTCATATGTTTAGTTTCTAAAAGTTTGTGTAAATCACTGTTCCCTATTTTTGATAGAAAGTTTGTTACTTAAAATATTTTGTATTCTGTGAATTTTTAATTTTAATAAATATGTTTTCTTACATTTGTGTCAAAATGTATTTAATCAATAAATAATGACCATAACAATATTATGTAATTATAATAAAATATTAATAATTAGAAATTAGCAACCCTAACTGTTTGAGCAGAAAGAACCCAGCAATACAGTCAAATTGAGCCTATGGTTGGGTTATATGAACAACCCAACTGGGTTGTATAAACAACCCAACTGTTGGTTTAAGGAAACCAACCCAACTTGTTGGGTCAAAATAACCCAGCATGTGTTCTGTCCAATATTTTGTTTTTAACCCAAGTGTGCAAATTCTGGACTCAAGGGGGATACATTTTAAACACTCAATATAAATAGATAAAGTGCTTAACAAATTTATTAGGTCACCACCCAGTGTAAGGTGTTTGCTACCACTGCCCTAAATTAACAGTATTGCTGATTACCAAAATGCTAAAATATAATTAAATATAATTATTGTTGTTATCCATGAATGAAGCACATTACTATTTGTTGATTGAGGTGCCAACTGATCAGCAACAATAAACAGGTCTATGTGCTATTATTAACCCTGGTGAGGGGGGTGGAGGGCACCTTGTACTGCCAATAATAAACACCAGGGGGCAGCTATGGGCAGCGATGACTGTCGACACTACCGGAAATACAAGAAGCGATCAAGTTTGTTGTTTATGCTGCCTACAGTCGGTTCAAGATGGCTGCCGGAGACAACAGCGGTAGGCCTCCTTGCCTTAATTTCTCCGGTCCTGGTCCTTTGGGAAATAGCCAGCCCAGCAACAGCGTCTTCTCCATGCCAGCATCCAACGGCGGAGCGGTCGGTGCGGCCGGGGGAGCACAGGGAGCAGCGAGGCGTCCGAACCCGCAGATGGGGCCTGGCGGAGGAGACAGCAACGGTGTTTCGAGTGGAGCTCAGCCGACTGCGCAGAACTCCCTGCAGCACTCCGCTGCGGCAGGTGTTGCGGCAGCCGGAGTCATGGCCACCCCGGCGTCAAACATGGCAACCACCGCAGCGTCAAACGCGTCGGCGTCGGCAGCACCTACCGCCACTCCCGCAGCTGCGTCTGTGCTGGTGTACCGAGAGCCGGTGTACAATTGGCAGGCGACGAAGAGCACCGTCAAGGAGAGGTTTGCATTCCTCTTCAACAACGAGGTGCTCAGCGACGTTCATTTTTTAGTGGGCAAAGGAATGGGGGTTCAGAGGATACCTGCGCACAGGTAACAAGACTAACTGCAGCACGAGAGTTCAAAACATCGGTGAATCTGCAAAACCTCCCTTTCTTTGTTGTTGCTGATTGCTGTCATTGTCAGGTTTGTGCTGGCTGTAGGGAGCGCAGTGTTTGATGCCATGTTCAACGGTGGGATGGCGACGACCTCAACGGAAATCGAGCTTCCTGATGTGGAGCCAGCTGCCTTTCTGGCTCTGCTAAAGTGAGTAGTGTGTGCGGGCCGGGGCGTGCCTTTTAAACTGATGACTGGGGTCCTGAAAGTGGGCGTGTTTTTTCTTCTTTGTCACATCAGCATTTGGGAAATAGCAATATTTTTCGGGTAGAATTAAGGTCAGATAATGCAACATTAATATGATGTTAATCAATCAAGAATGCAATGCACAAATTTATAAATGGAATGGCTCTGATAACCTGTGGACCTGTTGCAGGTTTCTCTACTCTGATGAAGTCCAGATCGGCCCTGAGACTGTGATGACCACTCTGTATACAGCTAAGAAGTATGCAGTGCCGGCACTGGAGGCCCATTGTGTGGAGTTCCTCAAGAAGAACCTGAGAGCAGACAACGCTTTCATGCTGCTTACACAGGTCTGCTTCCACCCGGCTGTGAAATACCAGTTCTTTTATGTTTGGGACTGATTATACTGCCTCTATATCTTAACATGCCAATTAGTGGGAACATTTTTAGCGTCTTTAGACTCCTAGTTTTGTTGCCCAAGATGTGAGCTAAAGAGAAAATAAGATAAGATAGAACTTGATTAATCCTGAAGGAAATTCTTTCACATTTGCCGTATACAGTAGAGAAAAGTAAGAAGATTTAAAATATAGAAAAATAGTGAATAGTGCAAAAATGCAGTATAGAGCCAAAAACCAACAATCTAAATATAACAATATACAACTAATCTACAAAAAACTGAGAACATAAGTGTGCAAACATAAGTAAACTGCAAGCTGCCACGTAAGAGTGACGTAAAAAGTGACGTGCTGTAGCAATGATTAGTATTACAGTAAATGAGTATTTTATATATGTAGAGAGAGAGTCTCAGGTGGATGAGTTATATAGTCTGGTCGCCTGGTCTCACTGTCATACAGAGTCTGGCACTCCTCCACTGAGAACTGATTTCAGACGGGAGGCGTGAACTCTGTTGAAGTTTCAAATGATTGGATCAGATTTTACCCAATCGCTAACATTTGGTCGTGACGTATGTAATGCGCCGCTAGCATTCAGGCTAGCCAACTCCTTCGCCACTAACGGATCTAACTGAAAAATAAGCAATGAAATTGGTTAAACATTGCTCTTGCTCTGACTTCAATTGCTGAATATTTGAGAGCCTAGCCAAAATGGACTGAAGGGCTTCCTTCACTTCCGTCTCCACTGCCATTGCCAGACTACAACCAGCTAGACTACAACGCAAATGCTGCGCATATGTTCGACGTCATCGTTAACACCTGCCTCCCCCCGTCCCCCCACCATTCGCTGATTGTTCAGGATGGAAATCATCCTGAGAAATTGAGTCCAAGGGGATCAAACCCAGACGTAGTCTATAGGGAAATGATAATTGAGCGGAAGATTATGGAGGGCTGTAGCCGGGCTAGTGGTCTGATGGCCGCAGGAAGTACAAAACGTTCCTCAAAACGTTGGTGTATTTGTCCTTTCAGGCACGGTTGTTTGATGAGCCTCAGCTTGCCAGCCTCTGTCTCGAGAACATCGACAAGAACACTGGAGATGCTCTCGCTGCTGAAGGCTTCACAGACATAGATTTGGGTAATGTCGCCTTGTGAATGTCATTATTGCCACACTTTAATTTAGAATAACGGCCTAACTGACCACTGATATCTCCTCTTACCCTCCCTTAGATACTTTGGTAGCCGTGTTAGAGCGGGACACTCTCGGGGTGAGGGAGGTGCGTTTGTTCGGTGCTGCGGTGCGTTGGGCAGAAGCAGAAGCTCACAGGCAGCAGCTGCAACCAACACCTGAGAACAAACGCAAAGTGCTGGGCAAAGCTCTCACACTCATCCGCTTCCCTCTCATGACCATTGAAGAGTTTGCTGCAGGTGAACAGAAAACACACTGTTGTTTGTTGTTCTCTTGCTTTGTGTCGACTCACCTTTCTGCCAAAACACACAGATAGTGATCCTTGTTATCGTCCCTTCAGGTCCAGCCCAGTCCAGTATTCTGACTGACAGAGAGGTGGTGAGTCTCTTCCTCCACTTCACAGTAAACCCAAAGCCTCGTGTTGAATTCATTGACCGGCCTCGCTGCTGTCTCCGCGGGAAGGAGTGCAGCATCACACGTTTTGGACAGGTGGAGAGCCGCTGGGGTTACAGCGGGACAAGTGACCGCATAAGGTGAGTGAGGGGCAGAGCATTTTAAAAAAGAGAACCTACAACCTCACTCTGTGATCGTGCCCACTTCCTGCTTTGATCTCTGTGGCATGTACTATCTCTTCATGTCCCTACTACAAATTCCAGAAGCCCCCAAATTACTCACAGGCTGTGTGAGAGCGCAAGGGCTGCAACTAATGATTATTTTAATAGTCGATTAATCGGTCAATAATTTTTTTTTTAATTAATCAATGAATCGAATAATTAATTTTCATCCTGTTATTTAAAAACAGGACATAATCTCAAATTCAGCTGGGTTGCAGCAGGGGTAGTGGGATTGCTGTTTTATCACTGCGGTAATTAAAAAATTCATACTGTCACAGCCCTACCTCCGTATGAGCCACACTCTGCTCTTCTTCTGTGGTGTTTTACAGCAGTGTGAATCTGTCCGCTCAACTCAGTGAGCGCCGTCACGTAGCAGTGACTGATATATTCATCATGTGACACAAAACGACACAAATCAATAATAAAATTAGTTGCCAACAATTTTAATAATTGATTTTTAGCGAGTTTATTGATTAATTGTTGCAGCCCTAGAAAGTGCTCTTTTGTCCCTGCTGCCGAAAAAAGGAAAGACATATATATACGTCTATGGCACTCAAAGAGTTAATTGAATGCAGTCAGTTGTTTAGGACTTATTATTATTATTATTATCATTATTATGATTACAGACTAAAACACAACATGCAATCAATTATTTAAGACTTATATCATCATCATTATTATTATTAGTATTATTATTATTACAGACTAAAATGGGCCATGACTTAAGTCAACCAAGGAAAATAGATTATATTCAGTGGGTCCAGAATTTAATCTTGAAATGAGAAAACAGAACAGCACCACTATGTTGGTGTGGATTGTATTTGGTGCATTTACATCTTCAATGCATTTCAATGTATTTAATCAGTCTGTACCAGAAAATAAAACAGATAATATGACCATACTTTATCCTTACTACTCTATATGATATAAAGCCAGGGACTTTATTAATGCAAACAGGAACCTTTACAAACCGGAAAAAAAGACCCTCTGTAACGCTGTCATCACAGGAGGGAATATATTCTAGAATATTTATGTGCTGATTGACATGTATTAGCCCTGTAGTCAATAATAGACCTTATTCAAGACAAGCACAGGTTTAACTAATGAAAAAGGGTTCTTGTTTTGTGTCTAGCTATTGTACATACAGCTCCACAGTTGATTATTGTACCCTCTCCCCTCTTGATATATTCCTGTTCTGTTTTTCTTCCCAGGTTCTCAGTAAACAGAAGGATATTCGTGGTTGGTTTCGGTCTCTATGGCTCTATACACGGACCCACAGACTACCAAGTTAACATACAGGTGTGGACCTGAAACTTGTGTCTGTTTCACTGTACACTGGAGGCATGTATAAAAACAAATGTTGGATGTTTTGTCTGATTTCTCTCAATGCAGATCATACACACAGATAGCAACACAGTGCTGGGCCAGAACGATACAGGCTTCAGCTGTGATGGGTCAGCTAACACGTTCAGAGTCATGTTTAAAGAACCGGTGGAGATACTACCCAACGTCAACTACACTGCCTGCGCTACACTGAAGGTCTGTCATGTGTTAGTGATGACTCCATATACATATGCAGCACTACACTGTTGAGCAGTGCATTCTGCTCTGCTTTTTAAAATAAAATCCCAAATAATTCACATATAAGAAGCTTGATTTAAATGAGTAATCATCATAAAAATTTTGATGCAGCGTTGCTCCACCGTCTTCAACTTCTCTGTGTGTCTGTCCTGCAGGGCCCAGACTCTCATTATGGGACAAAGGGGATGCGAAAGGTAACACATGAGTCATCATCCACTGGCACAAAGACGTGTTTCACCTTCTGCTACGCGGCAGGCAACAATAACGGCACTTCTGTAGAGGACGGACAGATTCCTGAGGTCATCTTCTACACATAGTCACCTCTGACATAGCAGTGACCTTCCATCAAATGTGACAGCCTGACACCAGCGAGGGGCCACACCTCAGCAGCCGTTCTGAGGACTAATCTCTCAGACATTATACTGTTCCCTCCATATAGTGCATTACTGTTGACCACAGGAGAAGACTAAAAGCAGTGTAGACCACTACATGGGGCATAGCTTGACACCTGAGATGCTCTCTCTCTTTCTTAGCAGCTTCCTTTATCCCTTTGTGTTGTAGTGATGCCAGCCTCTGAAACAGACATGACTGTAAACCGACTCCACAAGGGAGGGACAGAGAGAGGGAGGAGCCTCTCAGATTATTCACAGTATCAATGTCACTGCTGTGAATTGATGGGATAATGCTTGACACTGAATTCTGCTTCTTAAGCTGTACAGTTCCCCTTCCTGCACTCCACAGCGTTACTGCAAAGGTGCCGCAACTGTATGAATGTACAGTTCATCAGATTCGCCAAGACAAGATCCTCATCATCGTTTAGTAATAAATACCAGCATTTCATTCAATTTCACATCAGCTGTAACTTCCATAAACCTCATAGGCTTTCTGAACTCTTTGAACCAAACTTCGTATTAATCTTAACGTGATACTAGTAAGCAAATTTTGGGGTTTCTTCATACAGTACAATCTGTGAGATTTTGTGTCCTTGCTTGGTAGTTGCCTATACCCAAGATACCTTGCACTTCTCAGCCTTGCATATGTTCATTTGTGGATGCACACTAACTCTTCAGATATGTTTCTTTGTTGCTTTGTTTTAAAAAGTTTGGGTGGAAGAGCTTTCCCTCTTGGTGCGGAAGTTCTAGGGTTGTATATTAAAGTGGCATTTATTAACATTATATATGTAACTTGAAATAACTATTGATTAAAGAGTGAAGAAAAATATTGTGGTGCTTGTGTTTTTGGAAAAGTAACACTTGTAACGTATGCTTGTCAGCTTTTTTCATGGAAAATTAGTGAGATGAGAAGGTCAATAGCACTCTTATGTTTGTCCACTACATAAAAGGCTAGGCTAAACCCATGATCCAGTTAGCTAAGCTTAGCAAAATGATCTTCTCATCTAAATCACTGCCTCAAAGCGAATAACCTGCTTCCCAAAATAATGAACTATTTCTTTGAGCCTACTGCAGAATTTTAAGAGTCACATTTTCATCATGAGCTGAATGTTTTTATTAATTACATCCACTGAACAAAGGTCCAATCCAGAAAGTTTGACTTCAACACTTTATAGTGCTTTCCATGGTTTTATCTGGCCATGATCCATTCAAATAAGCATTATTGCAGCAGTATCACAGTGCACTGTACAGGCCCATCCTGGCAGATGAGGGAGAGGGGGTAATGTGGAGGAATAGAAGAAACAAGGAATATAACTGCTTTGATCCAATTGTTCCCCAAAACCCTCGCCCTAGGCACTTGGTGTACTGTAGCTGTGAAATGAACTAAAGCATCACTGCCTCCACTAGCCTACAACAAAAGCTCAAAGCTTTGTTTCTGCTCCGAACTCAAAGTCAAAACAATTTGTGCGGCGTATCTTAAAGCCTGTGCAAAGATTTTAAAGTGCCCACGGGGTAGGGTTTAGAGATTGATTTGGTATTTTATAATCCGGGCTCAGTGTTTAAAGTTTGTCCAGGTAGTTGTCGAGGGCGGGGATGCCCTCTTTCAGACCTTTGCGTTTCCTAATTTCAGCGACAACCTGGGAGGGTCGGGAGGCAGGGTCGCTGGGGTCTCCCTGCAGAATCTGCCAGTGGTCAAACACACACTGAGGAAAAGCCTGACCTCCAGTGTTGCTGCGCAGGTCAGCTGTGAACCCTTGAGCCAATAAATACAGATAAATATTAATGTTATAAGAACAAGGAAATAATTAAAACCAAATTAATAATCAGAGAGCATTATTCCAAAAGTAAACATGTTGCATTGGAAAACAATAAATTGGTTGACACTATTTAAAATAGTAAGATAAATACAATATTTATGATGAAACTACACAAATAAGACATCTCACAACAAAAGACATTGTTACAACACAGACTAAAACATAACCTTACCAAAGGACTCGTTGACAGGCAGGTAGGCTTTCACCACAAACATGGGAGTGCCCATCACTTGGGATTCCTCAAACACATGACCTCGTTTCCTGTTCAGTACACCATAGATACCACCAACCACCTGCTCTGGGCACTAGGTGGATACAGAAGCACAGCGGTCAGTGGCAGGAAATGGCATCATCAGAGAGTTGTCAAGCATAATTCTGCTGATGAGTAAAGTGGCATGAGGTTAGTTTTGTCACATAAACAAACTGATGGAGGCATTTTCTGATTGCCTTGTATGTTGTGCTTCTTTACCTGCCTATAATAACATAATCAAGTCTAGTCTGTCAGTGACAGAAACTTGAGTGTTACAATAATGCAACTGGTTTAGGATGATTTATCATTGGATTATTGCACAAAGTTGTTTTAAAGATGTAATATGCGCCTCCATACTCACCTGTATCTCCACCAGGTATATGGGCTCCATGAGTCGAGGCTGAGCAGTGAGCTGGCAGGCGTACAGGACCCTGCGAGCTGTGGGAATAATCTGTCCTCCACCGCGGTGGATAGCGTCTGCGTGCAGTGTCACGTCATGAATGTCAAAGCGAATTGCACGCATATTCTCCTCACATAGAGCACCCTGCATGATGGCGACAGAAACTGCAACCTTATTCTCAGGAGTATAGACACCATTAAAACAGCAATATCACAAATGCATCAGAGCAACGTTGTATCCGTTTACACATAGTTACTAATTTAAAATGTACTTGCAGTCAAATTAGCTGCTGCCCACCTCTTTGGTCGCCCACTGGAACCCAGCCACGACGCTGTCCTTGATCTCGTTCAGGTACTGAACCCCCTTTGTCATGTCTATCAGCAGGTTGGCCCCGCTCCCGTCTGGACCGAAGCACCAGATCTTCCTGGCTTCGGTCACTTCCCACTCATACTTGTCGGCGAGGTAACGAGCACGGGCCTTGAGTTCCTGGCGACTGCTGACGTCCCCTTTCTCGATATCTTCAGCCAGGCCGTCGGGGAAAGGCCGGGACTTCATGAAGAGACGATTGTGCTTGTTGGGGGACTTGGACAGACACATCTGGTCTGATTCTTCCATCACTGTCTCTCTGTAAGACACGACTGGGTCTGATTTCTGGAACGAGATGAAGAAAATCATAAGTGAGAGTATGAGTTTTGGTGCAACAAGGTTGCTCACACAGCTCTAATACTCATGTTTTCATTAGTGCATGATCACCTGAAAACAAGAGTGGATGTGTTTAAGCTACTTCAGAATGAGCTGTTTTTATCTACACATGGATTGGGTCCTCTTTACAGAGTTGCTATGTTTCTCCAGTTCCCAGAACGGACAAAACAACTTTAAGTTTAAAATAGGTAAGTCATGGTTGCCCCCCTTTCACCTTCAGTGGAATGCAGGCGTGGTCTTCCTCCAGGTCCTTCAGGCAGATCTCCAGGTGAAGTTCTCCCGCTCCGGCAATGATGTGCTCCCCGGACTCCTCGATGATGCACTGCACCATGGGGTCAGACTTGGCTAGACGCTTCAGTCCCTCCACTAGCTTGGGCAGGTCAGCAGGGTTCTTGGCCTCCACAGCAACTCTGACCACAGGGCTCACACTGAACTTCATCACCCTCATGTTGTGGGCCTGCAGACAAAGCCAAAGTCACCAAGCGAAAAGTGTGGTTATAATCATAAGTAATGATCCACTGTGTGGCGCCACAGTATATTTGAACTATCCATCCATTTTCTACCGCTTAGCCTCATATGGTAGCAGGGGGGCTGGAGCCTATCCCAGCTGTCTTAGGGCGGAAGGCAGGGTACACCCTGGACAAGTGTCCAGTTCATCACAGGAGACAGACAACCACTCACACTCACGTTTACACCTACGGTCAATTTAAATTAGCCAATTAAACTAATCCCCATGCATGTTTTTGGATGGTGGGAGGAAGCCAGAGTACCCAGTACCTTCTTGCTGTGAGGCGACAGTGCTAACCACTACAGCACCCATATTTGAACTATAGTATATAAAAAGTACATACAGTGCTGAACAAATTTATTAGTGCACTTGTTCTGTTTGTCTCAAAGAGCCTCCACCATCATAAAGAGCTTTAATTCAGACTCAATTCACCTTTTTATACCCAGAACACTGGATTCTCTGACAAGTCAGAAATTAATCCAGAATAACACACAACAAAAAAAAATGTTCAGGAATACAAATAAATAACTGAAATTTGGCAACTCAATCAACAAAGGAGGAGCATATTACATGTGCTTTGCTATTTTTTCAGCTTTTTTTTTTTGAAAAAATTTGAACATTTGTGGATAATAATAATTATATATTTAGCATTAAATTGTTTTGATTAAACAGCTTGCACATATTAATGGATTAACCATTAGAGAAACATATCAAAATATTTAAGTAATCAGCAATACTGTTTATTTAAGGCAGCAGTGGCAAAAACCTTACACTGTATGGTGGTCTAATAAATTTGTTAAGCACTGTAGTGTATAGATAAAAAGTAATACACTACTTGTTCATAGGTGGTAATAGTCCCTGTTTTAACCAGGAACTGGTCAACTCCCACAAGACCCACGATGTTGCCACATGGAACATCTTCAATAGGCTCCACATAGCGACCCATCATCAGGATGGTCCTGGATGGGCGGTAAGAAGGACATGGTTATGAAAAGTTGCTAAAAAATATAAGAAAATAGAAGTGTGAGAAGATAAACATCCTGTACCTAAATTTAGAACTCATATCATTTCTTTGTTCCCCTACCATCTCAAGTATCATCAACACTCTCACCTCTGGATGGGTTTGATATAAAGGTCCTCCTTCTTGCCAGGGGTGAAGTTTGGCCCCATGATGCGCACTTTCAGGCCAGTGGACACACAGCCAGAAAACACACGGCCAAAGGCGTAGAAACGCCCCTTGTCGCTGGTTGGGACCATCTTGGAAATGTACATGATCAAAGGAGCTTTAGGATCACAGTTCTTAATACCTGAGAAGACAACAGAGACAGTAAGCTTCTAAATCATGTCATTATTTCATGCAACCAACTCAGTTTTCTCCAGAAGGGTGAAAAAGTTCCACTGACCCATGGCGACCTCGTCGTCTCCTGGCCCTTCATAAAGCAGCTCACAGCGGTATTTCTGTGCAGTGACGGGGGAGGGCAGGTGGATGGTGATCATCTGGAGCAGAGCCTCTCCAGCAGGCAGCCAGCGGCGCATGACGGCCTTCAGCAGGGGCTTCCCTTCTTTCTCCTTGTCCTCAGAGTCTAGTTTGACGTCCAGCTTCTCAATTAGTTTGGCTGTCTCGTCCTTTTTGAAATTCATGATGGCATCAAAAACCTAAGACATTGAGAGAAGGCAAAGAAGGTGTCAAACTCTGAAAGGCATGGCCTTTAAGTCATCTCTGTTTTTACATTTTTGTTGATCTTTCACATAATTCTGATGGTTTGTATTGTCTGTAGAAAAATTAGACTATACTGGCAAAAACTGGTGCAGTCTATGTTGCTTTCAGCCCATTTATCTCCACATTGTATGCACGATGTGTACCGCACATCTTTTTTTGGCACTACATGTTCAAATCCTACATGTGGTGTCTTAAATACATTTTTCACAATATGGACATATATGAAGGTCATCAGAAAAAGTAAGGGCTGACTTTGTAAACATATTCATTGTAGCTTCATGCCACTTTTTTTCTCACCATTCACCTTAAAGATGGGGTCCAAAATGAGCTGGCAGAAGGTGCGGGGAAGTTTCTGGCCATCAGGACCGGTGGCAGTCTTACTAAACTTGCCGGCACTTGGGTCAAAATATCTGTGTATATAGATTATCGTACAACATCAAGACACTCAGATGATAAACATTTAGCTCATAATCCTGTTTGAATTGTCCAGTATCTGTTATTATGAATATTTATTAGTAGGTGAGCGACTTAACACCAGTTGAAAATCTTGGTTTTGCTGACCTCTGGTGGTCGGACCTCTGCTGATGTACCAGTGTGGTCTGTACACAGTGACATCACCATACAGTGTGGTTATAGGTGGCACCATAGACTGTATAAGTGGTCGTAGTTACTATGATGTTAACCACTGATTTGTGTTCTATGGTTTTGAAGCCTCAATTTTGTAATTTTGGTTGCTGAAATGAAACAAGAAATTACAAGAAGTACAAATGGACGCCAAATATGATGTTTTCGGTTAGCAAATGTTACAGTTATCTTTCCTGAACTGACAGCACACTGTGAAAGGGTTGAAGCACAACCCAACTCCCACACTGGACAACACCGTGGTGGTAAAACGGGACCATTATTTACAAAATAAACCTCAAGCTATATTGAAGAACGTGTTTAAGGCAATGACGCACTAGAATCAACCAGTTTCCGTCGCTACGTATACCTCAGAGTAAAGAGCGGTCTGATTGGTTGAAGCTTCATCCAGTAGCACACAGAGGCATTTGATAGACGCGGGTTAAGCCCGCCCTCTGAGAACTCTGTTTACAAGGCAGCTTGGCCAGACTACGCTCGCAGAGCAAGTAGTCGTGATATCCAGGCTAACAGAGCACACTTCTGAGAGAAACCATGGAGGACAGTTAAATGCTGCTTTTCAGCCTGGTGTTAACTTCCTATGTGAAGCATCTTTTCTGTCTTTATGTTTACCTGTCTCCCCACAGTTTCTTCATCATGTCCTCTACTTTTTTACACCTCTCCGCTGGTCCCAGTTGAGCATCTCCTTTCGTGAACTTTCGCACGTACATCTCAGCAAACTGCTTTAAAGTGAAAGCCCAGCCATGGAGGCCAGAGCCAAATCCCACTGTACCAATAATCGGGTCAATCTGTGGAAAAAGAAGCATTGTTTGCATAAATGTATAGCAACAACTCACAGCTATTATAGCATGTCTTTGTGTCTGGGTGATGTTTGAGCATCAGCCTCACCATGATATTGCCCATCGGTCCCCCTTCATCCTCTCCATAGGTAGAGATGATGACGTTGACATTCTCCACAATACGCTGAAAGGTTTGGAAGAGCTCATCTGGCTCCAGCTGCAGCTCAAGCAGGGCCCGGTCCATCTTGTTCATCATCAGAACCGGCTTGATGCGCTCAGCGATGGCCTGCCGCAGTACGGTCTCTGTCTGCACACACACACCTGTCAAAGGAAACAAACAAGTGAGTCTGGGTGAACAGCAAGGGTGTGTAGGATGGAGGCGAGGGTGTCGGCCATTATTACCTGAGACACAGTCCACCACCACCAGGGCTCCATCAGTTACCCTGAGGGCAGCAGTGACCTCTGAGGAGAAGTCAACGTGACCAGGAGAATCGATCAGGTTGATAAGGAAGCCCTGTCCGTCTTTACTCTGCTTTATAAACGCCATGTCGTTTTCTCCAAGCTCATAGTACATAGAGATGGCCCTGAATAGAGAGAACAATGTTCACTTATCACTACCACTGCACGCAGTGGGGAAAACAAAGTTGAATTCAACCACATTCAACAGAATGAGTCATCAAAATACTGGAATGATCCAGATGCTCTGTTAATTTAAACAAGAGCTTTTCATTAACTAGAAACAAACAAACATCCTGATTTTTAAAATACAGAAACTCCACTGCACATATTTAAATATGATCAGTGGTGTCACTAGGCCTGTTTTGAGGGGGCTGAAGCCCCCCTAAAATATCCTTAAGCCCCCCGAAATACTTTGGTGAATTCTATTTCCTTTTTTTTCCAAAGAAAAAATTTGATCATTGCATTCTGCATGAAAGCATTCACAATAAAAACAATAGCACAAAGAAATCTATTGATGTGTGAATTAATTACACCAAAAAACTTTATTCTTTGATTTACATCAATGAAAAAAATGTTTAAGAAATGAAGAAATGTTGAAAAAAAAAACAGAGTTGCCCTGATGGCAGTGGTGTCATTAAGCATATTTTTTAAGCCCCCTTAAATAATGTGGTGTTGTTTTATTCAATTATTTTTTTTTATTTTTTTTTTTTACAAAAAATGCAGAACAATTCAATATTAAGTAGACAGAATATGAGTTTAAATAAAGAATCATATAACCTTGGCTCACCCCCTCCCCATGTCCCAGTTATTGAAAAATATGCTTAAGTGCTCTTTGGAGGCAAAAATGCGCACTAAGTGCCCCCGCTTGGCAAAACAGGCTAAACTGCCCCCTTAGCTTATTAAAACACGATAAACCTCACCTCACCTGTCCTTGAAACCTAGCAACGCCCCTGAATATGATAAATATGATTTAAATAAAGGGACTAAACATGGGACTGTAACATGGCTAGAATAGGGCTGTTCTGCCTTGATAAATATAAAGACCCGCAAAGAAATTAGCAAAAAAAAAAAAGCAGACAGTATCAAAACAGCACAGCCAGCAACCCTTTAGAAAGAAGAAAAGATGACCACAGCTCAGGTATAATCCTGTCAAACCAGCCACAGTAGAGGCATTTCAGTATTTCATGTTAATGACTAAGCTGTGTCAAAAACCCATGTGTGACCACTGAAGTGTTTGTCTGGAACAAAATTAAAAAATGTAAAGGTTGTGAATGATGTTGTCCTGCATAAACACACTAGTTTCTGCTTCGTTAGACTTGTATTAAATGGGTGTGGCTCAGTATGAAGAACTTCACTGTTTGTAAAGTCACATACGTTGATTTGATGGTGATGCAGCGCTCCTGCTCGTCTTTACGCGTGTCTGTGAAGCGGGTCTCTCCGGCTCGCGATGAAGCGATGATCCCCGCCTTGGAAACCAGCGAGTCAGTCAGAGTGGACTTCCCATGATCCACATGGGCAATCACAGACATGTTCCTGATGTTGGACTTCTTGTCCATGATGGCACGGATCTGATCCACAGTGAAGTTCACCTGGTGGGGGTTACATTCAAGCACTTACAACCAGCAGAGGTTTATTTTATTCACATTAGATTTATTTGTGTCCACTACCAGACCCCTGCAACCATTCCAAGTAGAGTTATAAAAAGAAAGAAACTTGAAACTGCCTGACGAGGAGGAAGAAGTGTGGGTACGGTGTTAAGACTTTACCTTCTGGTTCCTAATCAAGTAACACACCAGGAATGACTCAGTCACCATCCTGCAGCTCAATGGACCAAGCTGAACCATTTCACAACCTCCAGGGAGCAGAATGTCTTCATTTCATACCGTAAATTCTGCACAATCTGATATCACCAAGTAATTATCAGTCCTGGACAACTACTACAATAGTCTTGGACCACTGACCCTAATCCTTACCCTAACTCTAAAAACTTTGACATTTGTCCAGGACTTTTAAGTACTTGATATCAGATTATCGTAAATTCCTCTCATAATTATTAAGAAGAAATGTCCATTTTTAATTTGATCTTTAACAGACAAACAAGCAATAAAATGACAATCATTCTCAATCCTCAAGATACAAAACCTAAAATTCAGTTTAATGCATAAATTAAGTAAAGATTTTTTCTTCTTTTTAATGATGACGGGTTGTCCTATAGTAGGGAAACTACAGCATTACACAGTAGGCCTATGTGGACCTCAGTATCATGAATTATTAACTTGTTAAAATGAAACAGAACAGGCAGCTTTATTTCATACAGTCCCTCGCATGTTTAATGCCTTCAGTCCATATAATATAGTAAAATAATTCAAATAAAATTGAAATAAATAATAAAATAAAATAATTATGTAAATATCAAGCTTATGCGTTCACAGGGACATTAAGGCTCTTATATCATAATAATGTCTTTTATAAGCCATTACAAAACAATATCCGCCACTGAAATGAAATTCACTGCAGCTCCCAATGTCAGTGACGTATTAATAATATATTTTTGTGGCTTGCAATACGAGATGAAGTATGGCTAACTATGACGCAATCTCCTGTAATCAAACCTAAATCTAACGTTTGAGTGAAAAACGGGATTCACCACATTAATATGACACATGAGCCAGCATGAGATTTCTTCCTGACTGTGTGTTAAAGCATGATATCTGTGCAGTCTTGATATTAAAGGATTTGCTGTGGACGTCACACACAGGCAGAGCTCTGGTGAAGTCATGTAAGGCCACAGCCCTGCTGCCTGTCAGCTGCTGCTGCTGCTGCGTATGTTATAACGGACCACATATCTGATCACAAAACAGCACAAGAGCATCGGCATCTGATTCACACACCCCCGCCGGCCTCCCCTGCAGCTTGCTGTACCGAAAACAAGCTGTATGAAGGTTATGGGGCGGCAGACAGCCCCTCTGTTCACCTGCTGCAAAGGGATTAAACCCACGACCATCTTCATGTTACAGCCAGTGTGGACTCACCATTTTGCTGCAGGTCGTTGGTCTTGGAGTGTAACTGTTTATTGCTGACACACTGCCTCAGAGGACAGGCAGTCCCGGTGGTGACAGGAGAGACGCTACTGCTGCTGCTGCTGCTGCGTGTATCGGTGCAGAATAGAGGCTGCAGCAGCAGGGGGCGCTGCTGCTCAACAGCCGGGTAACACTGCCTGGATGTTTGCCCGCTGCTGCTGAGTCCCCGACTGGGTTACGTGCGTTACGTGTTTGTTATATGTGTTTATACTCTGTGAGTTCATATGTTTATTTTGAGTTTGTTTTTCTATTTATGTGCAGGCTGTGGGCCTATGTGTTTATTATATATGTTTATGAGTCTGTATCTCTATTTATATACAGCATGTGGGCTTACGTGTTTATTATATATGTTTATCATGAGTTTATATTTCTACTTATATACAGTATGTGGGATTATGTGTTTATTATATACTGTATGTTTATCATGAGTTTATATTTCTATTTATATACAGCATGTGGGCTTATGTGTTTATTATATATGTTTATCATGAGTTTATATTTCCATTTATATACAGTCTATGGCCTTGTGTGTTTATTATGGGTATATGTTTCTATTTATATACAGTCTGTGGCCTTATGTGTTTATTATATATCTTTATTGTGGGTTTATATTTTTATTTATATACAGTCTGTGGCCTTATGTGTTTATTATATATCTTTATTGTGGGTTTATATTTTTATTTATATACAGTCTGTGGCCTTATGTGTTTATTACGTATATGTCTTTATTATGAGTTTATATTTCCATTTATATACAGTCAATGGGTTTATTTATTATGGGTATATATTTGTATTTATATACAGTCTATGGGTTTATGTGTTTATTATATGTGCTTATTATGGGTTTATATTTCTATTTATACACAGTCTATGGTTTTGTGTGTTTATTATGGGTTTATACTGTATTTCTATTTATATACGGTCCAGAAAAAATGACATAATTAAAGTTACTATGTAGGAGGATTTGTTAAAATGCGTCTTATTAAGTTGTATTCACTCCTTTATATTGTTGCAGTTATCATGGTGATTATGATCCTGGTAAAAGAAAATGAGCCACACAGCAATGAGTTTCTGTTAACAGCATTTTAGCAGGTGAACGTAGTACCATTTGGAGCATCATCATTGCTGTTCAGTCTTCTTTACCTTTAGAAAATATGGGCTCCTGGTGGAGGAAGCAGCAGCTGCACTGTGTCAGGATGTTCTCAGGATGTTGTTGCAGTCCTCCAACAGCTGAGGGCAGATCAGGACAAAACATCTCAGGATGGTCGAGAGAATCTGAAATGGGACACTGAAATGAGAACAGAATGAGGAAAAGCTGCTGCTTATGTGAACATATTCACATTAACATACATTAACATCTTTGCACTGGTTAATTAGATATTTCCAGTTGCCACAGTGGACTCAACAGGCTCAGAGGACAATTGTTCTCTCGCACTGAAAGAGGTTCTCATAAGTACAGAGGTGTGCATGACAATCGTTTAATTAATTGTGGAAAGTCATATTTTTACAACATTAGACAATACTTTATCACTGTAAACCTACGTGATAAATTCATAAAAAGCATGTCACAAAAACTGTAATTCTTCATTTTTAACATCTTGTTTAAAATTTGAAAAATGATGAATGGGCAAAGTGTGTTTTTCAGAACTTGCCAGCCCCACATTTGCAATTACCATTCAATAATAAATGATCTATGAAGTATTAACATGTTCTATAACCATTAAAAACACAAGCTTCTATATTAACTATTGGAATACGGAATATTTGTCTCCATGTCTCAGAAGAAAGGGAAAAAATAAAAGGCTGTAAAAACGTGATTCATCTCTGCAGCCTTTATGAACACAAGGGAGGCAAGATATTAAAGTTCCTGGTGAGGGCCAAAAGAAAACCAATCATTTCCAAGGTCTTTTCATTGCACTGTGTTATGTTTCCACCGGTGAAGTTGACCTACTAACAGCGATCTTTGGTGAAAATGTTGTCAGTCTCCAGGTGTCTGCAGTCACTCAAGCAGATGAGCAAAGATTATTTTGCATCCAAAATAGTGCAACACATTGACAGTCATTCTTTTCTCTATTTTTTTTAAACAGCTTGTGCCACCTTGAAGCTTCTCCCTGTAGGATGTTGACTGTCGCACTGCTGCTTCAAGTGAAAACAAGCATTTATAGAAACCTAGGGGAGGAATCTGAATCTAAAATCTGCTTGCTTCTCTCATCACACAAGGTTTTAGAAATATATAGAATTTGCTCATAAATTTAACAGACAGAGAAAATTTGAAAACTAAATAATACAAATCAGTCAAAAGTTATAATATCATATATTTCACAACATTGTGCATAAATTAAATATTGGTTCCTATGATGAGAGCTGATCAGAAACCTAAGTGACTGAAAAATTCTTGTATCTTTACATTCATATGTTTTGTGAATACATAGAGAAGTATAGTCGAGCTGAGCAGATAATGAAGTCACTCTCCCTCTGTGTGTGATGTAAAAAAGCTTCTCTGTGCTTTGTTGACATCATCAGGCCGGCAGTCACCCTCCAGTTATCCCAAGGTTAGCTCCATTTGCACTGTAGCTTTCACTGTTAGCACTGGGCTACAGTTGAAATGATAATCTCTCATTTAGCACCTTTAAAGATTGATGTGAAATTTGATGGCTGGTGGAGTGATGACGTGTTCTTAAAGCACGCTCCCTGCTTCTTATCTGTCCTATAGGTTGGAAAAGTAGGTCTATCAGGATTCATCTCATTATTTTTTCTCAAATCACTAGATCAAACTGATATTTTCATCACACGCCTTTTCAATTTCATACCTCCTTGTTGAGGAAATGAAAATGTGTGAGACGCGAGTTGTACTCATACGTATATCTGCTGGCGTGAAGTCACTAAAGGAGAAACTCAGCAGCTTACTGTGATTCCATGCCACATTTCATGATATTTGGTGATTTCCTTTCCCTAAATATACCCATGAGTGGATGTGATTCATCTTTACCCTCAGTCACGTGTGTCCCACTACTTATGATATCATAAGCAATCTGGCATACCACAGCAGTAACACAGCAGCATCTGCACTGAGCGCCAACACATTAGTGATACCCAGAAATGTGCTTAACACATCCTAGATAAGATCTGCACGTACTTTAAACTCTCTAATCGGAGATAGAACAAACAATAAAGATAACAGAGGTCTGCTGCCATGCAATTATACTTATTACTGATAATACTGGGCTCTTTGTCATAGATAAGTATTTTTTAATGCCACAAATATACATGTTTTAAAGACTCAGGGACACAGTGTATTGATTCTGCTTGCTTTATAAAGTAGCATTGGATCCATCAGGTCTGGACCTTCATGAATCAGTAAAACCATGAATTTCATTGGCTCCACTGGGACTCACTTTACAAACCTTGAATCTTTTCCTGATATATTATAACCGTGCATATGATAATTTCTGAACATCAGGGAGTCTTGAATTCAGCAATGATTCTTGAAAAGCCTACATGAGCTGTAAAATGAATGTGTCTAGTGTTGAAAGCTAACCTTTGAGAGCATTGAGAGTTATTCACATTGCTTATGCATGCTGACACACCATCAGAAAAGATGAGAAACGAATAGCTCCTTCCAATCAGAATAAATTATACAGAAATTGGTTTGTGTTATACAAACTGCAGGCCTGAAACTTATGTAGCCACACATTTTATGTTGCTCACCACTCTGGAACCTTTTAGTAGGAGACAGTGTCCGAGAGAAACTAATTCTGTCTAATTTGAACTGTTTTGTTGAAGATAAAAATGTCAAAAGAAATCAGAAGAGAGAAGACAATGAATTATTTGAGCTACCAGAGCTTTATATGAGCCTGAGTCTCTTTCCCCAGCAGTATAACGCTACTGTGAAGTGGAGAGAGTGATGGAAGGATCAGTCACAAATTAGAGAGAACCTTTACAGGTGTCCATGTCTTTTTTTTTTTTTTTAGTTTCTGCTTTGAGGACATATTATGTAATGTCTTTACATTATGGTGTGTATTCTTAGAAATAGCACAAAACAGATGGTCCTAATTATGGCAATAAAGATAAGAAATGGTGGGACGTGGTTCTGCTATAGAAAAGCACAGCAGGCAGTGTTTTCTTTGGAAAAAAAAACACAATAAATATAGAAATATAATAGGTCTACCGAATTCATAATATTTATACAATTAAATACATACACACACACACACACACACACACATATATATATATATATATATATATATATGTGTGTGTGTGTGTGTGTGTGGGGGGGGGGGGGGCTGGAGTCTATCCCAGCTGTCTTAGGGCGGAAGGCAGGGTACACCCTGGACAAGTCGCCACCTCATCGCAGGACACATAGAGACAGACAACCACTCACACTCACATTCACACCAACGGTAAATTTAAATTAGCCAATCGACCTAATCCCCATGCATGTTTTTGGATGGTGGGAGGAAGCCGGAGTACCCGAAGAGAACCCACGCAGACACGGGGAGAACATGCAAACTCCACACAGAAAGGCCCCAGGCCCAGGATTCGAACCCGGTATATATATATATATATATATATATATATATATATATATATATATAAATGTATATAAAGATATATATATATATATATATATACACGTGTATATACACGTATATATATATATATATATATATATATCATACAATATTTTCATAGAGTAGATGTTACACAGAGCCTTGACATCATGGAAGATAAGATCAGTAAATTCAAGTAAGAAAGAGACTGGATACCAAAATTAATTTTGTATGAACCAGCTGGGAACCACTGTGATATGTGACTGAGTAAAAAAAAAAAAAACATTCATAACAATTGTGAAATATATTCAATCAAATGAAAAAGTAGAGAGTTTTTGTTTAGATCATGCTGAGTGACAGATCAAGCAAAACTGTGTTTCAATAAACTTGAGCCTTCTACTGACTGACAGATGAAGCTAAAAGTGTGACTCCCTCCACCTTCTGCCTTACAAAGCAATAAAAACAAGAAAAGGTATCTAAGCTACTCAATCTAATCAACCTGCCCAACATCAAATGAATGTGAAACCACAGAGGGAATCAAATCCTTATCATGATGACATCAAAGGTCACCCTAGGCTACTTGTGATTCTTCCATTTGTGCCAGTTGGCTCCCATCTGTCTGCTGAACACTTGACTGGGCCGTGATCAGCTGGCTTTGGGGAATACAGCTGTGTGATATGGCTTTTCAACTTTGTCCCTTGCAACAGACTCAGGCGTTCCTCCCACACGTCAGAGCCACAGAGAGGAAGGTGTTGATCGGGTTGTGTGTTTTCACTCCTGCTGGATAGTTTCGCTGTGATTTCATCAGCTGCTGCTTTAATGTTGGAATTATGACGCTGAATACAGACAAGGTAAGAAATGTTATCTGATCACTGGGTGCAACTCTTGCTTGTGTTTGTGTTTTAAATAAAGGTTAAATGTGTATTAATTCAAGGAGTCTTTGTTAGAGATGAGTGATATGAAGATATTTGTCTTTAAAAAGCAGGCCATACAGCTCTTCCTTTGGGAAACTCCACTTTAAAGCCATCGCTCAGTATAGCTTTTTGTTTCAGTTGCATGGCAGGATGGACTTTTTTGACCTCCTGCTCCGGAACACGGATGGAACCGGCAGTTGTCACAGCAACCAATCATGGACCATCACCATTCATGAAGTGAGTACGCCGGTCCTTTGACACAGTTTGAAAACAGACACACACATTTCATGATGAAATGCGGCTGCTGAGTGTGATCTGTGTTATTGAGCTGTAGCTTGGAGAGCCCATTCACTTTGATTGGGTTTTTCTGTATGAATGACAGAGTCGCATCTAAATGAGATCAAGGAATTGAAAGGCTGGTGTGTTGATCTCATCTGGGCTCGTGTGTGAGAATATGATTATCTGATTAAGCCGATGTATTCAGCAGTGGAGGTGTCATGGGATGATGCGTACATACCCTTCTTCTCTTCAGACCTTGAGCCCTGGGGGAAACCCTGCTGATGACTTCCTAGATGCCCTTCTGGGTGGGAGCGACTCCTCCACAACTCCAGCATCTCCCCTGTGGTCACCCTGCACCACAGACAGCGGCATCAACGAGGACACCTCGACAGATCCTAGAGAGAGCCTTAACCCAATGTTCTGCACCGCTTTTCCAGCACAGTCTTTCCCTCAGCCATCACCACACGAAAAAACATCTGACATTTCCATTGATCTTGGTAAGACAAGCACACATTTGTAACCACAGGATGAGCTGTACTTTTTCAACAGTGAGCACAAAATGTCATGTTAGGACACAAAAACTAGAGGGACAAGGTGGACCAGAGCACGACAGCCAGGTATAATAGAAGACCTTGTGAAATTTATCTATTTGTGTTTCTGTTGCAGAAAAATGAGAGCTGAGGCTCTGGACAGTTATGGTTTTCCATTCAGGGGGAGAATCATTTGGTTTTCTCATTTCTGAGCGTTTGTAAAGGACAAAAGGTGCCATTCATCACGTGTGGAAATTGTCTTTTAAGAACAGCTTTTGCATGCATTCCCCCCCAGACCTGCAACAACAGAAAGATATCGAACACAGAGAGAAGCGTGACTATAATTTGTGAAGTGTTTTGTAAAGAACAGCAGGGTGCAGCCATCACAGAGGTCTAATTCAAGAAACAGCAACCTAAATATTTTGTGTTTTGTTTGAATGGCATATGGGGGTAATTTTGTGAAATATCACGTGCTGTTTTACTGGTTCGATCTGCAGGATGGGAGTCTGATGACCTCAAAGAGCAGTTTGGCATTGCACACTACCTCACCACCAACATAACCTCCCCTCTGCCATCCAGTCAGGCTCTCACAGTGAAGGACTTGCTGCTTTCCAGCCACGGGCAGAAAGTAAGGGGAGAAGGAATATTTTCTCAATCTTTCTAACCAATGGGCGCATTAAGTAAAAATAATTCAGTCTCAGCGCTCTGAATAAATAAAATATGAACTGCCTGTACGGCCCATCGCTTCTCTGTATAATTTGACTAGAGATGTTTTTGTGGTGAACTGCCCCACCCTGAGAGCAAGCGAGCACCAAATAAACAGAATTTTCTGAACGGGTCCACTGCCTCTTCGGATAAACTGCTCAGAGAGACACTAACTGTAAAATTCTGTCCATCTGGTGAACAGGGGCAGCGAATCCCCCAGCGTTCCCTACAGGAGTTGGTACTTGATGAGGATGAGAAGAAGCTTCTGGCTAAAGAAGGAATGAAGTTACCCAGCAAACTGCCCCTGTCCAAGGTAGATGAGCGAGACACACACCCCCACATGTATGTAGGGCAGATGTCTTCACACACATCATACACATTCACTGTCTTCTCTCTGGCACACACATGCACGTATCAAACTCTAAATCTGTACCCCCAGTTACACAACCTCTGCCAGTTCCCCTCTCAACCCAGTTTCCCCTCAGTTCCCCTCCTCTTCTTCACCCTCTCTTGTCCCTATCCTCCCATGTATTTCGTCACCCTGACAAGCTCGAAGAGAGGGTTTTGAAGAAGATCCGACGGAAAATCCGCAACAAACGCTCGGCCCAAGAAAGTCGGAAGAAGAAGAGGGAATATGTTGATAGTCTGGAGGGAAGGTAGGGGTCAGCATCCTCACTCAACACGGTATCATTTCTGCATACATTGCCCTAGGAAATGGCATTTAGTCATTTGTTGTGTTCTGAAGCACCATACACCGATCAAGCATAACATTATGACCAATGACAGGTGAAGTGAATAACACTGATTATCTCCTCATCACAGCACCTGGGATATAGAAGGCAACAAATTATTATTAGTTATTTAGTCCTCAGAGTTGATGTTAGAAGCAGGAAAAATGTTCCAGTGTGAGGTTTTAAGTGAGTTTAACAACAAGAAGCAAACAGTGATGGCTAGAGGACTGGGCAGAGCATCTCCAGAACTGCAGTTCTGGTGGGGTGTTCCTGGTCTGCAGTGGTCAGGATCTATCAAAGGTGGTCCAAGGAAGGACCAGTGGTGAACCAGAGAGTGGGTCATGAGAGGACAAGGTGGGGAGTGAAGGCTGGTCCTGGTGGTCTGATCCGACAGACCAGAGAAGTTAATGCTGCTGAAGATAGAAAAGAGTCAGGATACACAGAGCAGTTTGTTGGGTTTGGGCTGTTTTGGCAGAAAAAAAGGGGACTATGGCGATTAGGCAGGAGGTCATAATGTGATACCTGATGTATAATGAGCCTGTTTGTCCAGATGCTCAATGAGCTTCAAAAAACTGCAGCATGGATAGGAATATTTTCAAAAAACAAAAGTACACTTTCATATGTCATGTCATTGTTGAGGCAAACTTCATGAAAGCTTTTTCTACGTGTCCATGAAGCGTTTCGTGGAAAGAGCCCCTCAGGCTCACAGAAACTCACAGCAACAGCAGGTTTATTTGGAATCAAAGACAAAGAGCTGAGTTGTGGTAGCTGTCAGGGTCGAAACAAAGACCAGGCTCTTACAGATACTCAGTGGAGAAAATGGCTTCACAGAGCTGTATCTCAAAGTAATTGATATCTGGGGAATGCAGTGCCAAAACACCACAGAAACAACGCAGATTTCACAACTGATATTGCCAAAAACAAAACTTCAGACTTACTTTTCACTGATATTCTGAATAATTAACAATTTCAACAGACACCATCTGTCTGATACACAAAGTAAAGTGCATCACAGAAAAAAATGCTCCCAAAAAACACAGACTCCACCATATAAACTGGACCAATGGATACCTGTCAAATTATCAATTGTGGACATTTTCACAGCCGTGAGTTTTCTTTGTCTGATCCAGGATCAGCTGGAGAGAAAACATGACTACCAGCAGCACAATAGAGCAGCTGAATCACTGTGTGTTGCAGCTTGAGGGTGATTAAGAAGTTAAAGATGCTGTGCACTGTAAATGCAGGAGAGAGGCAGGAGGTTTTGCCAGATAGATCTCTGTTTAGTCTTCCTCCTCCTCCTCCTCCTCTTCTCCCTCCAGGCTGTGAAGAATGAGCCTGATCACACCGCCAGCCTTTGTTGCCCGATGTGTTAATCCAGCCTGCCTCCCCCACATTGGCTCTTGCTCCCCATCACTCCTCCGCAAACAATACAGAGTGGCAAAGCTTGTAGCTTGACTCATAAGCCAATAGACTCCTCAAAGAAGGGCAATGCTGAAATATCCCCACATGATGCTGTGTGTCTGACCCCTCAAGGTTTATTATACAGCCTGCCAGGGGTTTGTTTGTTTGTTTGTTTGTTGGGACTGCTTGAGCTGTGTGGTGCTGGACTTCAAATGATTGCATCACTGAACTAAAACTTGCCATCAGTGATTTCCCTCAGAGAGGTGGAGTCAACTGACTGTGGAGGAGGAGAATCTGAAATTAGAGAGCTAGAGAATAATAATTGTTCAATAATTGTGTTTTATAAATGCTGTCGATTGTGATTGGATGCCTGTCTACATATAGTGTGGTGTGTCTGTGTGGCCAAACAAACTTTTGTGCGCATGACCTTCCTTTTAAAAATCCTTAATAATTGAACTTTAAACATCTCCTTCACTCCAGAGCTCTGTTGCCTGTGGACAACAAAAGTTTCACGATGAGACCGTCACTCCCAGCGAGCTGAGTCAGTGTTTTTAATCAAGTAATCAAGCCATCAGGATGCACCATGTATCAACACGGTTTTCATTATCAGTAATGGTTCAGTTCAGTCACAGGGCCATAATGACTCACAGTGACTAAAAGAAACTCACTGGATGGCAGAATAGGCTGTGAAACGACACTCATGGGTGGATATTGGCAGAAAAAGAAATGAATGGGACACAATACAACATTATGACAGTGTTATATTATATTCATATTTCCTAATACTTTCTATATTTCCCTGTTTTTCTGTTTCTTTCTATAGGATGGCTGCCTGCAGTGCTCACAACCTAAAGCTGCAGAGAAAGATCCAGCAGTTGGAGGAGACCAACAAGTGAGTCAATAAGGGCTGCAACTAATCAGTATTTTCATTCTTGATTGATCGTTTTGTTACTTTCAGTCATTGCTGTTGTTTTTCAGGAGTGGGGAAATTTTCTACACAATTTTCCAAAACACAAAGTCAAACCTACAAATAGTCCAAAGCCCAATATAGAAGCAGTTTACTGTTAAGGAATAAGGAATTTTTGAGAGACTGGAATTGATGACTGAATCAATACTTTGCCAGTATTTTTGCTGGCAGATTTTATCAGCTGTAGCTTATTAATTGAGCTAATGTTAGCTCCATGGTTTGGTTTATAATGCATGACTTTGATTCCATCTGTGGCAACAGTAATCACTCATCAACCCAACGAACACAAGACTTCCGTTACGTTTCACTTTACAATCAGCTCTTTGTTCTGGTCCAGTGTCACATTTTTTACTGCACAAATGTCGTAATTTTAAGTCCGAACAAGTTGCCTTTTTCCTAAACCTATCTACATAGTTTTGGTGCCTAAACCTAAGCAAGTGATTTGTTTAATTCACAACAAATACAACTGATATTACTTGGAATAAGATCGAAATATTTTGGTAGCGCCCACACTAATCACAGCAATCTCCAGGTTCTGGTGCTGTGATTGGACAATCACTGTTAGCGAGGAGACATTTAGCTCTTGAGGGGAAAAAAACAAACAAGTGGAGCTCAGCATCCTTTAAATTCCTGTCATGGACTCTATTATGGGCATAATCTCAAACATAGGACATAAACACAACAAAATACCCTTTGAAGTGGTGCCTTACATTCAGTCACAGACAGTTTATGTATTTATCATTTCATCCTGCTCTTGGATTTGTTTTCATGCGGCTAAATTGTCTGTATGTCTCATCCTCTTCTCAGCCTTTGTTGTGCACTGGAGCACATCTGTCAGCGTTTCACAGATCTTTATTTTGCTCTAGATGCTGACAACGTTTTAGAGAAAACACTTAAAATTAGGACTGAGAGGGCTCAGACTAAAACTGCCAGAATACTAAGTCGATTTAATTTTAAAAACCTCACACGGCATTCTTCCACTTTGCCTCCTCTTCATCCTGCCATCTCATTATGCCGCTTTCTTCCCGATGCTGTCGAAGTGCTGCTCTGATGTAAAACAAAACTTGAGAAGAGGTCGTGCACCGCCGCATGCTGCTCTTCTTTTTGAAAAAAATACTTATGTATCAAGGCTTCTAGTGTGAAAATCTTTGAACCTGTTTCTTCTTGTCTGAATTTACATTGCAGTGATTTGCTGGAGCAGCTAAGCCAGCTACAGGCTCTCCTTCCTAACAGCTCTGGCAACACAACACACAGAGGGACCTGCATCTTGGTGAGATATATACAGTACATACATATATATATATATATATATATATATATATATATATATATATATATATATATATATAGATATATACAGTACATACATATATATATATATATATATATATATATATATATATATATATATATATATATATATATATAAACACAGCATTACAGTGATTTAGGTAAAGCTAGTGACTCATCCTTTGTGTAAAGGTTGCACCTAATAACCCTAACATCTCTTTCCCCCCCCCTCGCTTCCCTTTGGCCTCTGCCTTTCTGTGCTTGGCCTGTTTTTGTCTTATTTCCGTCCAGGTTTTGCTCCTCTCATTCTCCCTGCTCATTTCCTCAAATCTTCAGCCAGATCCCTACAGCCAGCCCATCCAGGGGGAGTACACACAAAACAAAGGTGAGCAAACATGCACACTCATTCTTTCTCTCTCTCTAAAAACACACACACTCACTCCTCACCACCACGTCTTGTGCTCCTCAGTGCCGAACCGCATCCTGCAGTCAGTGGATGAAGTACAAGACGTCCCTCCTCTTCCTCTCTTCTCCGTCTCCAGGGGCTTCGAGGCATTATGTGGACTGATGAAGAAGCTCTGACCTTGGACAGACTCCTCGCCCTCCCTCCACCAGGATCTCGGCCACAAGGACAATCACTGATCTCCTCACAAGACACAAGAGAAATGAAAGCAGGCTTCCTTGCATGTGCAGCATCCAAATGAGCAGCTTTAATTGCTTTTCAGCGTCTGTGTCTCACTGCAAAGACTGAGTGATGTGTCAAGGTGTGTTTGCCATCACCTGCAATACGCAAACATCTTGGTAAAAGATTTAACAGGAACTCACTCACTCAGATTGAAGTTGGTGGGAAGGTCATCCAAACAAATGATTTTTTTTCATTTTGCTTTGGAAAAAGGAGCCTCAGGGAGCTGGTAGAGCATGTGTTATACATGAACACACTGCAAAATAATATGAGATGTAGGCATTTATATCTGTATAATAACACAAATGTACTGTATATTCACCGCTGTGTTTTCTTATTTACTTTTAATGTATATGTTGAAAAAGTTAATTTCTGTAACAGTTCGGTACATTGCTGAAGCACAAGAGAATTAAAATGTTTTATCCAGTGAATTTTTAGAATATTAAATGCCATGTGTCCAATTTGGAAGAGCTTTGCACTCCAAAGATAAAGAGGAAATATGCGAACAACATGATTTTGCCCCCAGAAATAAATTACTTCACGAGTAAAAGCTACTGTCTTGTCACTTTGATTAAAACATTACAAGCTCCACTTTCATGTAAGCTGTCAATATAAGAAAGTGGGCTTCATAAATGTTGGCTATCATATCTTAATTTAGAGGAAGAGTCTTTGTTGTTATTATTTGAAAGTATAATTACTGTCTGTCACTATGTGAAGCATCTTTTTCTAGCTGCATCAAAGAAAAATGTTTCAAAACCCGCTGGGATAATGAAACTGCCATCTGTTACATGTAGTCCATCCATTAAACAACAACACTTCACTGGTTATCATCATCTCAGGTTCACTGGTGCAGCACCTCACATGTTGAGAGGTCAGAACAGTCACTGTTTTCTCCCTCTCTGTATCTCTGTATCTGTATCTCTGTATTTGCCTGTAATACATCATAATTCTGACAGTTCGTCTATTATTTGCAACTATAAATCTACAACACAGTTTCATCGGACCGATGCCTGCATCAAGGTCACATGTTGACTGATGTCAACCAACCTCTGCATGTTGTAATAACATGAAGTAAGACATGGCCCCTGAAACACTCTGTACACACTCTGTGTTCACTTTCTCTGGAATATACTTTGTAGGGTTGTATATGTACATCAAAGACAATATGAAGCCATGACATTTATAATAGTTGAGTTAAATGCTATCAGCTCTTCTCTTAAACTATGTAAACTTTATTGAACGCTGACGGCCGTGACAAAGACGCCCTGGGAATAAGAACGGGTCACAGGAACTGGGTCACTGAATGGATAATGTGTAGTGGGCCTCTCTTTTCTATGGTTATGATTATGATTATATTATTATTAATTATAGCTAGCTTTGTCCACCCTTGGATTTCTATTAAAACCATTTCTAAAATGAAGAGCTTTATTACAAACATTTGTTAGACACTGACTGGATCTTCACCTTTCACTGCTGCTATATTTTATACATTACAACAATGCAGAGATAGTATGAATCACTTCATCTACAATATTGTCCAAAGAATAAAATAGCAGAAACACATTAAATGCCCTTGAACAGTCATGAACTGACAAACATAAGCTGACTGTGAGGCTTACAGAGCTCACAGTGAAGCACAGCAGCTGTTATCAGGAGTGTTGCAGTTAATTCAAGGCCACGCTCATTCATAACAATCTCATATAAGTTACATCTTTATCCTCACATGAATAAAATATGACATGCTGTGCATTCACCTTGACCAACAGAAAGACATACTCATTTTCACTCAAATGCTTTACCCTCACCTTGAGTAAAAGCAGACACTCACTTTGTTTTTTATGTTGTGCGGTGAAAAACAAAAACTTATGAAAATTATCTCTAAGTGCCTTGTAAAGCTTGAGCAGAATGCCAATGAGCAGCTTCCCAGAAATCCTCATTTCATCTCATTATTGTTGAAACATTAGAGGAAGCTGTCAACAAATTAATGTTGTTTTCTTTCAAAGTTGTTCCTGGCAGTGTCAGACAAAGAAACAGAAATGAGAATAAACTGCTTCCAACTTGAGAGAACTTTAAAAAACAGCATTTAAGAAAACAGGGGATCACTTTAGGTGTCAGACTATAGATGTTGTATGAATACTGACAGTGACCTATAAGAAATGCAAATCAGAAACACACATCCATCTCTCTCTATCTTTCTCACTCACAAAGACTGAAAGCTGTTTGAAATCTAATTTACTATTCCTATGATGTTTCACATCAGGTGCGCGTGGACAATCTGAGGAAACCTTTCTGAAAATACTATCCTGTATAATTTACATTCCCATCATATGCAGGAATATTAAAGGCGATATTTGGACATGAGATCAGAATGTGGAGGGGAGATTAGCTGGCTCCATCAGAAAGGGGAAATAATGACAAACAATGAATAACTCAACAAATACTCCCAATTCTAAGAAAGCATTTCCATTTCCTGATGGATGCCAACAATCTTTTCACTTAAGCACAATGAAGAAAACTGAAAAAGTGTCACACAGTAAAATGATTATATTCATTATCATGTAAGTTTTGTTCAGCCATTAATTATCAGGGCAAGATTTGAGTCTGTGTGAAACAGAGGAGAAAAGTTTGAAGCCAGAATTGTGGTTCATTCCTGCCCACTGCTATAATCATGACAGTGTAGTATTGAAGCCTCCGTGCGCACTGATTGCGCCATCGAGCGGTGGAGGAGCGCCTCAGCCAGTATAAAAGCCTCAGGATGCCGTCAGTACAGACAGAAGACACGGCTGCACCACACACCTCATCTTCGGCTGACATGGATTAATCGAATTTTATATTTCATATGCAAACTTTTTCTCCAACGCTTATAAAATGCGCGCAAGTTTGGAAACCACTCGGAAGAATCGCGCAACTCTGAGGCTCTGAGCAAGACTGAAGACAGGATGAGGACGATGGGGATTTACGCACCCATACCTGCGCACCCACAACCTGGAAGTTAGTCGGAAAGAGGAGGAGGTGGGGGTGCAAACCTGCCGTAACTTAAGTCATAAAAGAAGCCTTTTCCTCTGCAGCGTCATGCAGAGCAACATGAGCGCCTCCGGACCTCTGGCCGTCCTGAGCGCATGTGGAGGAGATGAGGATGAACGGGAACTCTCCAAACTTGTCAGCCCCACAGGAGCAGCCTCTAATCTGGCAGCTTTGAACCTCTCACTGAACTGCTGGCTCCACATCCTCTCCAAGGAGTCCTCACTGGACCTACACGCAGACAGCGCAAACCTTATAGTAGGTTTGGTTAAGAATCTCCTACAAAGATGGTTCAAATAAATAAATGTCATTTTTGTGAATGCATGTTGTATTTCGACTTATTATTTCATTGTATGCACCTTAATTTCTTAGACAAACATAAAAATGCTTGCATGTGTTTGACAGGTGCGAGTCGTCATTGCCATGGTCTACCTGGTGGTGTGTGTTTTGGGGCTTGTGGGTAACCTCCTGGCTCTCTTTCTACTCCACTCTCGCCGCCGGAGACACCACCACTCTTCCATCGACTGCTTCGTTATGAGCCTGGCCCTGACGGACCTCCAGTTTGTCCTCACCCTGCCCTTCTGGGCCGTGGACACGGTGCTGGACTTTCGCTGGCCCTTTGGCCGCGTCATGTGCAAGATCGTGAGCTCAGTCACCACCCTGAACATGTACGCCAGCGTCTTCTTCCTCACCGCCATGAGCGTGACGCGCTACCACTCCCTGGTTACCTCTCTGAAGATGGGCAGTCCTGGGATCGCCACTGCTCGTGCCAAATGGGCCAGTTTAATCATCTGGGTGGTGTCGCTGGTGGCCACGCTGCCTCATGCTTTCTACTCCACCACAGTCCAGGTTTGTCCAACCCCTGATTTGATCTGCTTCCATGCTTTCTGTGTCGGGTTTGCAACCTCTCATGCAACTGTTGTTGTTCACAGGTGTCCACAGATGACGAGCTGTGCTTAGTGCGGTTCTCTGACTCTGATTCAGACCACTGGGATCCTCAAGTCCTGCTTGGACTCTATCAAACACAGAAAGTCCTCCTTGGATTTGTAGTTCCTTTGATTGTCATCTCTGTGTGTTACCTTCTCCTCCTGAGGTTCATCCTGAGCCGTCGCATTGTAGGCAGCGTGATCAGTGCGAGTGTCACAGAGAGGTCAGAGTGTGAGAAAGGACGCCACCGCCGTCGCTCCAAAGTCACCCGCTCTGTCACCATTGTAGTTTTGTCTTTTTTCCTCTGCTGGCTGCCCAACCAGGCCCTCACCCTGTGGGGGGTGCTCATCAAATTTGACTTGGTGCCCTTCAGTAAGGCTTTCTACAACACGCAGGCATATGCCTTCCCCCTGACTGTGTGCTTGGCTCATGCAAACAGCTGCCTCAACCCAGTGCTCTACTGCCTGATCCGAAAAGAGTACCGAGTTGGATTGAAGGAGCTCGTGCTGAGAGTGTCTCACTCCGTCCAACATGTTCTCACTCTGGCTCTGAGAGGGAGAAGAGTGGAAAGCACTCCTCCCAGCCTGGTTATGATCCACAAAGACTAGGGCTGTGGAAGTTAACATGTTAACACACTGATTTGCGAGATGATAACTCTACTGGGACAAACTGCCTGAAATACGTTGCCACAGACATGCAAATTTTGACAGTACTAACAAGAACAACAACAATGCTGTTTGGTGGATTATATGTTCCCTGAATTACAGGAGAAGCTTAGACTGATTAAAAAAATGATTAATCTAGTTTTAGCAGCATGTTTGAGTGTTAATTATGACTACGTTGTTAGTTTCCTTGATTTTTTTGAATGGAGTTCTGCTTCATGACCTTCCCAGCAATGCATTCCTCGCAGTTTCTCCAAGTCGAGTGACCATAGCACAAGTTAACGCATTAAAGCTGATTAATCACGTTAACACGCTAATTTCAACAGCCCTAAGACATTAATATGCGATAACTGTCAAAGGAAATATTTAATATTTTTGTAAGCACGATCATCAATTATGTTAGCTTAGCACAATGAGTGGAAAGAGCTATAGCCTAAGTAACACATATTTCAATCAGTTCAATCAGTTGATGTGTTTACTGGCTCTGATTAGTAACTTCTCTGCTGGTTGCACACAGGAAGCTCAATAACAAATTGTATCATGGTGAAGGCATGACTCACCCTACTCTAATCAGCCCTCTTGTTTCCTTTGATAATTGGGCTGCTTAGGTTAAGGCATGAAGATGAGGCAGATTAGAGTAGGCATAGTGGAATACGTCAGAGGCTGAGTAGGGTGGGTCATGTCGTTGCCATAGTAAAATAAAAAAAGATATTTCTTTCAGCAATTGGTCAGCTTTGGAACCGCGGCATCTAGGGGTCGTTCTGCAGAATGCAAAACTGTGGTAGCACTGTTCACTCAGAGGCCATCCTCACTGTAATGACACTAATTCAGCCTGAGAACAGGCTGATGACTGAGGTCTGCTGGTATGTTAATTATCTTTGGACAGAGCCAGACGAGCTGTTTCTCTTTGTTTCCAGTCTTGGTGCCGAGCTCAAGAAAGCACTTTTCCAAAATGTCAAACTTTTTTCCTTTAATTCTAGAGAAGGTGTTCCTGAATCAACTTTGAGTGCCATATTGTAACTGGTGCCAATTTCTAATCACATCACTGTACAACACTGTGATCCAAATTTATTTCAGCTCCAACTGGAAACACACACTTTAGTGTCTTTATCCAGACTAACAGCTATGATTGACTTGATTCTTATGCACTATTTGTGAAACACACATCACTTTGAAAGTAATCTACCGACAAGTACATTCCTAGAAATGATCAAACCCCAGCTGTTTAATTAAGTTAAACTGTGGTCTTTCTTATTCAAATACAGTGTGATGTTTGAATAGTTAACCTTGAGAAGTATTTTTTTTTTGTACTTTGCACCTTGAAAACCTACACAGTCAATCATGAGGAGGCTATCACATTTCCGTTAGCATCAATGTGTTTAATATTTATTTGTTAATGTTGTTAAGTCAGTCTGGACAGGCAGTTGAATCTAGTTTGAAATGGTCGTCCATCGTCATGTCTCTCGATGTCTGCCTTGCTGTACCTGTTTTGTGATAACAAGCACGTAATGTGACATTAAATAAAACGAGTGGACAAAAGAGTTCGGTGAACCTTTGGGAAATTAATCTCGTCTACAGTCACAACAGCCACAAATCTGTGAAGATGAGGAAAACTGCACAAAGGCAACTCCACATTTTTGCCCTTTGGGAACCTTTAAAGTCTGAACATGGATAACCATCTTCAGCTGACGTGCAAATGCCACACACACACACACACACACACACAAAATCCCTCCATTGTGCCACTCAGGTAGTAATTACTTCTCTAGTCAGAAGCTCACATTTAGTTAGCCAGGCTCTGCATGGGAGGCTCTAGTGCTACTAAAAAAAGTCAACGTTACTACCAGTGAAGAAAAGTCTATTATTAAATTAACAACAGTGACTATGAATCGTCCGTCTCTTTGACAGAACCTGTGGACTCTGGTGTTTGGAGCTCAACTGTGAGACAACAACCTTGATCACGCATGATTTCCAAAAGCAAACAACAAACCAATTAGTAGAGTAGATGTAACCGAACACAAGCTGATATATAGTCTTACTGAGCTTCAATGAGACCTCATAGCCTTTGTTGTCAATGGCATCATTAAGAGGGCGAAAGGCTCGGGCTGAACGCTCAATCAGCTTTTTCTTGTTAATGCAATCTTCATGATGAAGAGCAGGGGCGTGTCTAGGGGGTGGTCTGGGGTCGCATGTCCCACCCCTGAAATTTAATCGGCCACCCCAGGTGCCGCCCTGCATGATGGACTATCTGATTGTCAGATGTGACCTGGTTTGCAATTTGACCTCCGACCTGAGGGCCAATATCACTCCAGAATGCTGTTCTGGAGCAAGCGGTTAAGAAGAGGATGATGCTAATTCTCACAATTTGTAAACTTTTGAAGTTTTTTTATTTATTTATTTATTTTGATTTGGTCAGCGCTTGAAATGATGATTTATATTTTTGGATTGTCTTTATTTTTGCACCTTTTGCATAGTCCCATTCTTTAAGTTCACATTTATTTTTTTAAACTTATATTTAAGTTTATACTAACATTTAAGATTAAATTTTAGTTGTCAGATTAATCATAATAGACCAAAAAAATATGAACTGATGCTATGTTGATGCGCAGTGACTGATCCTGCCGGCCACCCCTGCATGACTTGGTGCCCCACTTGGGCCACCCCTGCGAAAAAATCTGGACACGCCACTGATGAAGAGGTTGTTAAAAAACTGGTCAGAGTCGTGATCATGAAAGGCTTTGATCAGCAATACACTGTCTTTAAGTGAAGAATTTTAAGGTTTTGTTAATTCATTTAATTGTTCAGTTTCATATACTGTGACTTCTACACTTTTTCATGTCACACTGAGTTATGAAATTTTCACAAATGGTACAATAGTAGCTGCTGTCCTGTTGGTCACTGAGCAGCTCCACAGGAGGGATGGCAATTAAAAGGCCTTGCTAAGGGCCCTCAGCTGTGGCAATAATAATTTTAACCACATAAAAGTCCACTTCATTGGATGTGTGATGATCATTTTCAGAGATCAGATAATTGTTATTGTGTTTCATACAAAAAACATGTACGCTGCTGCACTGGCATGGACATGGTGTTGCAGCCACAAGCAGAGAGAAGAAAAACAGGCCGTCTCACAGGAATAACCTCTATCAAGAACTGTGGTGATGAATGTGAATGCAGCTCTTAGTGGTGTTTCAGAGCATGTGGCTCACTCACACTGCAATTAAAGTACAAAGCATCTTCAAAGAGCACAGACGAGCCCTCAAGATAATTTTCTGAAAAGACCTTATTGTTAAAATGACTGAAAGCTAAAGGTTCGGTCACCTTACTGACTGCTGTCGACTTCTGTGTGTGCTTGAGCTTCCATTTATGCTGAATGGGAGCATCTGCAGTTTGACTGTGAATATCTTCATGATATTCCATGCACTCCTTTATGAGATTCAAGGACTTCATCTTGCTCCCTGATGCCCTGATGTTTTCATCATTTCATTTCTTCATTTCAATCAAGATAACATGACATTTGACACTCTGGAACAAAAGAGGACAGGTCATGCTGCTGCATTCAATAGCATTGAAAAAGCGCCTCAGACCAGTCTACAGCAGGTTATGAAACTGAAAGCACAGTTGTCCCATTGTCCTTCTATTTGAAACCCTGCTTCCATTGAGCCTAATCATTATAGATAAACGTCAATCACTGAAACTGAAAGTTGGAAGTCAAATATTGCCCAACGTCTCAGCAGAGTGGAGCACCAGACTCATCGACAGGTCTAAAGTGGATGTACTTCTGCAGGAAGTGAGTGTCAATCAAGTTGTCAGGATATCAAATCACACAAATATGTCCATATCATACAACTGTAGATGCACTGAAGTAAATGCAATAATGAATTATTTTGCACAAACGAGTGTTTTTGATCTGTTCTTAAGTGTGTGCACATAGAAAATATTTTTAAAAAGAAAAGTCTTTAAAACAAGGTGAAAGGTCTCAGTGTCGTCAAGAATCATCACAGGAATCACCAGGGAAATCGCTCACAAGCCCCCACACTGGTGCTTCACAGCAGGGTTCATGTTAAATGCTTAATGAGCTGAGCCTGCTTCTCTCCAGTCGTAGCATCATGAATTAAGACGGAGGAGTTTGACTGTGAAACAAAAACCTTTGATGCAGAATCTTCCACTCTCATTATGCTAACCCCAGGCATGCTGTCGCTGACTCCTTATGTCCGTTCTGCCATCTAGCACAGACGTATGAAGAGCGACGCCGACTGTTGTCCTGCCAGAGATCACAGCCAACAGCACTACCATGCAGATTCTCTGGTCGAGGTCCTTGGTTGAGCGGTGGAGGGAAGCGTCTGCCCGGTGCTATTTAAAGTTTTCTAATGATGGCGCCTGTGAACAGGAACACTTCACAAATCCTTTGATGCCGTTCAGTTCTCTGTCGCCTCGCTGCTGTCTCTGAATGTCACACAGCTCCTTCGAGTATCTGGCTCTGAACTGCACCGTCACAACACTGTTACAATCCATTTCCTATTGATTGAAGTGATCAGGTGAATCACATTTAATCACTCCTGTTCCACCATATCCTAAAATGAGGCTGTGGAGGCTATAAGCTCATCGTCATGTTTGTGGAACCAGACTGAGCTACATGTTATCCTGCTGGATGTTTCCATTAGGCTGTGACCATGCAGCTACACACGGACAGCAACAACACCAGTAGGCATTTAAACCATGCTCAGCTGGTATTAAGGAGCCTTATGTGTCCCAAAATCATTATCAGCCTGACCCATTGATAAAAGGCAGCATCTGCATGTTGAAGCAGAAATCGAGGCTCGTCCGATCAGGCAACGTTTTTCCAATCTTCTGTCGTCCAGTTTTGGTGAGACTGTGCTTGATTTTCATGCTCTTAGAAGTGGCGTGGAACCCGATGTGTTCTCCTGCTGCTGCAGCCTTGAAGGTTCTACTTGCTGAACATTCAGATGAGCCTCACTGTTGTAAAAATGTCACCTTCCTAACAGTATGCTCATTCTACATAAACCTTGTCCTGCCGACACATTTATCATACAAAGACTACTGACTGGGGACCCCAAAAGTAAACTACCGTAAGAAACAAAAGCTAAACGATAACTTATTTCTTCTTCTTCTTCATTGGTTATGTTATATATGTATCTGAAGAAAAAGAGAGACTAAAACATGGAGCACATCAGCTAAATTGGGATATTAACTTATTAGGGGACAAATCAATTGATAAAGTCATGAAAAAGGATAGAATACAGACAAAAAGTAGACCTCAGATGGTAGGATGAGGCATGGAGGCAGTAGATCGCTGAGTTATCACTTGTAGCACATGACAAAAGAGTAAAAGGTACCATTGATAACAATGATAATGTTTGGCCTCAGTGGAACCAAACATCAGATAACTTCCCCAGAGATGAACAAACATACTGGGATTGTTTTTTTTTACAAATCAAGTTGTGCAACTGCTGGAAAGAACCTACATTATCTTCCTCTTATTGATTATGGTGATGTGTTTTACATGAATGCCTTCAAGGCAAGATGGTGTGTATCATGGTGCTCTGAGGTTTATCACAAACTGTGGAGTTCCAGATCATCACTGTCTTATAGACCAAAGTAAATTGGCCATTTTTATGTTTTTTTACTGTCTCAGTTAAAGGGGTTTGAGCACATTCAGAGCAGAGTGAGAGCAGTTTGCTTATTAGCACAGTGCAGCAGACAATTAACCCTCTGGGCCCTATGCTGGCCATTTGTGTCCACCTCATGTTCTTTTTTTTTTTTTTTTTTTACTCTTATCTGAGCTGATGCATATGGAATGAAATTTCCAGAGGATGTAGATTTTTGTCTGTTGTTTTTTTTTTTTAATTTTCAACTTCAGCTCTTATCTCCACTATATCAGTATAGACAGTGTATGTGTATATATATATATATATATATATATATATATATATATATATATATATATATATATATATCATATCCATCCATCCATTTTCTACAGCTTATCCTCACATAGGGTCGCTGGGGGGCTGGAGCCTATCCCAGCTGTCTTAGGGTGAAAGACAGGGTACACCCTGGACAAGTCGCCACCTCATCGCAGGGCACATAGAGACAGACAACCACTTTAACCACTTTAAATTAACCAATTAACCTAATCCCCATGCATGTTCCCGGAGAGAACCCACGCAGACACGGGGAGAACAAGCAAACTCCACACAGAAAGGCCCTGGGCCGGGATTCGAACCCGGTACCTTCTTGCTGTGAGGCGACAAAAAGTGGCAATTTTTGGTGAAACTGGCCTCTACCTCTGATAAAACAAGAACGGAACAAGGTAAAAACAACAAGGTAAAAGGAACAAAGTTTTCAGAGACAGAGTACAAAATAGGGCGGCATGGTGGGGCAGTGGTTAGCACTGTTGCCTCACAACATGAGGGTACCGAGTTCTTCCGTGTCTGTGTGGGTTCTCTCTCGGTACTCCGGCTTCCTCCCACCATCCAAAAATATGCATGGGGATTAAGTTAAGTGGCTAATTTAAATTGTCCGTAGGTGTGAGTGGTTGTCTGTCTCTATGTGTCCTGTGATGAACTGGTGATTTGTCTTTTCACCCTTACACAGCTGGGATAGACTCCAGCCCCCCACGACCCTATCAGGATAAGCGGTAGAAAATGGATGGATGGCTAGTACAGAATATTCCGTGGGTCAAGAAATATGACTCAAAATGGGCAAAAAAACGCTGGCAGCACAAGACACTTTCTGTTTTATAAAACAGCTGGCACTCAAAGAGTTAAAAGAGTTTTGAAAAAGCAGGTGGCCATTTCTGTCCATGAATAAGCTGAGTTTTTGTTTTTTGGTCACAGCACAAAAAAGTAATGATACATAAAAATCATTGATATTGCTAATTATTGACATACATTTAGCAGCCAGGATGCATAAAAAATAAATCTGGTAGCATGCATTATTTGGTTTAAAAAGAAGGTGATTTCATGCTTTTCTCCATTTATAATATAAACAATTAAAATGATGTGATCTAACAGGCATTTAAATGGTTAAAATTCTGAATTTGAATGAAAATTTGCTTAGCGTGACTAGAACTTATGCAAATTTAAACAATCAAGTTGGTATAATTGGAAAAATATGTTAATATATTAATTTTATAGCATTTGGGGAATGCAAACAGGAGGTGGCCATTTCTGACTACAAACAAGCTGAGAGGGAGTTTATGTACTTTGCTTCCCCTGCACAAAAATAACAATGCATAATGATCAATGTTGTTGTTAATCAATTACATATCTCAGACTAATAATACAAGAAATAGCAGTGGCACTGAGACAATATATAATGGTCATTGTTGTGGTTGTTTTCAACAATGTCTGGCACAATCTGGCATTTGAATGGTTAAATGTTTTAAAGGAATATTTTGTACTTATGATGAGAACTGATGTTAGTCAAAAAAAACTTTATGCAGTAAAAGTAGCAAAAAACATAAGAAATGACAGCCTTCATCTTTTAGTGGACAGTGATTCTGAACAATCACAGAGGGAACAAGCAGATGTAGTGATGGAGACGGTGAGAGCGGTAATGAGGACGGTGTAATGATCCTTTCACAAAGGGCCAGATGGCCTCTGTGTTTGAGCTGTAGCGTTTGCTGGCTTTCATGCTGTATATGTTCCTGAGAAATCTGAAGAGACAAAGCGCCTTAATGGAGCGTCAGACATGCAACAGCATGTTTACTGCAGGAATCATCGAAAAAACACCTGTGCTCCATTTAAACATCTGACATGAATACCCCTGCTTTAAAAAGAGAAAACTTCACTGGTTATAAATATAAATAGGTTTCATTATCAAATCCAGTCACAATGCAGTGATGCATAATGCAATTTTACAAAGACCAAAGTGTATAGATGTTGATGAGGCTTTACAGCAAACACAATGAATCATATCATTATCTCAAAAGGCGCCGTCTCCATTTCCTCCGAAACACTGGCTCACATTCACAACTAGGTCACTGCCATTTGACAAGCACAAATACACAGGGAGTTCTAGCAGGAACCCATTGTGTTTATTGCTAAAACATGTGTAAATCTATATATAAAAAAAACAGTAAAGTGACTTTTCCTGTCAGAGCTAATGCTTTTTTCCTGAGATAAAAACATTTTCCTAGAAGTGTACAGTCTGATAATGATCCATTTGTAGCCAAGCAGCAGCAGGCGCTCTGTTTATATACCAAACCAGACAGAATTTTACATCTCAGGCAGAGGAAGATATGTTTCCACAACATGAGATCCACCAGTTTGCCATGAATTTCCCGCAGCTGCTTGATGCTATTGTTCAGATTTGTAAATGCTCATTTGACATATGTTGTTGTGAATTATCAAACCGAGGTTATGGATGTAGAGATGAGGCCTGGAGCACATGGTTACAAATAAAGGTTTTAATAAAGTATGTAAAAGTTGTTGCACCCAGTAAAAAAAATCCACCTAATGAATGACTGGTCATCCTTTTACTCAGGGCACATTCACGCTAATTTGCTTTTAGGTCAACTTCTGAGCTTTAAGCTGAGGAGTCAGCCTCACGGCGCTGTTCATCGTGGCTGTAAGGTGAGGAAGGTGTAGGAAAGAATAGGGGATGAACAGAGCCGGCACAGTACTAGAAGAGGTTTTGCACCAGAGGATTAAAGATGAGCAGAACCTCTGTCCTCTGAAACCCATCCAACCAAACACCTTCAGTTGTAAAGTTTATTTTGGACGGGTTTGTGTTGTGTGGGAAAAAAAAAACTACCTGAGGCTATTTCTCTTCATTTCTCTCCACTGGGGAGTCCACTCTCTCCCTCTTTACAGAGACTGCCTCCTCCTTAACGCTGCCATCGTCTGTCAGAGCCGTCGTGTCTCTTTTCCTCTCCTCCTTGATCAGGTCCTGCTTCACCTTCGTCTTTGCTGCACCTGGTGGTTTGACATCAGTTGAGGGTTCGTTGGTGGCTTTGGAGCTTTCGCAAACAGTAGGACCCTCCCACTTTGGGATATCTAATCCCAGCAGCTCCATCAGCTGTTTCATGACATCGTCCACGTAACCATGGATACGCAGGTGTGCATGCTTGTCCTGCGTGACAGAAGATAACAGCTGTGAAATGGAAAACCTGAAGCTGACAGACGTGTCCTTTGTGCTCAGTAGTTCCAGTGAAATGTCATCTTTCCACACATAACCTTCAGGTGGAGGCGCATGAACGGGACTCACGTGTTTCGTGGCCTGCAGGTTGACGACGACCAGTTTGCCTCCTTTGCGCTTGGTGAGAAGTGGAAGATCTCCACTGGGTTTGATCTGCAGGGATGTGCCGAGCGTCAGCGCCAGGTCTGCTCGTCTGGTGAGACAGCAGGGAAACAAATTATTCTTCAAACTAGCCTGTTATTTAGAGTACACACCTCACTTTTGGAAAGAAAACATTTGCGTGTTACTTCACTTTGTCAATTTCTGTCTCGAAATTCACCATTCAAGATTATTTTTTTAATCCTATTCACCTGTAAAACGTATGCAACTTTACAATACTTATCTTTTAAGTCAGTTTTCTCAAAGTCAGGCTTTTCTGAAGGTTCTTATGAAGGGGTTTGTTCACATATCATTCACAGCCTGATTAACACAATATTTTACTCCTAGAAACACAGAAATAAAAAGCCAGTTAAATCTATTATTGCCATTTCCTGATTTGTGCAGTAAACGGGACAGGAGTGTAAATAACCTTTGACTCTAAGATTAGAGAATTTTGAACCTGGTTTGATCCAGTTTTCAGATTTCTAACTTGGAAGAACTTGCAAGTTAGTATACATTTCATAAGACACATAAATTTTCACAAAACTTGTAATTAAAAAATAACCGCCTTACTCTTGCTTTAGGAAATTTCATGGCAATATCATGGTTTACTCTATTAACCTCCTCTTAAGGAGGATTAACTGTCATCTGTCATGCCTCTTGTGAATTTTACATTAAGAAAACATTTCTCTAAAATAAAAAGATCGGTTACCAATGCTTTCGACTTTTCTGAAGATATTCTCAGATTTATCCTCATTCTCAAGTAAAGACTGTATTTCTGATCCAGTTCTTGTTGTAAAATACATTCAAAATATTAGAAAGAAACCACTATGTAGTTACATACATAATAAAACGTTTTCATTTGGTTCACTTTTTGCAGCTGCCATATGGCTGTAACATGCAGTAACACACTGTGCATCAGTCAGAGCTCTGCTTTGTAATTTCACAGGAAATTATGCGTCTATTATGCGTCACTGGGTACATCAAGGTGAAACACAAACATCCATTTATCTGGCTGTTTAGTAGACGCACAATAAAAGCTTCCTGGGGCTAAAAGCTTTAACGAAAACAGTTGACACACAACAGATGGGGGTAAGCCTATTTTTCGCTTCACCCTGCATCTTTGAGTATAAAACAAAAGGTGGTCTCACCTGCTGGCATCGTCTGCTTTGTTCAGGTCCCTGTCAGGAAGAGCATCCTCCCAGTCCAGTATGGTGCTTATCAACTTTCCTCTGTGCAGAAATAGAACACAGTCATACTAATGAATAGATCACAGCACATAATCTGAGAATGCAGTGGAAGCATGAAAAGCATGTTACCTGCAGGCCCTGAGTCCTCTGGACCGGACCACGTCACAGTAGCGTCCTGTTGGTTTCAGTCCCATCACACCAATCACTTTTTCTCTGACATACTGCCTGGAAAAACAACATGCCCACACATTACATCTCTGCCCGCCCAAATCAGCTTTTTTTTTTTTTTTATAGTTAAGAAGAAAAACCTGCTTCAAAAGCACCATACCAAGGTCCTTTATAAACATGAAGTCACACAGAAGACCATGATAATATACATTCAGTGGCCACTTGATTGGATAGAGCACTCCAGACAGCTTTCTTCAAAGCTCAACATGATTCTGGAAATGCTGTGTAAGGTATCATGTAACTAACATACAGTTATGCCTCTGTTTCACCCAAAATACATCATTATTTGGAATTTGTCTTTAACTCATCAAACACAAAAATGAAAACATACTAAATCAGCAAACAGGTCATATTTCACATTAAAACAGTTCGTGTCATTGTATCTGTGGAACACCCATAGTGACACTGAGACCAATGAGCCTTTTCATAAGATCATGTTTCCTCATTGAGTTAACAATACTTTAATACGCCAGTAAAGCCATAGACTCAGGTATTAACTAGCTAGTCTGTTTTTTTTATCCCTAAACAAATTTGATTCGGGGGCAGCACAGTGGTGCAGTGGTTAGCAATGTTCTCCTGTGTCTGCGTGGGTCCTCTGCAGGCTTCCTCCCACCATCCAAAGACTAATTTGGCTAATTTAAATTGCCCGTAGTTGTGAATGTGACTGTGAATGGTGTTTTGTCTTATCTTATCATATCTTATAACTGGCCATGACATGCGAATAATACAATCATTAAATTATAAACTGGGCTTAATCCACCTTGCTCTTTCGTATGACTAAGAAAATGGTGCAAATAAAACCATGAAAGGCACAAAAAGCTGAACAGCTTCAGTCCAGATTAGTAGTTAAAATAGCCCTTCTTAATGGCTACATGACTGCTCTGTTTCTTTTTCCTCATGTCCTGATGCATGATGGAAAATTTATCATCTGTAGGACTCACTCGGAAATAATTCCAAACCACAGACAAAACGTCAGTCAGGCAACAGACGAGCTAGCTTGTTAGCCACGATTAGCGATCTACTTGTTATAAAACTTTTTTTTTAATTTCTAAAAAAAAAAGAAAAAAAAATCAACAGCTGGCAAGTAATGTAATTTGTGTTTGCCATAGCATTGTGTAACAGAGATAACACTCAGTACCACAGAAAGCCTGTTAGCGTCTGGCTGTCTCGACACACTCCAAATTATTGACTATTTCTAGGATTTTGGCGCTGTGTATGTGTGTAGGACAGACTCAAACAATCTCGCAGGGAAGGCAAGCTTTGAGCCGACAGGTCATCCTCACTGATAAGTATTGATGTCTCTACAGGGAAACAGAATAAAGTCGCTGTTGTGTTCCAGGAACCCTTTTAAGATAATGAGCGCTCTGTGGAACGACGCACTGCTGTTCGCCTCCATTTTCCATTTGAGCTGGCTGGCAACAAACAGGACACACAGGTAGTCATAGTGAGAGGTACGGTGTGCAGAGAAAACAGCTGGCATACAATCACACCAGCACCTATAACCTTTAACACGAGGCAGGGTAGGTCATGGATTAGGGAGTGAGTACCAGTGTTTCATTAATAATATGTATGCCTCAATATGTGGAACTGACTCAGACCCTTCTCTTATTTGTATGTATGTTAACATGTACAATAAAAATAACAAATAAAAATTACGGCTGTCAAAAACATTAACTTTTTTTTTTTTAAATCACGTTTAACACATTGTGTGCCAGCCTTTTTTTATAAAACAGAAAGTGCCTTGTGCCAGCATTTTTGGCCATTTTGAGTCATCTTTCATGATGCAAAGAATATTTTGTACTATGACTCTGAAAACACAGAGCAGCTCAAATAAAAGAAAAGACTTTATTTCATTATGAAAAAAAACCATTTGTTTTTACCTTGTTCTGTTCTTGTTTTATCTGGAGGAGAGTAGAGGCCATTTTCACCAAAATCACCACTTTTTCTCCAGATTCTGTTTTGCTCTCTAATCTCGATCATCTCCACTTCCTGCTTTGACCTCTGTTGCGTATAACGTCTCTTTATTTCCCAACTACAAATCCCAGAAGCCTCAATATTACTCGCAGGCTGCGGGAGACAGCGATCGGCCACCCGTTGCTGAAAAAATTTATATATACGTTTTTGGCACTCAAGCGTTCTAATTTAATTGAACACTTAAAATTATTATTTTGCACTTCACAATAGTTTTTAAGATCATCCTCCATGAGGTTGACTGGTCTGCAGTCATCCATCTATCCAATATCTGCTGCTTATCCTCACATAGGGTCGTGGGGGGCTGGAGCCTATCCCAGCTGTCTTAGGGTAGAAGGCAGGGTACACCCTGGACAAGTCTCCAGTTCATCGCAGGACACATAGAGACAGACAACTTAAATTAGCCAATTAACCTAATCCCAATGCATGTTTTTGGATGGTGGGAGGAAGCCGGAGTACCCGGAAAGAACCCATGCAGACACGGGGAGAACATGCAAACTCCACACAAAAAGGCTCCGGGCCGGGAATCGAACCCGGTACCTTCTTGCTGTGAGGTGACAGTGCTGAACACTACACCACTGTGCTGCCCCTGCAGTCAGTGAACTTCCACAGGTCTGTGGAGACTTGCTATGAAGTACTTGCATTTTACAAAAGGTGCACATCACGTTCGATGTCACGACTAAACCGTCTGGGAGTTTTTGAAAATAAAACGGCCTCAAAATGAGCAATCAGTGAAAGACGGTAGCTTGTAAAGACGGGAATTTTCAAGGAGTTTCAGGGTCAAACTGTGAGTATTTGGCAGGTTTGTGTGCACACTTACCTGCCACACTTCTCACACTCCTCCACAAACATGTTTCCATGGAGTTCTGACAACACATCCCTAACGAAGCAAGAGGAAGAAAAGCCAGAATGATTAGAGGATGATTTTCATTTACATAACTCTCCCAAGTAAATGTAAGGACTCCACAACACAACTTTTTTCACACTCCCTCTTTTTATGAATATTCAGAGCCCTTGTATTTATTTACACATAGTATTTCCACAGATTGGTGCCAACCAGTTTACTTAACCAATTTGTCTGCTGCCTCAGTGATTTCCTCAGAGCAGGAGCTGTCTGGCCTCGTCTAAAAACCTGACTCATAGAGCGTAGAGGAGGAAATGGCTTCCAGGAAAGCACGTCTTCCTGAGTTTATGTGTTGAATGAAAAATTGGATTCTTGGCCTTCAGTTAGTCCAATACGTTTGGATAGTCCAGAGTTGGACCAAACATTTTCCACTGCACTGAGCATTATTTTACTTGAACAGTATTTAAAGAGCTCCTCATTTCTGGCGCTGTTACAGCTGTTATCACAAAGCAGCAGCTTCCTGTTTAAAAACAGAGTCACAACAACCCAACATGTAAGAAATGGGCTTGAAAAAAATGTGGTTATCTCACAATGCTGGATATATTTGGGTTTCTATACTGCAAATGTATAAAGAGAAAAGCACAGTAGTGAATTCACTAAATTTTCTCAACAAATTAACTTTCCCTCTAAGTAAGCAGCTCACTTATTCATTACGTCTCATCTCAACTCACTCTGCTTCACCTCCAACTCTCCAACACTAAGCACAGTAACACATCATCAAGCATGATCGAAAATATGTAATATATAGTACATATATGAGCATAAGGAGAACATTTTCATTTCATTGTTATTTGGATCATTTGGATCATTCTGTGAAAATTTGTTAATCTGACCCTGTCAAATGGTTTCTTTCTCTTCAACACCTGAAAAGGATTGATTGAAAAGTGTTCAGAAAAGTACTGGCACTTTCAAGAAACACTTGGCAGGTGATTAAATGAACCGTCAATCAAACCAACAGAAGTGTAACTGACTCAGCGCACATCATTCCTTTTCTTTCAGTAAAGAACTCTCCGCCTCTAGAAACTCCCAAAAAACTTTAAAAGGAAAGGTCACTTGGAGCCTTACTAGCTTGATATTGTGTGACATATGAGAAGTGACAGAGGTAGTAGTCTGCAACACAAGCAGACTATGAAGAAAAAATGTCACAGGCGTGAAAGGTGAAACATGCTTCAGTTCTCAGTATCTGATATAGTATCTGTGACAGTGTCTAAGACTTAATGCTGTTATTGTGCAGTTATTGTAGCCTCCCATTAATATCTGATATTGCAATTGATTGATGATTTGCAATGTGAGAGGGAATGATCATTTCTACATCATCACTATCATTAAAAAAAACATTATGGTGCTCCTGTCTCAAACAAAGATGTTTTCTTTCTTTCTGCAGAATATGATGTGGAGGTGAGGACCTCTCTGCAGCACCTCAATATTCATCGTTGGTAAATACTGCACCTCCTGAAATTTGAAATTTGCAGCAGGCCATATTGCTATTTCCATAGATTATTCTTTAATGTTAAAATAATGAATATTTTTAAAATAACAATAGGTTAACTCACTGATGGGAAAAAAATATAGAATTATCTGCCAACCGTGCAGTTTCCTTTAACTCTGCGCTGCAGCGTCCAGATTATTATTGCTTTTGTTTTGTTTTATTTTTGGATAGTTTAGACTGTCAAAATAAGCAAATTGTGGCAATTTCACGGGTTTCTAAAGTTTTACAGACCAAATAACTGACTAATTGCAAATACTTGAAACAACCAGCACCATGGCTCCATGCCCACTAACAGCTTGATTTGAGTTTGACACTCAGTATGTAAAATGCTAAATGTGTGTATATCCATGCCACAGGACAAGAGACAGCACAGCGTTACCTGGGGAAGCCTGAGCGGACATGGAGACCGTCCACATTCTGGCTGATGAGATATTTGAGGTAGCCAGCCCTCTGCAGGCCCAGCAGAGCCATGTGAGTCAGGCTGGGTCGGGCATCTTCAAATGTGACGTCAAAGTGAGGTGACTCACCCTTTTCTTCTAAAGTCCACACACCTTTTGGACCCCTGAAAGAGAAGACAGCGATGAAGTAATGAAGTGATGACCGACAATCATCAAAATGTGCTTAAAATGGCACTAAGACATAGCCTGGGCCTGCCCATACTTCCTGTGAAGCTGCACAAAATTTTGCGACCAAGTCAGTCTGGCCAAGGTGCCATTCTCTTCAATTTCAGATTCCCCAGGAATGAGGACCAATGAAAATCTAGCATTTCCCATGGCTCGACCGAGGCGTGTTTAAAGCAATGAAGCTCTAGTTCTTTGGATCAAGCAATTTTCGTCACCATGCATACGTCAGAGTAAAGAATGGTCTGATTGGTTGAAGCTTCGTCCAGTAGCACACAGAGGCATTTGATAGACGCAGGTTAAGCCCATCCTCTAAGAACATGGTTTACAAGGCAGCTTGGCCAGATTACGCTCGCAGAGCTTTGTAGCATCTCCCATTTAAATAAAGAATAAATGTGAAAATTAGTCTGTTCTTGTATTTTTTATACTATGCAGCATTTCTCTCAAATAAATAAATCAAGCAAAACTCATCCTTCTCTGCGGTTTTCCATCTACAGAAACCCAGCAGCACTCTGACTGGTTTTTCTCTTTTCTAATTTTGTCGTGTTCGTTTCAAGCTTTTGGCACTCAAGAGTGTGTAATCAGGATTAGACAGGTTGTAATGCTGGGGGTGGACTGGAGGCTTAACGTGTAGAATAACTGGCACCTGGTTATGTATTCAAGGTTGAATGAGTTTTAAGAATCTCACAGAAGAATTACGTTTGTGTACCGAGCTGACAAAACTAAGGCTGTCAAATGCTGCACATCCAAGTCCACTGGAAATATGAAAGAACAATAAAATCAATACCCAAAGATTCACCCATTGGAAAGAAAATCAGAAAATGAAACAACACAAAAAATCAATCTGCCTCTTTTTCATGCCTCTTTGATCAACCAGCTGAGTTTTATGGTGTCAGAATGAAGGATGAACGCAGCAGGCCTGTCAGTACTGCTGCTGTCTAACACCCTGACGGCTGGCGAGTTACTCAGAGGATACACTACTTATCTTCATGCATCAGATGAGTGAAAGCATCCTGTGAATTCTCAAACGCAGCAACAACAGCCTCATCTTTCAGCATCACTATGATTCAATGCCTGCTCTGCCAAGACCAGTTCAAAGACACAGCAGCGTTAACGGAAAGGCCTTTACATCACTTATTACGTGCTTATCACCACCAAAGATGCTGCAGAACATGAAAGCCACGGAGAATCTGTGAAGCTCGTATGTTCATGCTTTGGTGTCGTCAATAATATCAGGAGCTGATGGGCTGCATTTCCAAGTCTCAGCTGGAGAATGTGTGTGTGTGTGTGTGTGTGTGTGTGGCCGCAGTAGTAACATCAATTTTGTCAGAGGGCCTGATGTGTACATAGAAACCTTGACTTTAACGAGGCTGTAGTCCAAGGTCGACTCTATCTGACTGACAGGCAGACCGATCAAATATTAATTAGTCAGGTCTCAAAGAACATCTCCAGGCATGCCTACTGTATATGATTTCTCATTCACATCAGAATGAACACAGTTAATGAGTCAAAGTTTTTTTATGCCACAGCTCAGCTATAATGTGTTTGCACAGTATCAAAAATCCTTGTGGATTGTGGACAGGTTGAGCCATGATTTATTTTATGTTATGTTTTATAAATAACTGGACTGGACAAATAATAAGCAAGTACCGCCCTCCTCTGCTAATAGAGGGGTACTACAAGAGAACAGGTCCACATTCTACCAGATGTGAGGTAGACATTTTGCTTGAAAAAGGTTTTCAAGCAAAATTATCATTTCTGGCCAGGATTCATGGATTATGCAGTTTACTGAAAACAAAAAAATGTTTTCGATGCAGTGCCATAAAGTTAGTAGTGTTCCACAAGTTACCCCCTGGAGTCACAACAGTGTATATAATCCATTTGTCAACTACTTTAGTGACAAAGTGATATCCATCCATCCATCCATTATCTACCGCTTATCCTCATAGGGTCGTGGGGGGGCTGGAGCCTATCCCAGCTATCTTAGGGCGGAAGGCAGGGTACACCCTGGACAAGTCTCCAGTTCATCACAGGACACATAGAGACACATTCACATTCACATCTGCGGTCAATTTAAATTAGCCAATTAACCTAATCCCCATGCATGTTTTTGGATGGTGGGAGGAAGCTGGAGTACCCAGAGAGAACCCACACAGACACAGGGAGAACATGCAAACTCCACACAGACGACAGCGACAGCGCTAACCACTACAGCGCCAACCACTACACCGACAGCGCGACGTACAACAAAACACGTAGCTACTGTTTACGTCAGTAGCAGACAGCACAAATTCTATGTCAGATTGGCGAGATTAATCCGACTTTCTGAGTTGGAGATCTGACTTCACGGGAGGTTCTGATATAAATTCTGATTGGCTCTTGACATTCACATACAACTGAACACACCATTAGGCTAAACACGAATGCCGGGCTCCCAGTGCTGCTGCACTGTTTGTGTTTATCGCCTTATGCTGGTAAAGTGGGGGAACGGATCAGTGTCTCTATGAATCCGAAGGGGACACGTCCCCCTGTCCATAGTGACATCTGAGCGCTTGGTTCACAGACACTTTGGTATCGGACAGGAAATGTTTGGATTTTTACAAATAATTACAGGTGAACATACTTTATGGTTTTTGTGCTGGTTGGCTGGCTTTCACAGCAAAATAAGATACGGAAGCTAAATGAGCATGGCAACAGACATAAGTACTGCTGGTATACAAATCTTTTCCTGTAACAAGTAAATCTGGGGTATTTTGCAAATGCAGCTTAAATTTTAAATGGGAATTAGGGCTGCTACTAACATATTATTATCATAGTCAAAAAGGCTTTTGATTATTTTCTTCATTAATCAATTAGTTGTACAGACTATAAAATGTCAGAAAACAAAACAAAACAATAAAGCAGATAATATTCACATTTAACAAGCTGGAATCAGATAAGTTTTACTTTCATTTATTTTTAGTCACTCAAACCAATTAATCACTTAATCACCACAATATTTAATCAGAATCAGAAATAGATCCCTGGAAGTATTTAGTGATTAATTAATAGTTAAACTGATTAATTGTTACAGCTCCAGACAGACTGTGGGAGGTCAGTGTTGCCTACTTATCATGATCATGAACATAAAATCATTGTTGACAGAAAAGCAGTGTATATTTGAGTGATTTGTTTGTGCCTCACCTGAAGTCTGGGATGCCTGCTGAGGTGCTGATTCCTGCACCTGAGTGGACAACCAAGTACTGCGATTCTTTTATCAGCTGAGCGAGCGTCTCCACCTTCACCTTAAGTTCCTCAGGACTGTCAAACATCTGCCACAGAAGAGAACACATCAAGGTAAATATACAGCACCACAGTGGTTGTTGAAAATATACAACATTGGCTCATAATAAGATACACTGCCACACCTTGTAACGGAGCTGTTCTTAATAAGGACTAACGTCGCATAAATGTTACTTCAGAGCTTTCTGTTGTTAGCTAACATGTTCGTGCTTTATCTTCTGGGAACGATTGAATACAGACTTGTCGTGGCATATATGTATACTGAATTACTGCTACTTAAGTATACTTAAACGTTCTGTCTTTTTTAAATTTAACATCTCAAAGTCCAAAGATGAACCATGCATCACCAGCTAACCTGCTAGCTGTTAGCTAATTAGAAGCTAACTACTTAACATTAGCTCACAATGGTTATCTTTTACCTCGGGAAGTCCGCAAACACCTTTATCTGCATACGGTGAGAGCCCAGCAGCATAATTCACAGACATGGTTGTTGTTTGTATTGTATCTGTATTATTGCTGTGTATGAACGTGTTTCTGTATCATGGAAATGAATAATTTCTACGGCGGATTTTTTTTTTTTTTTGTTTGTTTGGCTGACGTCATCTCTGAGCGACGGCGTGTACTGCGCATGGTGCGTTCAAATAATAGGAAATATGTAATGCTAGATAATTCGCTGTCCTTCACATAACTGTAGACCTTGCCACGAAAATTAAGGTCCTCAACTTACTCTATGATGTCTTTTTTTTCTTTGACAGAGCTTCCAAACATAAACAGAGCCTCCACATACCTCGTGGAGCATTTTGCTGTTTAGGTCTACGAAGCTTCGGAGATAATGGTGGTTATTTATATTAAGTAAAACAACCCTAATCCATAACAATTTGGTCAAGACATCTTCAGGAAATAAAAGTATTCACAAATAATGCTGTTGCTTTAAACTGTGAAGCTAACCGCAGATATGCCCGTGTATCTTGAACGCAGCACAGCGTCCTCACATGAAAGAATCCTTGGCTCACAATAGAAAAAGACATGGACAAAGAACTATATTTAGTACAAAATAGTTTAGAACATTCTCGCTATTATAGTAGAAAAGGTCTGGTGCTTTAGAAAATAGGTCAGTAGAACACAGCACCATAAAATTCAAGTCATGTGAAAAAAATATGCACTGATGCAGGCAAGTTATTTGGTACTTAAAATAGTATCAACCACAAATATCTTGTGATAAAACTGTTAAAATAATATACATAGTCTACCTGTAGCCATGTAAATAAGGATGCATCAGTGCTTACCAAATTTCTCCAGATCTTGTGATATTAAAATAAAAAAGAATCACAAGCCATATCTTGCAAAGTACTCAAGTCTCACGAATCGACACAGTGAAAAGATGATGCCTTATCTTGGCAGCACAGCTTGACCGATTTTGATGACTTCACCTGGAACATTCTCTTGGTTAGATTCAGGTACCACCAGCAGCTTTAGGTTCCATCTTCTTGTGTATGCCTCGAGGTCATCCATTCTCTTTTGTATCAACTTCACAGGACGCTCCACCGAATCAATTCTCTTTCCTAGATTAGTCATCTTCATGGTATCATCTTTAAGGTCGGTGCAGAGCAGACTCTCTCAACCTTGACATCCGGGTCAAAGTTTTTGCCCTCAGTGGCGTCAGATCTGCTGTTGATCAAGCCTGTCAGTTTGGAAAGCTGAGTGTCACTGACCAGAGTGGAGATGACAACCTCACAAGCCTTTTTCTTCACCGTTGGAGATTTAGATGGTTTTGCTGGCAAATGTGAGAATTCATTCTCGGCCGAGCTAACTTGCCCTCCTCAAGAAAAAGCACATGCTCGCATCATTTGCCCACTGCAGGAAAATGGATCAAAACTCTACATGCTCACACAATATAGACAGACAGACAGACAGATGGCTGGTCAGGCCTTCAGGGGTCTGATGCTGCTGGCCACTGTTTGCCTGACTCTAGATCACATCCACTCTGTTGCTGAACCCAGTTTACTGAGCTGTGGTACTTGTGTCCTTATAAACACCACAAGAGCATCAATGCACACTTACGACGACTTTTGCAGGAGGAGACTGTAAAATGGAGGAGGAAATTTTTGTCTGCATAAAATTCTTGATCACAACATTACTAACCACTACGCCTTAATGACATTTGAGTCTCTCACATGCCACTTCATTCACCTCCACACCCCCCACAGATCAATAGGCCAGTGTACAGTAGTCCCAACCAATACCACTAACTCACAACCCTAACCCTTTCCCTTTCCTTAAACTAACTTCTCTTTTTCCCTTACACCTAAACCTAAATTTTTCCCTTTTCCCTAAATCTAACTCCTCCTCTTTATTCCATTTCATACCCCAGCCTCTCCTTTCTCCTTTAATTTCAAGATTCCTTCCCTTTTATTTTTTAATATTTGGCTTTTTTTAAAATCTCAATTTTTTTTCCTTGTTTTTCTTTTCTTTTTTTCATCTTGGTCTGTCCACTTTGCAGGCTTCTGCTACTCTGCTGTCTTTTCATTCTTTTTTTCTTTTTCTGCTTCAACACTAACTTTGTTTTTTTTTATATTTTTCTGGGGCTCCACCCCTAACAGACCTTTTATAGGTAGGTTTGAGGAAGGTTTTAGTTTGGAATAAAATGTTGTGCACTTGGGCAAATATTCTCTCCGTTTGTGAGATATTTCTCCCCTGCATTTGTGTCGCTTCTCTTTTTCTCCTTTTTTCCTTCCATGTTCTTTTCTTCCCTCACTTTTCTTTGGCTAGTGTTAGCTTAGGCTAATGCATAACCTTTAGCCTAGCTTTCCTTCTTTTCCTGTCTCTCTTTTTCTCTTTATCATTTATTATAGGCTACATTAAAATACATTAAAATTTATTATAGGCTACATTAAAATCATATCAGGTCTAAAACTAGCATCATCGCTAGCAACTGTTTAGTTAGCATAAGCATTTAGCCAACATGATATTGGAGAAGACCAGAGTGGAGGCTTCCTCATCCTAACCCTAACCAATGGGCAAATGGGGGAATGAGTGGACCAAAGTTAGCTACAGCAAGCACTGTGGGCAAACTCTCATTTATTCCTGTTAACAGAACTGGTTATGATATGGACATCACAAAAAGGTCTACAATGACATATAAGTTGACTATAAAAGAAAGTGATATTATATTTCTTGAACAGTAGGAATATGGAGACCTGAAACAAAGTGATAACATAGATTGCATATTGCATTTCTTAAGAGCATCCCTGTGATTACACACCTGTCAATAGCTGATAAGATTAAACAGTCTTCTGGTTGGCTCCATTTCTTACAAATATAGTTTTCATAACACGACTTTAACAGCTATACAGTGATATTTGCAATAGTGGGCAGGTTTTTTTTAATTTTGTAATACTTACTTATGTATACAATTAGAGATTTTCTTGCTGGATTGCCTTCTTTCCCATTGCTCAGATGAGAAATGTGACATTTTCTTGGCAAAAACACTCTCATTGTGTCATCGCCATATATGCCAAACAAAATATCACCACATGCTCAACCATGATTTAACTACACTAACAGTGATTCACACATAACAGAGATGACATGTCGAAATAAAATAAACCGAAGAGTTTCATTTTACAGTCAAGAACATTTAAATACCTCACAGCACTACAGATTCCGCTGTCTTCCACAGCAAAGCAACAAAATCAGTACAACACACTCGATGCAAAGGTATAGTTTTTCCTTTCCCCCCCCTCATAAACAAGTCGCTTTCTGTTGGTATGAACATGTAGAGATTGCAACATTCCCAAATAAATTATACATTTCTTATTTCAACAACAACAACAACAACAACAAAAACATCTTAATTCCAGAAAAGGGTAGACCATACTATCACATCATGCTTATAAATTTTCACTTATGCTGGGAATAGTATTACTTTTTACGACAATGGATTTTAGTTTCAGCACACTGAGTTTAACTACCAGAGAAAGCCTTGTGTTATCCAGCAGACAGCTGCAGAAGGTTAGGAGGGTTTCAATAGTCAGCTACATGCTGACTTGGACAGCTTGGACACAGATGTCTCAGATTTCTGCCATGTTTTCCCCAACAGCTGGAGAAACTTACTGCAAACGCTGAGTAAAGTTTTCTGGAAAAAGTCCTTTGTGAGCACCAGTGCCGATTGTTAACCACTCACTTTCCTTGATCCCTGTGAGCCAGCCAGCATCCTGCAACAACAAACACAAATAAATTGATATTTGCTGAAATAATAACTGCTCTTAAGGCCTTTTTCAGCCTTTCCAATATGCCATTGACCTTTATAAACTCAATATGTCACCAGAAACATAACTGCAGTGGTCTCACCTGATCCTCGACTGAAGCAGTGGGAACCACCAACACCACATCACCTCTTTTCAATTCAAGCTCGTCTGAATTTGCAGCCTCAAAGTCGTGCATCGTCTCCACCTGCAGGGAGAAAATCACAATTCTTAACAGGTCAAGAATGAAAAAATTCAATGTCACTTAGTATTTTTACTTAACTTGACTTAAAACTGCTACTCTTTATGTCATGTATTGATTTTATCAATGAAGGAATATGACCTCTGGTAAATGTAAATGTAAATTCAACTTAAATAAATGAAACAATTTACTGAACAACAGTCAGTAACAGTTTGAACCCTTTTCTCAAGTATTATGTGGAAACTGAAAACAGCTAAATAATAACATTACACAATACACATGATATCATAGCAGCAGAACTAGAAGGAAATACTTTTAGATGTGGGGATGAATCTTAACATGATATACTTTGTTTATGAAAATAGGTAAACAGGACTGTAATTTATTAATTGTCATATGTAGGGTCAACATCGGGGTAAAAAACCGGCCAAAACCTGCTTACTTTTGGAATGGAAGACAAGTCATTCCAGTCATAGACTCGTCCGACCTTTTCATTTTGAAAGAGCAACTGCAACGGCTCAGCCATCCAATCATATAACTTATTCACTCAGTGACTGGCTTGTGACTTGTATGGTTGGCCCTTTATCACACCAAGTGTGTATTTTTTTTCTTTTTCTTTTTTTTCTTTGCTGCTTTAAACGTTAGCAGTTGGTATCTGGGGGAAGACCCACCTTGTAGAGGAAGTCACTGGGGAGTCCAGACATGCCACCAGAAGAACTCATGTGTTTGATTGTCTGGTTTTCAGCTGTCACTCCATTGTCACTAATGGCAGTGGGAGAAATTATGTCAGCATCACGGTCATCATCGCCTTCGTTACTAGAGGCAGGCTCAATCACCACAGAGGGGATAGGCATCTTTTCCTGCAGAGGACAAACAACATTCAGCTCTCACATTAATAACCTTTAATTTTATCTCAGTTATAAGAAGCAGAACAAAATGTGTTTTCAACCCTTTCAGAATTCCCCAGTGTTTCTGGCATTTGCTGATGACACAGTTGGATTGGGTTTACATCTAAATTCATTTGTCTTTTTCTAGTCTCTCAACAAGTCACTGATTCAGTTTTAAAATTCAAAAAGAATGTGTTGGATCTTTTATTTGATACGTCTATTCATTGTCACTGAACAGACACAGGATCAGATTTTACTTATTTACTCATTACTAACAATTATTTAAACTTTTTAACTGTCCATTTCCACTTTACAATAATCACATTCTTTCTAGTGTTTGTGTTAAAGTTTATGTTTAACTACAGAACTTTGGGTTAGAAAATAAATTGATTGATTGAAACCACTTTAACTTTTTAATTACAACAAAATAACTTTATGATGCTTGTGACGCATGGTTTCAGAAACAGTTTTTTAGTGGACAACATATGGTTAGCTTAGGCCAAGACATAACCTTTAGCCTCGTTAGTTTTCCTTCTTTTTCTTTCTTTGTCTCTCTTTTTCCCTTTATCATTTATTATAGAATACATTAATGGTCATAATGAAAGTTGAGTGACAGTTACCGATGGAGCTGCTTCAGCTGGAGATGCCTGGACTTCATCAGTAGGAGGAATCTGTGTGCCAACAGAAATCATTTCATTAAGCAGGAACAGTCACATAATAACTGTAGCTATTAGCATCACACATTAAGATTTACAGTAATTCACAAATACATATTACAGGTGAAACATCAGTGTCTACTTTGGACAGATTTGGACCAAAAATGAACACAAGCTATAAAAGAAAACAAAGTCTGGGAGCGGCAGTAGCTAAGTATTAAAGGAATTGTTCTTCAACTAGGCTAGACAATGGAAAAATAGAAAAAATGTTATGTGACAATAACATGCATAAAGGCCACACTAACTAAGAGAAAGATGTCACTCAAAGTTGTTTTACGTTACTTAAAACCAAATTTAAACTGACAAAGCCTTTATTGTCAGTGTCGCTTTAAAAACTTGTTGTGTGGGTTCGAACAAATATTCACACTACTTGAAATCTCAGTGTGACTTAATTGACTTAATTAACAACAATGGCCCCCAGTTACTGACACTAGGTAACACTGACTGACTGTTGAGTCACATGTGACACCTTCAGTGGAGCCAAAACAATCCAGTTCACACCGCTGCAACGTTCTAAAATGATTTCATCTCTGTCTGAATCTTTGGTCAGAAGAGGGTTTTTACTTAAGGTTCTGAGAAACTCAAAGTTGAGTGGGTCTTCAGCTCTGAAGCTCCTCTGCTGTACGGTTAGGGTTGTGTTCGGGAGGCAGAAACCCTCCCCGTGTTTAAAAGCAGACGGAAGACTTTCCTCCTTGATAGATCTTACAGAATGTGGAGTCTGAATCCATGATTACCCCCCATGTTCCTGCTCAACACCAGCTGCTCCAATTATTTTTAATTTTAATAACAATTATTATTATTTGTAATCAATTGTAAGTTATATTTATTAACTCTAATATTATTTCCATCACCATTCCTTTAACTCTATAAATAGAACTTCCATTCCATGCCAACACAGTCCACCTGGTTCTACCTGAGATTTATCTATAAAGGAGTTTTTCCACTTCTCTTTTTTCACAGGATAATACTGGGTCAGTGTAATAATATAGCTAGAATAATATCTATGATATTATAATACAGTATAATGTCACAGAGAGTCTGGTCTAGACCTGCATGCTCCAATATAACATCTGTTGGGATTTGATTTGATAAAAAAAAAGACATAACAATGACGACAACGATGATGATGATGATGATGATGAAGATGATGATGACAATGGTAGTAACAATGACGGGTGAGTTAATGTGATCATCACGTCCACTCACATCAGGATTGTCCCCCTTCAGGTTGCCAGAACTTTCTGCTGCATCCTCCTCACCAGTAGAGGAAGTTGCATTTTCCTCCACCACGGCTCCAGCAGGAGGAGCAGGAGGTTCCTCACCAGCAGGAGAAACTGGCTGTTCCTCACCAGCAGGAGGAGGTGTAGGTTCCTCACCAGCAGGAGAAACTGTCGGTTCCTCACCAGCAGGAGCTGGAGTTTCCTCCTCAGTAGGAGGAGCTGGAGGTTCTGTCCCGGTGGGGGGAGCTGAGAGCGCTTCTTCTTCCTTAGCAGGTTCTGTCGAGGCAGCAGCCTCCGTCTCAGAGGCTTCTGGAGCCTCATCTGTTGCAATGTTATCTTTGTTCTTTTGCAAAAAAAAAGTTTAACTAAAAACTGTACCTGTTAACATTCATCACTTTCCATGAAATTCACAGTGTCCCCTGATCCCACAACAATGTTCTCAGTAGCATGTACAACTCTGATACTGGATGACAAATGATAAATGAAAGAATATATTTTAATATCAGGGCTGAACCATGACTTCTGGCTGTTGTTACAACTCTACCAACTCCAAAGGTAATGTTATAATTATTGGAAAACATCTCAGATTATATTTTGGAGGTTAAAAAAAACACTATTTATCAAACAGTGAGAAAAAAATCAACTTGGCAAAAGTATAATTCCACCATATATATATATACATATATATATATATATGTATATATATATATAGTGTACACATTATTAGGATTGCAGGATAGAAGTGCTCAATAGACAGTACAAATAGTCACACAATGTAATTAAATTTAAAACTCACCATGCTGTCAAAATCAGCAAAGAACGACGGGGCAGCGGCATCCTTCAGTATGCACGTAATAAAATAGAGAAGAAGAGTCACAAGTGACTATCAGAATCTGGAAAAACATAATTATTAGCATTAATCTAAACTTTTTAGAGAAAATGAACATTCAAGACGAATCGGCAATACAGGGAATAAGGCTTCTGAGGGTCTGATGATATCAGCATGCAGTTAGGGTTAATTTCTACTTTAATGCACCTAATCTATGTAGCAAACTCTGACCTCTCCTGTGACCTCTGCAGTGACCTCTGCTATGACCTCTTTGTTCTACTGGAAAGTTAAGTAGTTCCTCTTGATTTGATGTGAATGCTGTAATCACGGTATCGAAATTCAACTCTGCTGATTTCAATGCTTCATGTGGACAATAGGTGCAAAAGTAAGTTTAGTTTGAAAAATTACCTGGGAAAATCCATTAAATGCATTGGTCACCTAAATTAAATTGCAAAGACACAAATTAGTACTTGAAGACTTCAAGTTGAACAAGTCTAAGATGAGCTGTAAAGATGGATTTGATGTGAAAATTAAAATATGGAATGAACGAGAAGATAAAGCAAGCAAGAGGAGAGATGAGAGGAGCTCAGGCTGGGATTCAGGTTTCGGGACAACTACTTTCACTTTATTTCTCAATCTGCGGGAGGCTAGAAGACACAAAAGAGGTTTTCATTTATGTCTAGACTAAGCTAATCTAAGGAAGGAGGAAGTCAAATACCTCTTCCTTTTCTGTATCTAGCTCTTGGTACAACTTTCCAAATCTCCGGTTCGCAGCCTCATCTTCAGACATGTCTGAGTTTTCTGGTTCTTTGTGAATTCTGGCAACGTTTATGTCTCTAATTGCTTCTGCTGTTCCACAGTTCGGTTGACTGACTGAAGAGTCGACACCACTGCTGGGACTAACGTTCTGGAACGGGACCGTGTTGAAGGCAGGACCTCCGGAACCTGAAGAAGCTGCTGGAAAACTGTTGGCAAAAGGGTCTATACCCCACCCAAACCCTCCACCCCCAGCTGACACAAGTCCACTTTCTCCTGAGGTCTCAGCAAAAGGATCTGAATCAAACCCACCTCCTCCCTGTGTTTCAGCAAAAGGATCTGAATCAAATGCACCTCCTCCCTGTGTTTCAGCAAAAAGATCTGAATCAAACGCACCTCCTCCCTGTGTTTCAGCAAAAGGATCTGAATCAAACGCACCTCCTCCCTGTGTTACAGCAAATGGATCTGAATCAAACGCACCTCCTCCCTGTGTTTCAGCAAAAAGATCTGAATCAAACACACCTCCTCCCTGTGTTTCAGCAAAAGGATCTGAATCAAACGCACCTCCTCCCTGTGTTACAGCAAATGGATCTGAATCAAACGCACCTCCTCCCTGTGTTACAGCAAATGGATCTGAATCAAACGCACCTCCTCCCTGCATTTCATTTGAGGGAACTGAATCAAATGCACCTCCTCCCTGTGTTTCCGTTGAGAGAAATGAATTAAACCCACCTCCTCCTTGTGTTTCAGCAAAAGGATCTGAATCAAACGCACCTCCTCCCTGTGTTTCAGTTGAGGGAACTGAATCAAATGTACCTCTTCCCTGTGTTTCAGCAAAAGGATCTGAATCAAACGCACCTCCTCCCTGTGTTTCAGCAAACGGATCTGAATCAAATGCACCTCCTCCCTGTGTTTCAGCAAACGGATCTGAATCAAACGCACCTTCTCCCTGTGTTTCAGTTAAAGGAACTGAATCAAACGCACCTCCTCCCTGTGTTTCAGCAAACGGATCTGAATCAAATGCACCTCCTCCCTGTGTTTCAGCAAACAGATCTGAATCAAACGCACCTCCTCCCTGTGTTTCAGCAAACGGATCTGAATCAAACGCACCTTCTCCCTGTGTTTCAGTTGAAGGATCTGAATCAAACGCACCTCCTCCCTGTGTTTCAGCAAAAGGATCTGAATCAAATGCACCTCCTCCCTGTGTTTCAGCAAACAGATCTGCATCAAACGCACCTTCTCCCTGTGTTTCAGTTGAGGGAACTGAATCAAATGCACCTCCCCCCTGTGTTTTAGCAAAAGGATCTGAATCAAATGCACCTCTTCCCTGTGTTTCAGCAATTGGATCTGAATCAAACGCACCTCCTCCCTGTGTTTCAGCAATTGGATCTGATTCAAACGCACCTCCTCCCTGTGTTTCAGTTGAGGGAACTGAATCAAACGCACCTCCTCCTTGTGTTTCAGCAAATGGCTCTGACTCAAACGCACCTCCTCCCTGTGTTTCAGCAAAAGGATCTGAATCAAACACACCCCCTCTCTGTGTTTCAGTTGAGGGAACTGAATCAAACGCACCTCCTCCTTGTGTTTCAGCAGAACATCCCCACCCCTCTGAGACGTTCACAGGGGGATGATCTTCATATGACAGCTCATCTTCAGCACTCGCCCAGCCCCCACCCTGACCACCATCACCCCACTCCTCAGCTGTCTCATATTCAGACCCAGACCCGTCTGGAGACCTGGACCACTTGTCGCCTCTGTCCTCTGTGCTGTCCTCAATCTGTTCACCATACTCATTGGTGAATATAAGTCCTGGGGTGGACTCCCTGCGGCCTTCCTGCTCTGCTGGGTTGCCCCCTGGGTCTGCCTGTCTTGCCTCATCTTCATCAGCTTTGACTGCAGAGGGATGAAGGTTGGGGTCAGTTTGACAGTTCCAGCTGCTCATCTCATCTTCAGCTGCCTCACTGTCCTGAGTAGGGGTAGCTGTGTTTGCACCTGACAGCCAGTCATCACCCTGATCACCACCCTGATCACCACCCTGATCACCACCCTGACCTCCACCCTGAGCCCCCTCCAGCCCTACAGCAGGGGACTCCACTCCTGAAGCAGCTTCTCCATTTTCTGACAAAGAACCAAAGTCAGTGGCCCAGGTGGCGATGAAGCCGGTGTCTGCAGTCTGCTTGGGAAAGGCAGGGATTACACGTTAAAATTTGCCCCCCCCTGCTGTAAAGCTGCAACACTAAGTCTGAATGAAGAGCCAGTGCATAAAAATACAGAGAGAGTTTTCAGGCAAAGACAGTTGACAGAAATGATGTAAGAATCCAGAGAGTGGTTGCACAAAGACACACAGATCATAGCTGCTAACTGCTTGACTGCCTTTCGCGGTGAATTGTCAGTAAATCAAAATTAGGAAAAAGTAGGAAAATGCATCAAAGTCAATGACATTTATCTTGATAAACAAGATGGCAAAACCGGTAAAGAAGATCTGTGTTATCTTTGTGCAAACATTATCAACTGAACAGCATCAAAGTCAAATCAACTTAATCATGGTGGAGAGAGTAAGTTTAAATCAGTGCTTCGTTAGGTTTTATGTGATGATGATGAACAGATGTGATGTAACTGTGCATACTTACAGGCTGAGCTGTTTGGGTGTTTGCCTTAAAAAAAGAAATGGGTAGAAGATTGTTCATATCTGCAGAGACAACTAATGCATGTATTGATTTAAAACAGATTAAAAAAGTCATCATCCAAGAAGCTTCTTCAGATCAGAACTGAAGAAGTGTCTTGGCTGATGAGAGCTGAAACGTCTTCAACGAACCCCAAACAGTCCAGGTGACTCCGTTTCACCTTTTCCTTAATCTCCAAATAATTGTACCCTCAACAGTCATCTTCTAAATCAATAATACAAATTTTGAAGATGACCTAAATGTGACTGTGATCACTGACAATGTGAAATTTTTAACATCTTCAAATAAGACTTTACTCACCGACCACATATCCCAAGGCACAGCTGTCTGAAAAAGGCAGAACACATGTAGCTCATAATTTGAACACATTTAAAGACACAGCACATATATAACATTATTATTATTATACATTATTATTAATTATATATTATAAACTGGACTACTACTGAACCATTGACTCTGACCATACATCTTCATTCATGTAATTCCATATATATTTAGAGAATTTTCTTGATAATTCTGTCAGTCACCTGCCTGAAATGACACTATGTTGAATGAAAATATGTTGAATTATCAAAATTGAGGTGTGCACGGGTACACTCTGGTTCAAAGTGTTGTAGAAATGTAAATGTCAGTTGGGGAAGAGAACCTGTGGTATCGGTGAAACACTTTCATCTAAAGCATCAAAGTCCAGGTCAAGAAGAGATTCTCCTGGTCGTTCATTGGGCTGTGGTCATGACAACAAAGACAGGTAAACAAGCGTATACAACACAGTGCATAGTAGTAATTTCTGAACACAGAAAATCTATGGGGACAGACCTGTGATGGTGACGGTGCTGGTAAAAAATCTCCTCCAAACAGGTCTATGATCTGCTCCTCTGCCACCTCCTTGGTAGGTGTGACCTTTGGTGGAGGAGGCACCGGTGGCCCCTTTTTAAGCTGCCAAAACATCAAGATGAGCCATAATTAAATTAGTTAGTTTGGAATTATTGCAATTAATTATTATTATTTATAGTGGTAGCACTCATGGGTTGCTGCAGTAAGGATTTATTCATTATTGTCAGTGTATATAATCATACCTCTATATGTTCATACAGGTGAGTGAAAATATATGTTTGTACGGGTAAGTGAATAATATATCCCAGTGCTCATTTGCGCAAGCGGGGAAAATTATCTTTTCCACTCAGGGATCATGTTCTGTTGGCTTATATCGCGTGCACGTATCTGGTGTTTATATGAGCAGGTTTGAGACTGATTAAACCATTAGAAATATAATACGGCATATACATACACATATAGCACATACACTGATCAGTCATAACACTGTGACCACTGGCAGGTGAAGAGAAAAACACTGATTATCTGATCATCAAATGAACATTTAGTCCTCAGAGATGATGTTGGAAGCAGGAAAAATATTCTAGAGTCAGGATTTGAGTGAGTTTGACAATAAGAACCAATCAGTGATATCTAGAGCACCTCCAGAACTGCAGCTCTGGTGGGCTGTTCCTGGTCTGCAGTGGTCACGATCTATCAAAAGTGGTCCAAGGAAGGACCAGTGGTGAACCAGAGACAGGGTCATGAGAGGACAAGGATCACTGATACAGGTTCTGGTGGTCTGATCCAACAGACCAGAGAAGTTAATGCTGCTGAAGATAGTAAGGAGTTAGATACCACAGCACACCTTCAGGGGGTCAGAGGACAGAGGACAGGGCTGTTCTGGCAGCAAAAGTGGGACCATCAGAATATTAGGAGGTGGTCATAATGTTATGCCTGATTGGTGACATCTATCACATACACAGACACACATATTTGTCCAGAGGCATTTGACAAACATGTAAACACTATCTGAAGGCTAACACTGATAGCCAGGGCCTAGTGACCTTAACCCATTCTAATTTTAGTTATCAGCTCTACTGTATATAACAACTCCGTTGTTATATATTCACACATACAGCAGCACAGACAAATTTCACATGTTCACTCACCAGTTAACAGACAAAAGTGTCCAGCAAAGAAAAACAGTCACAGAAAGTTACTGTGAAATTCCAACAGTTGACTTGACCAACACATATTTATGATTAAAATAAAATACATAGAAACACTACACTATTATCTATCAATCTGTTTTAAATGATCAATTACTGTTATCATTCATCACTAATTTATTTTCTTCTCGTCAGACATTTATACAAACTACACATCTAATTTATCTAGACACGCAACAGTAAACATCTATCTGTGATGGAAATCTGGGTCCAGTGAGGATTAGGGCTACCTATGATGTGGCTCTTAATTCGATTTACCTGTGTAGGGGATTTGGGCCTTGGTGGTCCAGGTGAGACAGGACGGAGCATGTGATTGGAGGTGGCGTCTGGACTCTCAGGTGGACTCTCATCTTCTGGTGGTGATGGGGTTCTGGCGAGTCGCAGTGGTCCAGAATCGCTGAGGAATAAGACAGAAATCACATGAAGCGTTCTGATTGGCTCTTGAAAATGAACAGTTACAGATTCCCAGAGTGCAAAGTGGCACTGACCTCGGTGCTCCTTGGATGGTAAACATTTTGTCAGAGTGCTGCTCACTCAGCTGGGTCATCACTTCATACAGCTGCCTACAGACCTGCAGAAGAAAATCTGTTATTTTTCAGTTAAGTTCACTGTTGTACAAAATGTGAGCATCCACAGAAACACCTCTCCCCAGGGAACATGTAATGTTGTAGCCTAACCCCACTTTGAATAGAAAGAACAACCAAGGCTCTAAAACATTGTTGTTGCATTAATCTGTTTGTTCATGTTAAAATAACAAAGAAGTGAATCAACCCCACACCCTCACCAGAGAGATCTCGCGGTGAAATTTGGCCTCCAGATTCGTTACACTCTTAAAGGTGCTGATGTAGAAGCCAACCCGGCTGTAGAAAGTAAGAAAGTTAGAGTTGATGATTTGATTTGATGACACATTTTACAACAGACTTGTCTGACTGCTCAAAAACATCACCTCTAATTAAACATTAAAAGACAATCCGTGTGTAGATGTGTTTTTTTCTTCAGTGTCGTTGAGACTTTAACAGTATCATCAGTTTAAGAATCTGACTGAGATATATTCTCTATCAACAAAGCACCATGCATCATGTTGTGTCAGGCAGGCTTATGGCTACGTTCAGGTTGCAGCCTGAAGTGACCCAAATCCGATTTTTTCCTATGCAACCTGTATATATCTTTTAATTACAGTCTGAACAGCACATATTCAGCTTTTTCAAATGCGACCAAGGACACTTGGATATGTGGTCCTAAAACCGATACATATCCGATCTTTTGACATCCGACCTACACGTCATCAACAAGGGATAAACGTTACTATTCTTCGCTGAATTAAGCGGAAGCGTAACTCTGCACCCACACGTCTCTCTGTATGGACATTGCTGCCACTGCCCCACAAAACACCATGACCAAAAACCTTGCTCTTTTCCGTCTTAACCTTCTCTTTAAAACAAGTATGTTGTACATGCGCTGGCTCCGGTAAGACAACATCTTTAAAATCGCCAGATACTCTCCACCGCTAGCGTCCATGTTTACTTCCATAAACACTGAGCACTGAGCTCGCTGTGTGTGATGTCGTCATGATACTTTTGCGTTTAAAGTTCACACTGGAGATCACATACGAGTCGCATTTCATTGGAAATGTGAACGACTTTGTGAAAAAAACGGATTTCACAAAAACATCCGAATTGAGCAGTAAGCCCTGCAGTCTGGAGGTCTATGACACATCTGACTCACCTGTCCCAGAGAGCTGGCAGTTCATCCTGCAGGCCGACGTTCAACTCATCAAACACTTTCTGAGCCTTTTTCAACTCTTCTTCTGCCTTCAAAAAATAATGTTTGACAACATTAACTCTACACAATACAGGTGGTATACCACCAGGGCCTTTAGGTTTGAGCATTTTTAACCATTTTAACATTTAATCACAGATGGCTGGACTCACCTTCATCATCTTTCGATCATTCTTCATCCCTGATATCTGCAGAGTTTCAACGTGATGACGAGCGCTGTCGAAGTCAATGAGTTTCCGACTTCTTTTGGCCACACGAGTCTGAAATGTTTAAGTTTTTAGAAGTGGAATAACAATCTGCATCAACTCTGTAATAAGATTATTTACTAAAAAAAAAAAGACTTACTTTGAGGTCTGGAAACTGTGTCAGGTACTCGTCCAGCTTCAGCAGTGTTGAATCCACCAGTTTGTTATGAAAGTCTTCCCACAGTGCATCACAGTCCTTCAGGAGACACAACAGCTTTGTTCACTACACATCAAAATATTTTTGTTTTGTTTTCTGCAGGATTTATGATGCAAAGGATCTGCATGCCTAGGTCCCTACACTCTGTCTGCCCAGCCTGGCCAGCAGACTGCAGATCCACTCTCAGGCCTGTGCGTGACAGGCAAGGTGATGCAGGTCCGTTGTGGCTGATTCATAGGTTCAGACAACAGCTGTTAGTATTTGCTTTGGGAGACCTTGTCGGAGGAGCTGTTGCCTCAGACAACAGAGCTACCAGGGTCACAGGGATGTACAAACCCTCCACCACAATATGGCAGTGATTCTCAAATGATCACCAGCATGGTAACACAACTTTTAAATATTATTGTTTTTAAGTTTGTTCAGGTTGCTTTGCTTAAAAATTGCATTTATTACGTTTGAGTGAATCTTTCAGCTGCTATCTTGTCAAAGGTGATTTTATGTCTCTGACCTTTCCAATAACCATGACATCATCTTTTCCGTGCCAGTCTGGTTCATAGACTTCATGCAGCGACTGTGTCAGGTTGATGGAAGCCTGCTGCATCCCTGCAGGAACAAAAACACAGTTTCTGATGAGCCGTGTCATTATCTTTACCTCCACCAATGAGGTTATGTTTTCACTGGGGTTTGTTTATTTGTTTGCAAAATAACGCAAAAAGTTTTGGACAGATTTTGACGAAAATTTCAGGGTTGGTCAGAAGTGGCCTAACTTAAAAGTGATTAATATTTGGTGGTGATCAGATCCGATTCAACGGCACCACCAAAAATTAATCAGTTTTAAGTTAGGCCACTTCTGGCCAATCATGAAAATTTCATCAAAAAACATCCTTTACTGTATTATTTACAAGTTACTCTCTATCTTGGGAATATGCCAGATGGGTTGAGTAAAACTGATATGTACCTTCTCAGGGTCTTGCTGGCTGCAAGTAAAAAGGCCATCACTAAATGTTGGCTCCAGAAAAATGCCCCCACTACAGATTCTTTTGTTAATATTGTAAAACAACTACATGTACTAGAGCAAATGACTTTCAAAAAGATCTAGGTGAAAAAGAAATGACCAATTGGTCGGACCCCCGGACCTTGAATATGGGTAATTGTTCAATGTATTGTATTTGTCTTTTGTTCTACCTTATTGTATTAAAAGATTAAAATGCTCAATAAATAAACACTTTAAAAAAAAGTCCATAACTTTTTGAATTACTTTGCAAACTGACAAACCAACAAGCCAACGAACAAACTAACAAGCCCAGATGAAATCATAACCTCCTTGGCGCCGCGGGTAAGTTTAAATAAAAAAGTCGCCGCTGCCTTGGCGGAGGTCTGCGCTCTCTGAGTGCTTTTCTAGTTTGTAATGTTTTATATATAATGTATGATATAACTGGATGTATTTATTGCACAATAAAGACTCTGTCTTACCTTTAATAGCAGACATGTAGGCCTTCATCTCCCTCTGCAGCCGAGAACCTTCAGACTGACAAAACACACAAGTTCAAAGACATTCATCACTTGTTATCAATGAATACCAATGGCTTTCTGTTTTTTTTATAGTAGCATTTTCGAGGGTTTCTGAATTTAATGGGTAAATATGTAGTCAGATTCATGTTGGTCATGTTGGTCCCTCCATGGAGTCCAGACACTGGCGATGGATGCTGATGATTCTGCTGAGACTGGTAGGCCGATGAAATGATGCATCAGTAAAGACTGCTGCACCCAACAGCAGCATGAACTTATGAAAGGCAGATAATGAAAACTGCAATTACCACATGTTGTATGCCTCCACCATCTTTCCTAAATGTAATCACTTCAACATTTTATCCTGTTAGACATTCTTGTGAACTTGTCAAAATTAATCTAGTAATTCTTGAGATATGGCCAAAAATGTGATCTTAGACCACAAGGGTTCAATCAGTTCATCCTTGAGTCCAAGTGGACTGAGATATCTAGTTCAGAAAACTGGAATGGACAGAGAGACCGTGCTACTGGATGGATGTGATCACATGATTGACATCCTCAGACATTGGTAACAAGGAAATTATGAGAGAGGGGCTTGTCTAGTCTTGGTGTCCAGAGTCTTGGTGTCATAAAGTCTTGTTGTCACAGGCTTTGCGTCACAGTCTTGGTATCCAGAGTCTTGGTGTCACAGATTCTTGGTGTCACAGATTCTTGGTGTCATAGAGTCTCGGTGTGTACATAGTAAGCTTTTACTCTTTTTTTAATCTTTCTGAATTTTTAAGTATATCATCATTCCTTTTATTTACTTTTGAGATAATATTTTCTTATCAATGGTCTTTTTGGTCTTCTCATTCACAGATCTAATCAATGCATTTCTACATGTCCTTATGGGTTTAATGCATTTATTTAGTTGCTACCCATTCTTTTTTTTTTTTTTTTTTTAACAGAAAAACAAACTTTATTATCTGGCGATGCTGCTCTGTAATCATCTCTCACCTCCTGTCTTCTGAAGTTGATGACCACTTGTTCAAACTGCTCATCTTTGGTCTCGTCTGCTTTGCCCAGTTTCTGCAGCACCTAAGCAATCATAAAACCATACAGATTTAAAAATGCTGACATAAAACACTCTTCTATTTAAATAGACACATTTTCGCTGCAGATTCATTGGCTGCAATCTTCAATGTCTCCAGCACCCAGAACAGGACCCCTCCCACCCCAGATATAGACTGGTTCAGTCCTTCCCCTTGGCAGCAGGCTGTGGTCCATCAGAACCAGAACCTCACATCACCAGAGCAGTTTCTTCCCTGCTGCAGCTGACCTCATCAACACTGACCTTTCCCTCTAGAATTCAGAATAAATGGGCCCAATGCCTCAATACATATATCAATCTACCTGCTGTCCCTGAACACAGCACAAGGTGTTCATGTTCTTGCTGTAAGAAGCAGGAGACAAGGAAACTTATTTCCTAGTTGGACTCATTCTCAAATATCAGCTTGCTGGGATCTTATTGGTTAGCTGTCTGCCCATATAAGGAGTCAGACAGCAGTGACATCATCATAGTGATCAACTGACCAAGAAGCAGGCGATGTTTCAGCACCACGGACAGGTCCCACTGTCCAAACTGAACCAGGAAATGTTTCAGCACCACGGACAGTTGACCGTTTATCAACCGTCAAAACTCATTAATTTCAGTACTGGCAGTACAGCAGCCCTCTCCAAGATGCGTAAACTATGACGTCATCGCGCCGCCTCCCCTTCTGCCGACCTTGGTAAAATAAACATTTCTTATAAACATGAAATACATGCCTGACATATTCCATCGCGCATGTGACGTCATCACAAGACTTTACTTTCAATGGCAATCCACCGTCGGTCTGCCACAGCCAATCAAAACATTCTCGTCAGGTTTTGATGATTTTACAGTTTTAATGCCCCGATTTTAAAGGAAACATCATGACGTCACCCTTTTGGTGCAGAGCAATATCTGATAATACAATTAATGAGCATATCGGAAAAGACTTAAATGATATCACCAGGCTGCACAGGCCCTCAGCCTCCAGCTACTCATCTAAAACATCCCATAAAACACACCCGTCCTCCGCCACCTTCATCCCTCCGGCTCTTCTTCACCACCGACACCGACTCTTACCTTCTCCTGCGCGCGGTTCAGCCTTTTCTGCACGTTTTTAGCGAAGATTCCTGTTTTGATTTCCGCCATGATGACTGCGGCGAGAGAGAGAGAGAGAGAGAGAGGGGGGGGGGGGACGTGATAGACAGAGAGAAAGAGAGAGGGAGGGCGAGGGGGGAGGGGGGAGAGAGAGAGAGGGAGGAGGGGGAGGATCATAGGGGAGGATTAACTGGGGGGCGGGGCTTTAAAGTGAGGATAAATCAGCTGATTGATCGGCTGATTGGCTCTTTCAGCCTCCAGGTTTCCTCTATGTTAAAGTGTATAAATGACATAAATATGATCTCTGACTGTAAATGAATCAAAATGTCAGCTTGTGTCTCAGCAGTTGATCTGTCCTCACTGCAGGTAGAGCGGATTACACACCTGCTATTTTTGGGTTCACTTTTGTCACTGCAGGGTCATGTAAACAGGAAGTGATGTAGCTAAAAACTGCTGCATCACGTGTCCTTCCAGAAACTTATTTAAATTTATCTCTAATGAAGGAAAAGAATAATGTAAAAATTAAATATGCTGTTGACAACTGTACTATTACTGCGTTCCCAATTAACCAACACTGATCTCAATTAAATCTTTCACTTCCTTTTTTTGCCTTTATTGCATCTTCCATTTACTCTCAGATATAAAGTGAATTTACTTACAATGGATTCACATTCCTTGATTTCTGACCTTTCAAAGCAGACCAGAAATATGCAAATACACATCATGACTGAGAAGCCATTCCTAGTTATTTTTGGTATGATATTTTAGGTGTTTATTATGGTGTATTTTTTGATAACATCAAGAGGTCAACATTACAATGGTAAAAATAACTGAAAAAGTTATAAAGAAAACAAAAGTCTGAGGATATATGTGGGAATCAGTGTCTATATGTAACATGGACAAACAGGAAGTCACCAGGTGTTATCAGGTGAGGAGGAAACTGTAACACCTGACTCCCTCCAGCAGAGGGAGTGCTGATGTCACAGTGTGTGATGCTCCATCTGCTGTGAGCTGGACACTGATTATAACAAACTAAAGAAGAATTTCACAGTTTCTCCTCCACGTGAGGTGACGATGATGCTGTGCTGAGTCACTACTGTGTGTTTCTGAGTGTGTGTTTGTGTGGTATGAATGAATCAGGGACACTCTTCCTCCTCTTCCCTCCTTCCTCCTCTTCTGTCGTGACGTTCATTCAGGAGGAAACACCACAAACAGTCCTGAGATATTCTGAGAGACTCAGTGAATCACAGGGAATACCTCTGTGGCCGGAGGGAGGGATTAAACACACTGAGGTATAATTACAGTAACAGAGCAGAGGAAGAGTAGAGTGACCCTGCACACAGCCTGCATTCAGCTCAGACCATCGGACCATCAGGACCAGAACCATCAGGACCGGAAACATCAGGACCAGCAACATTAGGAGACATCAGGACCAGAACCATCAGGACCAGAGACATTAAGACCAGAGACATTAGAATCAGAACCATCAGGACCAGAACATTAGGAGACATTAGGACCAAAACCAACAGGACCAGAGACATTAGGACGAGAACCATAAGGACCAGAAACATCAGGCTTGCAACACCGTTGAGACCAGAACCTGCTGGTCCTCAGTGAACTCTGCAGTGTTTCTGTCTCCTTCACCTTAAACATCAGAGAGACTCTGGACCTTCAGGTCAGACTCTACAGAGTCTGAGGTCTTGATCTGAAGAATCCTGAGCTGCTTTCTGTCTATAAGTGTCACTGTCTCGACTGCCAGACTCTACTCTCAACGGTGGACCTTCAGTCACAGCCCATCATGTTCTCTCTGTTTTCTGCATTCTTCTTTGTGGCCATCGGTCTTCTCGTTGATGTCTCTCCAACCGTCTCTCCGGCCCTGGAGGTTGACGTGGCCTCTCGGCTCCAGGAGGGGACGCCATCCTCGACCTGCCCGTCCTGCTCTCTGCCTCAGATGAGGAGGAACTCATCATGGTCTGGAGGACAACAAAGCGACATGGTAGAGGCAGTGAAGCGCCACATCCTCAACATGCTGCACCTGAGCGCTCGGCCCAACCTGACCCAGCCGATCCCTCGCGCTGCGTTGCTCAACGCCATCCAGAAGCTGCACGTTGGCCGCGTGGCTGAGGATGGTAGTGTGGAGATCCAGGAAGAGGGCTGGGGCCACATGGCCCCGACACCACCTGAACCACCCTCTGAAATTGTCACCTTTGCAGAGCCAGGTGAGTCTGACAACAATCAGAAAGCTTTTGTTTAGTGTTCAAACAGAACTCTTCTGCTCAGATTCATGCAAACTCATGCAATGAGCATGAAGATCAAAACAGCTTAACTAGTAGTTAACGTTACCATTGTAAACTGAGCTCAGTTACTGCTTATTTTTGATGATATGCCCTCAACAGCAGTAATCTGTTTGCTAAACAGGAAGTTGAACCATAAAACATTGTTTAATGCATATTATCCATTCAGAAGAAAGAAAAAAATTCTTACCTATTAAATTCAGGCTACACTGTGAACACAGGACACGAAAATATTTATACCTTTACTTTGAATAATTGACACAGAACAAAAGAGGAGAGGAACAAGAACAGATCCCTGATGTTCTCCATATTATTAAAGGGTGTGTTCTTTCATGTGGATTCAGTTAGACTGTGAGCATGTTAGAGCCGGTGCAAACACTCTGTGAACCGTTCATCTATCATCTAATAGTTGTCTGTCTGTCCGTCTGTCTATCCGTCTATCAATGCTGACCGAACATTGGATGTAAATATGAACCAGCAAAGTCTACTGACTGGCACTCTGCTGGACCGTTGTATTAGAGACGTCGGTCTGTCTGCCAAAAAGTTCAAAGTTTGTTTACAGATTAAATAATCCATCAGCAGCCTCACTCTAATTCTATTGATTCAACTGGTGAACTAGTGACAGAAAAAAAGTTCAAGATGATTGTTATTGAGTCCTCTGGGTGAGAGCACCATTCATTTATTCTTTCATCCTGTTATGTATTCAATGATTTACCTTCATACTTAAATTCATACTTTGAGATTTCTTCACATTCTTTACAACTAGAAAATAAGACAAAGCTTTTGATCAGAAACTGATTTAAAGTCTAAGTATATATAAGAACAAATATCATTTAGGAGGAAAGTTTAGTGTTTGCGAATGAGACCAATCACACTGTCCTGTCACTTGTTTGCTTACATAAATGTACAGAATAGCTTTTGCTAAAAATAGGCTTCTCTTTGAAGGTTTTTTTTTAATTAAAAATGTCCCTCAAAGGCTCGCCCAAATTAGAGGACAGTAAAGGGGGGGGGGCATACCGAGTGGTCTCAGGCCGTAAATAATCTCTCCATTCAGACAAATCTGGGCCTCAGTAATTATTCAGCAGCAGGAAACAAAGAGTGCATGTACGTGTGCATGTGGCCTTCAAAAGATCTTTTTTAGGGTCTCTGTTCATATTGAGTATATTTAGAGGCTCCATTCATGCTTTTATTGTTGCTCACATTTTCTTTGCTCATTCATTAACAGGAAAACAGAAACAGGCCTACACCACCAAGTACAAGTAAATATGAGTACCAGATGAAATAGACAACACAAAGCTGTTTTCCAATGCAAATAGCACCATTTGCAGTAGAGACTATTAAAGTTAAAAATGCTACAAAACTTAGAGGCTTGACACTTAAAGGACAATGGCTGGTCCAGTTAAATAACTTCACTTTAATCAGCAGGTGGCAGAAAATAAGACACGGTTGAAGCATTTATTCATCAACAGATAAATTGTTGACACTGAGTTGCTGCTTTCAGCTGTAGGGTTAGTGATACACTGGACTCCTGTAGAAACACAGCTGAGAACCTCACAGCTACATTAATTGATGTGGTGGCTGCATGTGATGTGGTTAAGTTCTGCTAACATGGTAAATGTACTCTCTGTGGCAGGAGACTCTCCGAACACGGTGACCTTTGACATTTTGAAGGAGGGCAGCAGCTCAGTGGTAGTGGAGCAAGCAAATCTGTGGATCTTCCTGAAGATGTCGAAGGGAAACCGATTGAAAAGCAAAGTGATGCTGCGGCTACTGCAGTTTCATCACAATGATGAAGATAAGCAGGAGGAGTGCATTTCACAGAAGATGGTGGATGCCCACCGCAGCGGCTGGCACACATTTACTGTCTCCCGCAGCGTTCAGACACTGCTGGATGGTGGCGGAAGCTTGCTCAGCCTACGGGTTGCCTGTCCGTTATGCAGCGAGGTAGGAGCTTCGCCAGTCCTGATGCCTGGCGGTGGTGCACGAGCCGGTGGACGGGATCAATCTCACCGTCCATTCCTCATGGTGGTGCTACGGGCCGGAGAGGATGCGGCTCAGCGCAGAGTCAAACGAGGTCTGGAGTGTGATGGCAAAATACGTGTCTGCTGCAAACGTCAGTTTTACGTGAACTTCAAAGATATTGGCTGGAACGACTGGATTATAGCTCCATCTGGTTACCATGCCAACTACTGTGAGGGTGACTGTCCCAACCACATGGCCAGCTTCAGCGGCTCGTCGCTGTCCTTCCATTCAACGGTCATCAATCATTACCGCATGAGGGGCTACGGCCCGTTTCAAAACATCAAGTCATGCTGTGTGCCGACGAGGCTGCGTGCCATGTCGATGCTGTACTACAATGAAGAACAGAAGATTATCAAAAAAGACATCCAGAACATGATAGTGGAGGAGTGTGGCTGCTCATAAACACTCATTAAGGCATTAGAAACACTTCTTGCTTCACGCAGGAAAAAAATCAGTTCAGCACTTTCCCAGTAAAGATCAAGTATTTATGATTAGTGACAAATCTTTTCTTATTGGGAAAGTCTCTTTTCCACATTGGAACGACCTGAGAACAGAAATAGCTCCTGCAGAGTCAGACTGTCTACATGTGTGTCACTTTACCGTTGGGTTCCATTGTTTGTCTGTTGTTTTCTAGTGCTAAGCTTCAACTTGTGTAAAGATCTTTGATGTTGTTGGGATCTGTCAAAGAAACTAAGCCAGTTATTATCATTATTGTTTTTGATATTATTATTTAATAAGCTGAATGTTGATATTTTCCTCAACATTCCTGGCAGAGATTCTGATTCAGAGGAAAGCCAAAGACACAAATGATGAAAGTTTGGTTCACTGAAGTGTAAATGAGCAGTAAATGAACTATACAATGTGCTACTGAGCAGTGATTATTATTAGTGAAAATTTTGAAACAAAAACATACCATTTTTCATCAGTTTTGGTCCTTCCCCCATTGTGAAAAGAATACGAAATGTTGTTTCCAACTTTCTAATTTATTTGTTTTTTTAGCTTCATCATTAAACAATGATGTCTATCAACGTTTTATTATGATCACAGTCTCTTTATTTTGTACAGATGCCTTCAGACCACAACGATTTCTAAAGATCTGATCAGATTAAACAGATTCTCCTTCCTGTTGTAATTAAACTGTACTTTAGTATAGTCAGTACTGTGCACAAGTTTTAGGTAGGTTTCAAAACCAATGCTAAACACTAAGAATGCCTTCAAAAATATGAACAATTGTTTATTTTTATCAATTTACAAAATGCAAAACAACAGGAACTGAGGAACAGCCAAACTCTACCGCCAATGCATCAGTGTGCATCAGTAGCACCAGTAACACCAGTAGCATCAGTAGCACCAGTAGCATCAGTAGCATCAGTAGCACCAGTAGCACCAGTAAGCATTAGTAGCACCAGTAAGCATTAGTAGCACCAGTAGAACCAGTACACTCTTTCCTGCATTCGTAGCACCAGTAGAACCAGTAGCAGTAGTATATTCAGTAGTGCCAGTAGCACCAGTAGAATCATTACATCATTACCTTCAGTAATATCAGTAGTAGTATCCAGATCTGGCAGAAACCAGTGGAACCAGGTAGACCATCTACTGTCTGAAGAAATCTGGCCAGAGTCTTCATGGAAAAGTTGCAGGCAAATAGTCGAACCTCTGAGATCTCCGAGTCTGCCCGGGATTACATGAAGAGAGAGAACGAGCTGAGGAGGCCAACATTCACAGAAGATCTGTGGCCAGTTCTCCAAGAGTTTTGGATCAACCTACCTCTCAGAGTTCCTTCAAGGCTTTGAGCAAGTGTAGAAGTGATGTTCTGAAGGCAACAGATGGTCACAGCAAATTTTGATTCAATTTAAATGTCTCTTCTGTTCATTACTGTCTCCCACAGCCTGTGAGTAATTTGGCGACTTCCGGGAGATGGAGTTAGAGCACAAAGAGACTGTATAGACCACGGAGATCAATGCTGGAAGTGGAGATGATCGCAATTCAAGAGCAAAATGGACAGATTCTGAAGAACAAGTGCCGTTTAGGGTGGGAGTAGCCTCTACTCTACCTCTGATAAAATAAGAACAGAACAAGGTAAAAACCGGAATAGAGAGTCTGTTCTTTCATTTGAGCTATTCAGTGTTTCCAGAGACGTATGCTGCATTTCAGTTGTACTCAGAAGTCGGAATTTCCGAGTTCCGAGTCGGAAATTTCAACTGGAACACCTTGCCGAAGTTGGATTTCCAACTCGGTAAGTCGGACGAACGTCACCGACCCCGACTTGACCACAACGTCATAAATCAAGATGGCAGTGCCGTGTAGCATTATACGTTATAGCCTACAGTAGAGTCAAAGTTTTTCCCCACACATAATTACACTGGAGAACAAACCCTCAGCGTCTTCTTTGTGCCTATTAATTGTATTTGAGGCAGACCTTCTATTGCTGCATTAGCGTTCTGTATTCCGACAGAACAAGCACAAAAAAAACTTATAATTGGAGGCGTCCATCTTGGTTTTCCAACTTGTTTACTGTAACGCCGTCAACTCTGGTGTGATGTCATTCCCAGTTCCGACCTCAGCTTTCCGATGTAAATCAAACACAGCAATAGTACTAAGTATTCTGTTCATTATGAAAGATGACTCAAAATGGCCAAAAAACTTTGGCACATGGCACATTCTGTTTTAAAAAACGGCTGGCACTCAATGAGTTAAAAAAATTAAACTATTAATGATATTAATTGATATTTCTTAATGATGAGGAAAATAAAATAGAAACGTAGAAAGTGATTCTGTCTTGTCATTAAAGCCTACATAGAGAAATATGCCTGCAATTCAAATATTTATCCCCATGTCTTAATTTACGAGGTTTCAATCTAAACCACCATACTCACTGCCAATTATGACCACTTCAGTCAACAATGTTTTGTGTTTACAATAGCTGTTGTAGCCCTGTAGTGTCTTAAAGGGACACTATGTAATTTTTTATTACATATTTATTACTAAGTATTTTATTACCTCAAATCAACGTCTTCATTCATAAATAGATCCTCATTGGTGTAAAATAACCTATGCCACCAAATCTGACTTATCCTCCTGGGCGAAGAATCAGTCATCTGTCTTTACATAGAGCGGGTCGCTCGTACGGAGGCTTCCATGTCTTTCCGGTCTATAAAAAACTATGAACTGCCAAGAGGGACATAAAGCACTACCTGCTAGTCCCCATAGGGCAAAATGCATTTCCACGTTTAGCGATTCACTTTTGACAGAGAATCAAGGTGGAGATGCCGGTTTTACTTACCCGGCACTAAACTAAAACCTGCACTGCACTTTTGGTCATAATATTAGACCATACTTATGCCACGCCGAATCCTCATTGTCAAAAAAGGATAAAAGGGGCCAGGGATCCACGGTGAGTGGCCGCCCGGGAGCACCACATGCCCGTCCACGGCCAGTCGGGGCCCGTCGGGAAGTCCTCCGGACCAGAGGAGGGCTGTGGTGGTCCAGAGAAAAATGACTGGAGATCCGGGCCGGGAGCTGGGTATCTGCGGTGATAGTGGCCGTCCGGGAGTTGACCCATTCCACTTACCATAGTTCCAACCATGTTGCAAAGTCAAATTTAACCACTAGACGGTAACCCAGAGAGTCCGTCCTCACTGGGACACACACACACACACACACACACACTCTTAATTGACTCATTTTGGTGCCTTTCACTTGCAGTGGATTTTCTAAAAACTAGGCCAGCTGAGTTAGAAGCAGATCTCTGCTTCCTGTTCAGGTGATTTTTGAGAGACCAGGATCAGTCTACATTAATATGTTCAAAGGCAGTCAGGGCAGCAACCCTGCTCTTTGTTGGCAGGTAAAAACCAGAGTGTTGGCCTGCAGACTGAGAGGCTCCACTTCACCCTCCATCCTGCCATCTGATGGCCGCCGAGCCGCCGCTGATGGTGCTTAAGTTCAACATTTGCACGTTGAGGAGAAGCGGGGGCAACCAGAGCCGGTTGGCATGGCGACGCTCTGCTTGTTTGCTGACCTACAAACTCATCGCTGAGTCGACAAGTTGATTTAAGAAACACAAAGACGGCTGTTGAGACACGCACAAAGCACCCTGGGTACTGGAGCACATCACAGACAGAAACACTAAACATTAAAACTGATCTCAGAGCAGCACTGTAACAAAAACCTTTCAATGAAACAAATGTTCAAAACAGATGTATTAACAATAACTGTATTTTTCATTGTTGTTACTCTGAACAAACAACATCTATTTCCTGTCTGTCCATCCTGCTGCTCTTCCCTCAGGTTTCTACCATTTACTGTATTTTTCCTGTTAAAAGGCTCTTTGGGGGGAGTTCTTCCTCAGTCGATGTGAGGGTCATTAGTGAAAGACAGAGGGTTTCATATTCTGTACAGACTGTAAAACCCTCTGAGGATAATCTGACATTTCTGATTTTGGCCTATACAAATAAAATTGACTTGACTTCAGTGATTACTGAATTATCCTAATGTGGCTTGATGGTTCCAGTCTTAGCAGTTTAGTTAAGAGTATCCAAACTGTACAGACAGAGTATCACAGTTAGACTTCCTTTTTGAAGATAAAACATCAGCTGCACAATAAAAAGTAAAGATTTCTCTAAGACTGCAAAGAACTGAGCTCCTGCTCCTGTTCTCGCAAACCAGTTGATATAAACCAGAACTCTCCAGCAGAACACCAGAGCATCTGCAGATCAAAGTGGTGGAAAATCTAAAGTGAAAAGGTCAACTGTCAGGGAGCACCACCACTCACTGGTTAAGTCTGTTTAACTGGTTTCAACCTTACAGCTTTGAATAGTGGTATTTTATTGATGAACGAAACTTTTTCATTTTTGTTTGATCTGCTTTTATTAATACTAACACTGGGGAGCGCCAGAGAGAGCCATGATCACCTTCAGCCTATAGAGCAGAGGTAAAGGAATATATAAAGTGTGTGTGCCATTAAACTGCATGTGAACGGAGGTGAACCTGACCACAGATCAGCTCCACAAACACAGAGTTCACTACAGGTTTGAGTTGAAACCAGATCAGGATGCCCGGAGAGGCCAGAGATTGATCAGCAGCCAGAGGGAAAAACTGAACAAACAGCCAGAGTTCATTCACCTGATGGAAGCCGGAAATATTCAGAGACAAGCAAACACTCCAGCAGAGTCACTGCACTGGTTTAACTGGGGAGAGAGAGAGAGTCACTGCACTGGTTTAACTGGGGAGAGAGAGAGAGTCACTGCACTGGTTTAACTGGGGAGAGAGAGAGAGTCACTGCACTGGTTTAACTGGGGAGAGAGAGAGTCACTGCACTGGTTTAACTGGGGAGAGAGAGAGAGTCACTGCACTGGTTTAACTGGGGAGAGAGAGAGTCACTGCACTGGTTTAACTGGGGAGAGAGAGAGTCACTGCACTGGTTTAACTGGGGAGAGAGAGAGTCACTGCACTGGTTTAACTGGGGAGAGAGAGAGAGTCACTGCACTGGTTTAACTGGGGAGAGAGAGAGTCACTGCACTGGTTTAACTGGGGAGAGAGAGAGTCACTGCACTGGTTTAACTGGGGAGAGAGAGAGTCACTGGACTGGTTTAACTGGGGAGAGAGAGAGAGTCACTGCACTGGTTTAACTGGAGAGAGAGAGAGTCACTGCACTGGTTTAACTGGGGAGAGAGAGAGAGTCACTGCACTGGTTTAACTGGGGAGAGAGAGAGTCACTGCACTGGTTTAACTGGGGAGAGAGAGAGTCACTGCACTGGTTTAACTGGGGAGAGAGAGAGTCACTGCACTGGTTTAACTGGAGAGAGAGAGAGTCACTGCACTGGTTTAACTGGAGAGAGAGAGAGTCACTGCACTGGTTTAACTGGAGAGAGAGAGAGTTACTGCACTGGTTTAACTGGAGAGAGAGAGAGAGAGTCACTGCACTGGTTTAACTGGGGAGAGAGAGAGTTACTGCACTGGTTTAACTGGAGAGAGAGAGAGAGAGTCACTGCACTGGTTTAACTGGAGAGAGAGAGAGTCACTGCACTGGTTTAACTGGAGAGAGAGAGAGTCACTGCACTGGTTTAACTGGGGAGAGAGAGAGAGAGTCACTGCACTGGTTTAACTGGGAGAGAAAGAGTCACTGCACTGGTTTAACTGGGGAGAGAGAGAGTCACTGCACTGGTTTAACTGGAGAGAGAGAGAGTCACTGCACTGGTTTAACTGGGGAGAGAGAGTTACTGCACTGGTTTAACTGGGGAGAGAGGGAGTCACTGCACTGGTTTATCTGGGAGAGAGAGAGTCACTGCACTGGTTTAACTGGAAAGAGAGAGAGTTACTGCACTGGTTTAACTGGAAAGAGAGAGAGTCGCTGCACTGGTTTAACTGGGGAGAGAGAGAGAGTCACTGCACTGGTTTAACTGGGGAGAGAGAGAGTCACTGCACTGGTTTAACTGGAGAGAGAGAGAGTCACTGCACTGGTTTAACTGGAGACAGAGAGAGTCACTGCACTGGTTTAACTGGGGAGAGAGAGAGTCACTGCACTGGTTTAACTGGAGACAGAGAGAGTCACTGCACTGGTTTAACTGGGGAGAGAGAGAGTTACTGCACTGGTTTAACTGGAGAGAGAGAGAGAGTCACTGCACTGGTTTAACTGGAGAGAGAGAGAGTCACTGCACTGGTTTAACTGGAGAGAGAGAGAGTCACTGCACTGGTTTAACTGGGGAGAGAGAGAGAGTCACTGCACTGGTTTAACTGGGAGAGAAAGAGTCACTGCACTGGTTTAACTGGGGAGAGAGAGAGTCACTGCACTGGTTTAACTGGAGAGAGAGAGACTCACTGCACTGGTTTAACTGGGGAGAGAGAGTTTCTGCACTGGTTTAACTGGGGAGAGAGGGAGTCACTGCACTGGTTTATCTGGGAGAGAGAGAGTCACTGCACTGGTTTAACTGGAGAGAGAGAGAGTCACTGCACTGGTTTAACTGGGGAGAGAGAGAGTCACTGCACTGGTTTAACTGGAGAGAGAGAGAGTCACTGCACTGGTTTAACTGGAGAGAGAGAGAGTCACTGCACTGGTTTAACTGGAGAGAGAGAGAGTCACTGCACTGGTTTGACTGGAAAGAGAGCGAGTCGCTGCACTGGTTTAACTGGGGAGAGAGAGAGAGTCACTGCACTGGTTTAACTGGAAAGAGAGCGAGTCGCTGCACTGGTTTAACTGGGGAGAGAGAGAGAGTCACTGCACTGGTTTAACTGGGGAGAGAGAGAGAGTCACTGCACTGGTTTAACTGGGGAGAGAGAGAGAGTCACTGCACTGGTTTAACTGGAGAGAGAGAGAGTCACTGCACTGGTTTAACTGGAGAGAGAGAGAGTCACTGCACTGGTTTAACTGGAGAGAGAGAGAGTTACTGCACTGGTTTAACTGGAGAGAGAGAGAGAGAGTCACTGCACTGGTTTAACTGGGGAGAGAGAGAGTTACTGCACTGGTTTAACTGGAGAGAGAGAGAGAGAGTCACTGCACTGGTTTAACTGGAGAGAGAGAGAGTCACTGCACTGGTTTAACTGGAGAGAGAGAGAGTCACTGCACTGGTTTAACTGGGGAGAGAGAGAGAGTCACTGCACTGGTTTAACTGGGAGAGAAAGAGTCACTGCACTGGTTTAACTGGGGAGAGAGAGAGTCACTGCACTGGTTTAACTGGAGAGAGAGAGAGTCACTGCACTGGTTTAACTGGGGAGAGAGAGTTACTGCACTGGTTTAACTGGGGAGAGAGGGAGTCACTGCACTGGTTTATCTGGGAGAGAGAGAGTCACTGCACTGGTTTAACTGGAAAGAGAGAGAGTTACTGCACTGGTTTAACTGGAAAGAGAGAGAGTCGCTGCACTGGTTTAACTGGGGAGAGAGAGAGAGTCACTGCACTGGTTTAACTGGGGAGAGAGAGAGTCACTGCACTGGTTTAACTGGAGAGAGAGAGAGTCACTGCACTGGTTTAACTGGAGACAGAGAGAGTCACTGCACTGGTTTAACTGGGGAGAGAGAGAGTCACTGCACTGGTTTAACTGGAGACAGAGAGAGTCACTGCACTGGTTTAACTGGGGAGAGAGAGAGTTACTGCACTGGTTTAACTGGAGAGAGAGAGAGAGAGTCACTGCACTGGTTTAACTGGAGAGAGAGAGAGTCACTGCACTGGTTTAACTGGAGAGAGAGAGAGTCACTGCACTGGTTTAACTGGGGAGAGAGAGAGAGTCACTGCACTGGTTTAACTGGGAGAGAAAGAGTCACTGCACTGGTTTAACTGGGGAGAGAGAGAGTCACTGCACTGGTTTAACTGGAGAGAGAGAGACTCACTGCACTGGTTTAACTGGGGAGAGAGAGTTTCTGCACTGGTTTAACTGGGGAGAGAGGGAGTCACTGCACTGGTTTATCTGGGAGAGAGAGAGTCACTGCACTGGTTTAACTGGAGAGAGAGAGAGTCACTGCACTGGTTTAACTGGGGAGAGAGAGAGTCACTGCACTGGTTTAACTGGAGAGAGAGAGAGTCACTGCACTGGTTTAACTGGAGAGAGAGAGAGAGTCACTGCACTGGTTTAACTGGAGAGAGAGAGAGTCACTGCACTGGTTTGACTGGAAAGAGAGCGAGTCGCTGCACTGGTTTAACTGGGGAGAGAGAGAGAGTCACTGCACTGGTTTAACTGGAAAGAGAGCGAGTCGCTGCACTGGTTTAACTGGGGAGAGAGAGAGAGTCACTGCACTGGTTTAACTGGGGAGAGAGAGAGTCACTGCACTGGTTTAACTGGAAAGAGAGCGAGTCGCTGCACTGGTTTAACTGGGGAGAGAGAGAGAGTCACTGCACTGGTTTAACTGGGGAGAGAGAGAGTTGCTGCACTGGTCGTGTGAGTGGTTTTCTGTCTCTGTGCCCTGCAATGAACTGGAGACTGTCCCTAAGACAGCTGGGATAGGCTCCAGCCCTCCTGGGACCCTACGTAGGATAAGCGGTAGAGTTAGATAGATGGACGGATGGATGATGGATGGATGGATTACCTGTAAAATTTGACTAGGCAACGTTCACGTGTTAAGACGAAAACACAGCAGGAGCTGCAACGTCAGAAAAAAATATCTTAATGATCTTATTGCCAAAAAATACAACATTGAAATGGAAATTAAAAGAGCAGATTGTTGAGCTTGATAGAGGAAGGTGTAGGTTATCAGAGAGGAGTCATGGCCTGCACGATCGTGACACAACAGGAGGAACAGTCAGGTGTTTTTTTTTTCAGGTGAGCTGAGAGATGATAAAACCTCAAACATATCTGACGGAGGCAGTGATGATGTGAACGTGCAGACTGCGAGGAGGACGTCCAGAGAAACGTGTTGAGAGAGGATCATCATGTGAGTCAAGCGCAAGGATCTATTTTTTGAGTGTGGGCAGGCTGCAGGACACGTCAGTGCTGTTAGCAGAGGGAAGGCCTGATAACCTCAACACCACCTCCACTACAAACTGCTACTCTATCAGCAAGCTCAGACTCACTGCTGCTATTCAAAGACACTGACGCCCACACTAAGCTGCTGCTAAGTTAGACCAGAGTTCAGTCGTCAGGACGGTTGACTCATGTGTGCCTATAACAACTGATGTGACAATATTAAAACATCTCAAAGACTCAAAGAAATTCTGTTTCAAGATGTTTCCAACAACCAGTCAAGCCCCTTATTCTGGAATTACATTTAAAATACATAAAGAAATTGAATAGAAGTTGTTCATGGAATTTCACATAAACCTCATCAAATTCTAGAGGACTGGTTCCAGAAGTGGTTTATTGGTTTTGGACAGCAAGTTTGGACCTAGAACACAATTAAATTTGACTTTTCATTAAATGTCTTTTAAGAAATCAAATATTTTAGGAGTAGAAATATGATCAGCTTACTGTTTCTGTTTCAGGAGATGGACTCTCCCTCCATCACTGAGGATATGATCACATGACGTTCGCCTTCATCTCCATCAATCATCTAAAAAAATCTGACTGCAACTCAGCGACAACTCAAAGGACTCAATTTTAGTGGGTCATGGGACTGGTTGCAGAGGTTTAGTACTGGTTAGAGTTTTACAGGAACGAGATGCAGAGGTCTCTTGTTCTTTCGTCGACTCTCTGCTCAGATCAGAGTGTTTTTCTCACTTTATTTTGGCTTCACCAGCGAGTCAGTTTGTTCATACGCCCACAGAGCAGAGTGACAGATGACTCATGTTCATCAGGAGGACAGGAGCAGCCAGTAGATTTAACACAGTTAATGTTATTCAATTAAGGAGAATGCTCCTTTAATACAATTACTTACAAAACTTTAATACTAAAACAACCTGAAAACACAAACATCTCCGCAGGAAACAACTTAAGCTATGGCCCTACAGCTACCTAGACCGAGAAAACGGAACAAAATGCAAGGTGTGATGATAAAAATGGAATTGGCAGTAAAAAATGACGTTGTTTTTCAAAACACCTGAGCCAAATTAATATAAAACCTGTGCTTCATTTACAGTGTGCGTCAGCATTTCACTTCTCCGGCAGAGACACAAGGAGAGGATGTATCAGACCTGAAGCTACAGCCAATCAGAGCGAAGTAAACTGAGGAGGAGGCCTCACCTGTTGATGAGGAACTCAACACTAACAAATAATAAAATGATTTTTTAAGGCTGTACTGAGGCACTTTCATTGATTAAAAAAAAAGAAAATAACAAATAGAAAAATAATATTGTGTTTCATCTAATTCATTGGTATTCTTATTTTCTAATGACATTTTATTCATCCACCACATGATTTGACACTTTTTCTGAAGATCTGCCGAAACACAGAATTCAAATTTAAAATTTCATCGATCAATAGGATTACATTATGCCACGTTGGTAGTGATGTGACTTGGATGGAAGTTTGGTGACAAAAATAATAGATTCAGGAAAAGATGTAGTTTGGATTAAAATAACGACTGATGGACGCTGACTTGTGGTTTCAGGCGACACATAAAATGTGAAAGTCTGGTGGCTTTCAATTCTTGCATCTCATTAAGGTTTTAGGAAAAAAGCTGCTTGATGAGAGGATCTCGCTGATCAGGTCTGCTCAGTTACTGTGAGAGACATTCACAAAATGTGAATATGTAGCGACTTATGGAAAGATGGATAAACTGAGATATATTGACATATTGGAAAATGTACAGAGCGGCTTTTCTAGCCAACGTCAACTCAATTTGATGTGTTTGGAATTTAGAAAAGTGTATTCATTTTTTATTACTTATTTGACAGATTGTTTTAAAGATGCATCCAGTAATTATTTTGTGAATGTGAGCTTTAACCAGCTATAATCTGTGGATCAATGTGGATCAGGTATTACTATGCTAGGTGTCTATAAATTACTGAGCTGCAAGCAGCCAACTGATTGATCTGTCGTTAAGTTACATACAGTTTAATGATAATATATTACTGTCATTATCATAATCCTATTATTCTTTTCTGTGTCATGATATATAAAGACACTATACAGAATCTAAACTGACCTAAAAGTAACCTCCAGAAATTTATTTTATGACATCAACTGAATTGACAATTTTTCATCTGAAGGTTATTCTATCAAACAGCAGCAGCGCCTCCTTCAGGATGAACTCAGTCATCACATATAAAATGTGACCCAGACCCATACTTTTTATTTCTACTCTGATAAAACTATTCATTTTTTTCATTTATTTTTAACCCTTTTTATATTATAGACATATAAAATATCATAAACATGTTGTAGTTAGTAAAACAAAATTAAATATTATGATTGTTTACAGTGTTTTATGACATACAAGATTTTATGACCTACCGGTTGTGATCAGTGTGGGTCGACCCAAATACAGTCTGGCTGGGAGGATGGAGAGGGTGGAGAGGATGGAGATAATGGAGAAGATGGAGAGGATGGAGGCATTGCTGGTAGACTGGATCAGACAGGTTTATGGTGCTGGGAGCAGGTGAGGGTCAGAGATCCTAAAGACACGAGGAAACACAGGTAAGATATAAAATTTAAAAAAATAAAAATAAAAACAGGATGGAGAAATGAGGCCCATGACACGAAGCAGAGCTCAAAAAGACCAACAGTGGACGTTACAAGTAGAAGAGTGACTCGAGAACCAGAGATGATGCTGTGACTTCGTTCAGGACATAATATGACTTATAGCTACGATACTGTGTGCATGTGCTAATTGACCTGTTCTATTCAAACATGGAAGTTACCTTATATGATGTGATTTCCTTCACTGGAGGGATTAATAAAGGAATTGTTCTTCTATATTTACCAACAGCATCTGTCTGTCACTTCCCATAAACACCATCTCCAAATAAAACAGCTCTCAATGTACAATAATTCAAGGAGAAACCTCATCACACTTCAAATAACACTGGTGGCCTGTGCAGTCTTACTCCTCCCTAAAATAAAAAAAAAAACAAGTGCAGATCATATTTTAAACCACAGTCTCTCAAAAATATTTAACTTTTATGGAAATATTTTAAATTTTCTTCTGACAATGACCACATAGTTACTTATGAATTTGATATTACTTGTCACTCATTTTTTCAAATTCTTTTCTCAGTCCATGAAAGTCAAGAGTCAAGTCTTTAAGCAAAAAAATTAAGTGCTTACCAGCAAAAAAAGAAAAAAAAAAAAGAAAGAAATCTAATTTTAGATTTATAAAATGTGAATACACACAATCACAATACATACTTAATACTAACCTAGTGAGGAAACACTGGAGAGACACACAATGAATGACAAACGTTTTATTTTCCTCTATGAAGCTGATGTTAGTACATTTTCCCCTCACATCTCTTGGTTCTGGTCAATCAATGTAGACATAAAATGAGTCATTAATTCACAGTTCACATTGTTAACAACAATCAAAACGTTTTTATATTATATCAGGACTTGCAGCCAAGTCCTTTTCATTTTTTCGTATCGTCCCATGTTTTCATCCATCTGTGCTCGTCCTTGTGGTCGACTAGGAAGCCGTGAACGCGCGTTTTACCTGGCTTTAAGTCGCTCCTTTTCATCCTGATCTAGGTTGAACAGATCAGACTTTGTCAAGCCTCGCTTTCTCAGCTCTCATCGTTTTCTTCAGCCTTTCAGCACACACAGTCCACATTTACGCCTTTAAAATGTGCACGCAAGTCCTATACCTATTGACAGGTTTTATTCTGACATGTAGTTAACATTACTTTATATTGTGGTATATATTTACCAACAGCGTCCATAATCAATCAGCCACCTCCGATAAATACCATCTCAAATAAAACATGGCAGGTCACCACGGAATTCAAGGAGAAACGGTTTGCTCCTCCATAAACAGCAGCACCTGAGCTAGAGGAGAAACACCTGAGACTCTGACGTCATAAAGCAATTCAGCTCCTCACAATAGTCTCACTGGATGTTAAATGTTTTGTTTTTAGCTTTTGTTTTGTTGTTATAAAATGTTATAATATTGCATTTTGCACTAATCTGCAGTGTATGTATTTTTAAAATCGCTTTGTATCGATATGATTGTATTGCAACTGTTGCACAGTTATTTCCCTCAGGTGATTAAAGTTCTATGTTGTCTTATTTACATGTGGACTGGATTTCCTGGAAAAGACCTGTCCTGCACCCCCTTTACACCAACCACGATCATTATATAATATTCTATTACTTTTTTTATGGTGTACAGCAGAGGTGGACCTAAAGGCATTCGAGCACAGTGGTTGTTAGAACAACCTGGGACCACCAGACAATAAAAGTGGGATGATTCACATCAGGTGGAGGATACAAAGAACTGACTGAGACTGGTTTCAGCTGATATGAGATGTGGGGTTAATGCTGTCATTAGGGGTCTCATCAAGCCAGGGTCTCCTGTGAATAAAGGGAACTCTAGGTGAATGATCTGCAGCCAGCGGCTTCCTTTTCCCTGAACGAATGATCAAGAGACCAGCATCAACAGCGCTCCGATATTGAAGTTGCAACCTTCAGCTTGTGCTGGTAACCAGTGTTTTGAAACAACGGACAGCAGGTCATCATGGCAACAGAAACAGAGGAATCTATGTGTGTTAAGATAAGTTTTATTTAACGTTTATTCAAACCATTAAAGTGCAAAAATGACGAGTAGCCCCTGGCTGCAGCCCGCAGATCGGGGAGTGACTCAACGTTGAGCATCAGAATGATATGCCTAACCCAATGTGATCCCCTAACCCTACCACTCTAGCCAATGGGTAGGCTTGAGTCAAGTCAACTCCGCCCCACATTGAGGCACTCCCTGATCTCAGTATTGCAGCCAGGGGTACTTGAAAATGACTGAACTTAGCTAACAATGCTCGTTAAGGGAACGGGATCAGTCCTTTGCTCCGATTGGCTGCTCACTCCATCTTTGGTCCCTTTTCATCCTTCTCTTAGTACAATCTGTTTCTCTGGCTGTGTTTCCATGGCAAATAAAGAGCCAATCAAAGGTCGCCGCTGAATATGTGATGCTGTCACTGGGATCGATGCAGGTGAGGGCCTTTATTATTCTCTCCAAACTATGAGAAATCAAACACCAGTGATGTCACCTGTAGTGACACCACTAGAGTGCGGTCACTTTTTCCTCTCAAACTTCCCCATTTAACTCTTTGAGTGCCATTGACGTAATACTACGTCATTCAAAATCCAACGCTTGAGTGCCATTGACGTAATACTACGCTAAATTGTTTTTTTTTTTTGCAGCTGATCGCTGATCATGGTCTGCCGCAGCCTGTGAGTAATATTGGGGCTTCTGTGATTTGTAGCTGGGACATAGTTAACATGCACCACAGAGATCAAAAGCAGGAAGTGGAAATGATCCAAAACAAACCGATTCTGTACAAAAAGTGGCTATTTCGGTGAAAGTGGTCTCTACTCTCTTCCACACAAAACAAGAATGGAACAAGGTAAAAACAAACTTTTTTTTTTTTTTTTAATGATGAAATAGTGTCTCTTCTTTCATTTGATCTTCTCTGTATTTTCAGAGACATGGTACAAAATTTCTGTGGACTTGAAATATGACTGAAAAATGGGAAAAAACACTGGCACATGGCACTTTCAATTTAAAAAAAAAAACAGCTTGCACTCAAAGAGTTAAAGGCTAAGTTACTGGGCACCCAAAAAGAGCCAAGACGCGTCTGGACAGCCTGAGGTTTGTTGATGACGTTTCTCCTCTCATGTTTTTGACTGAAGGAGAACCCTCTCAGACTTCAGCACTATGACGCACAGAACACTACTGCCTGATTGACTGGTGTGTCAGGAGTGGGCGGAGTCAGTCACTCAGCAGCAGGTGAGGAGGCGGAGCTCTCCACAGGTCAGGGGTCATTGTTGAGTTTGGGCGGAGTATCACTGCTTCGTGAGAGGAGCGCTATTGGTCAGAGCCTGAAGAGACAGAGACCAAAGATCACTTACTTCATAATGCCACTAATTTTGACTTATGTCATTTTTTACCCTGCTTAAAACTGATGAATTAATGCAGGAAACTGTAAAAAGCCCAGATTGATAAAGCAGTCAATCCCCAAATATTAGGCAAACCCCTGAATTTGTGCTTGAATCAAACCTCCAAAGAAATTATACGAATAATAACATACAATAACGTAATGTTGTTTTTCAGGTTGTTTTTTTGACCCTTAAAAACAGTACACAACAAAGTATTTCTACTCAATATATCTGAACATGAGCTGAAGACCAGGGGAAATTACAAGAATTCACATTTTGTCAAGTGTCAAAAGTGTGAGTGGGAAGAGTAGCTCTACTGTTGATGTTGATCACTTCAAAAAATTGTTTAGGCATGTTTGACGTGTGTTTGCAGGAGGCTGGTGGGAACATTGCTCCATGTGATGCAGATGGTTTCATGAAGGGCCTCCACGGTCCAAAAGGTGCAACGTTATTCTCCTAGAAGACGTCTTTTATCAGCCGGCTGTTCCTGCAGCGTTGTCCTGTTTAAAGACCCAGTCTTGTCTGCTGCAACATCTGCATTTAGGCAGCTGCTGTTTTGCTCTCTTATGATTACTGCACTGCAGTCGGCATCGGTAACAGCCTTCATTTGTCTCTTAACAGCCTGTTTGTCTCTTGCTCCTGTTTATTCTTTTGGCAAGCTCAACTTACAACCTGGTTATGACCCACCAGTGCAAAATGTGAATTCTTGTAATTTTCTCCAGTCTTCAGATTTTGTTCAGGAGTGTTTGATAATGTCACTGACCAGATGGAGGCGGTGTGAGTACACCAGGTCTGGTTCCTCTGGTTGCTTGGTTGGCACGACGACATTCCAGCGCTGCAGCTCCACTATCATCTCTGCCGGGCTGAAGAGGACCGCCGGGTCGGCCCGGTGACGGTTGATCAGTTCCACCAAACGTTCCTTATAGTGCAACCTGCCGGGACACCTGACCATGAGAAATACTCACCTGTCACCTGTACAGTTAAGCTCTTTATTCACACTGGGATCAGACAGCAGTAGTACTGGGATCAGACCAGTAGATAATATATATATATATATATATATATATATATATATATATATATATATACTGTATCTACAGTCATGGAAAAAATTATTAGACCACCCTTGTTTTCTTCAATTTCTTGTTCATTCTAATATCTGGTACCACTAAACGTATAATACAATGAATACAACAAAAATGCAGCTGGTCACATAATACTTTATGTCCTATTTGACATTCTTAAGCTTAATTGATTCCCAGGGTATATAAGAGGCCATTTCATGTCACAAGCAGCACTGCACATGCAAAGGCCTAGAGTGGTTTCCTGCTTACATTCAAGCCGTAGCACAACTCAGAAGTTGTCAGCTCTCACATAATGCCTAAAACAAAAGAATTATGTGAAGCAACAAAGGCAGCCATCTTGGCACTGCTGGAAATTGGCATGAGTGAGAGACAGGTAGCGAAAAAACTGAAGATCTCCAAGACAGCCGTTCATTCCAACAAAAAAAAACAAGCTGAACATGGCACTACCAAATTGCTACCTGGCCGTGGCAGGAAACGTCTTTCTACCCCACGAGATGACCGTGCACTCATCCGTTCCTGTGTCAGGAATCGTCGTCAGACCTCCAGGGACCTTAAAAATGAGTGGGCACTGTCGAGAAATGTGACTTGCTCGGCAAGGACAGTTCGAAACCGACTTGTTGAAGCTGGTTTGAAGTCACACAGAGCACGCAAGAAGCCCTTCATCAATGAAAGGCAGAGGAAGGCCCGGTTACTCTTTGCTCGAGACCACAAGGATTGGACTGTTGATGATTGGGCTAAGGTTCTCTTCAGTGATGAATCCAATTTTGAATTGATGCCCACTCCAGCCAACTTACTGGTTAGGAGGAAGCCTGGAGAAGCTTACAACCCAGACTGTCTTGCCCCTACAGTAAAACATGGGGGTGGATCAGTCATGATCTGGGGTTGTTTCAGTCTGAGTGGAACAGGGCAAATGCAATTGTGTGAAGGCCGAATGAACCAGGTCAAGTACAGGACTACCCTTGAAAACAGTCTTCTTCCATCAGCTGGAAAACTCTTTCCTGCCTCGAATGACTGGATTTTCCAACAAGACAATGCCCCTTGCCACACGGCAAGGTCAGTTAAAGCCTGGATGGAGAACCACAACATTCGCACCATGCCTTGGCCTGCTCAATCACCAGATCTTAATCCAATTGAAAACCTGTGGAAAATCATCAAACTCAAAATGGAGAACCACAAGCCCAAAAACAAAGAAAATTTGTTTGAATTTGTCCAACAGGAATGGGCTGCTGTGACAGCAGAACAATGTCAGAAGCTGGTGGAGAGCATGCCAAGACGCATGGCTGCAGTCATCAAAAACAATGGTTATGCAATCAAGTATTAACTCTTGTGTGTATCATGTGTTTAAAGCAAACAGAAAAGAAAACATGGAATGCTTAAAAGTAGTGTTTTTGGCGGTACAATGCCATAGCTATTGATGTAAGAATTTAAGTAATTTTGGTTATTATCAAGAAAACCATGGAAAATGAATAATCCTTAGTTCTTAAATTAAACTCTCATGAGCTATTTTTGTTGTTATCATTATAATTGTCCAAACAAATGTACCTTTAGTTGAGCCAGGCATTAAAATGAACAAGAAATTGAAGAAAACAAGGGTGGTCTAATAATTTTTTCCATGACTGTATATATATATATATACACACACACACACACACACACACATATATAAAGTGTTGTGATTGACAGGTCTCTGTCAGAGTCAATCACACAGTAGCCACGCCCCTAAGCAACTCCTGGTTTATGTGTTTTTTTCACCATATATTTGACTATAATTCAGTAAATGGACATCCGGTTGTATTAGAAAAGGCTTTAAACTAATCATTCAGACTATAAAGTCATGTTTACACTATTTACAGAGGTATTACACCAGGGCAGGAAAGGGTAATTTTTCCATAGAATTCAATGCAAATTGACTTCTTTTTGAAACACCAGTATCACCCCCTGCTGGCCAAGAGAGAGAATGCAAGTTAAGTTACTTCAGGATGGGCTTCATTGAACAGACCAGTGTTGCCCACTATTTTACTCCCTGGTGATCAGTGCTGTAAACGAGTCCTTGCAGGTGATGTAAAAATGCAACCACAAAGCAGGAGCGCTGCTACAGTTACATTAGCCTTCATACCATTATGTCTATGCTTCATACAATTAACATGTTTTGAACTTGTGTGATACATTTGGATTATCCAAACTTCATTCTGACATTGAGTAAAGTTACCATTAGCGTAGCAACAGAGCTAACCAAGTCGCCTACATGTTAAAATATAGATATAAATAACAAAGGGTTATATCCTACGGCAGACAATTTTATATTGCACTACGATGTATTTGTTGTAGTATGGCACAACTCTACCAGTCATAGTACTGGGATCAGACTGGTTGTAGTACTGGGAGTAGTGGTCTTACAGGCAGTATCCTCTGTATTCTGGGGGAGCAGGGCGTCCACAGGGCTTCTCCTGCGTGCTGCAGTCGTCTCTCAGCTCCAAAACCAAACACACTCCTGAAAATTAACAAAAACGTCAATCAAACTGGGAGAGAGAACATTACACCTGTTTAGCAAAAAGAAACCTCACCTGCCTGACTGGTGTCAGGTGTGCTGCCATTGGCTGGTTCCAACCAGGCAGGAGACACCCTGTAATACTGAGACACAGTCCTCCTCATCACCTGCTCACACTTCACTCATCACCTGCTCACACCTCATCAGTACCGTCCACACAGCATCAACGTACACCTGAGCAGCAGCCTCTCAGTGCATCGTACCTGCAGCAGCAGGTGTAGGCGGGTTACACTCCAGTCTCTCAGGTGATACAAGCAATCTCTGGGGTGGTGGGCGTGAAGCCCCTTGGTTCCACAGTCAGCAGAAAAACCACAGGCCTGAAAACAATCAAAACACTGTTTAGTCTTTGAGGTCTGGGCAGATTTAACTCAGCAACTCAAACACTGCCAAGACTGAAACATTTCATTCCAACTCAAGGTCTTTATTTCAAAGTCAACTTTATTGTCAATAGCACATTGTGAGCAATACAAAAAAATGCTGTTTCCTTCAGTCCTCCGACAGCACAAATACTATACTTATATATACACTATAATTATATTAGGACTGCCAAACAATTAAAAACTGAATCGGATTAATCACAGGTTGTCGTGGATTAATTTTATCATGATTAAATATCATTCATTTTTAATTATCACATTTCATTTTGCATAAGCAAACAGAAAAAAGGGACTATATATGCACTGAACATGTTTCTTAACCAGTGCCAACAGTTTATAAAACAGAAAGTGCCTTGTGCCAGAGTTTTTGGCCATTTTGAGTCATATTTCAAGACCCAATGAATATTTTGTACTATGTCTCTGAAAACACAGAATAGCTCAAATAAAAGAAGACTGTCTTTTTCATCATGAAAAAAAAAACATTTGTTTTTAACTTGTTCTGTTCTTGTTTTATCAAAAGTTAATTTTGACAGCCCTAAAAATACATTTGACAATATACATTTACTATAATATATTATATATACAATGGTTAGAGGGTTGATGCTTGTCTTTCAAACTGCACAGAAGACTTAAGAAAAAATATCTTGTGAGAGAGCTCTCATAATGACAGCTATTCATATATGAGTGACAGTATTTGAGGCAGAAGGCAGAGTATTGATGGTGATCAAATCTTTAAGTGATTCCTTATCTTCCTCTTTAACTAAAGATTCACCACACCAAAACTGTAGCAGACAACACTGAGGGTTCATGGCGATGAACTGATTTTATAAACAACAGTCTATCCCTAGTTTTTATTAAGTGCCAATGATAAAATGTAATTCCTTATAAAAAGAGGAAAGTAGGGAGTGAACATATGTGAAACAGTAGATCTGATGTCAGACTCACTGATCCAGGAGTGAAGGGCTGACTGCATCCTCCACAGAACTGATGCTGACACTGACTGCAGGTGAAGTGAAGACAGCCTCCTTTGGACAGACTGAAGACAAACTGGCAGTTTGGACACTCTGAAGAGAAACACAGTAGGGTCACAGAGTAAAGTCTCATCAGACCACAGAGATAATCATGAATACAGACAGCAGGCTTTAACCTGGTACTTCTCACACCCTGACCTATTATGACCCATGAGATTTTTCTTGTGTTTCTACGGCTGAACATGCTGCTGAACTGGACATCAGTTTTCCACAGACGTGAGCACTAAGCTGGTCTTCCTTCCTGACAGGGAAACTGGTGTGAATTTCGCATATTTACATTTGTTTGAGCACATTTCATTGAGATAATAGGTCCTAAACGCAGTAAGTCCTAAATGAATAATAAAAGTGACCTTAAAAACTAACCTTAGTCATGGTTTTCTCCTGCAACTATACTGGATGCTGTCAGGTTCAAACTAACCTGGATCTGGGAATTTAGTGTAACATGATCACATACAATAATCCCAATAATATTCAAAAAAAAAAATGTTTAGGGATTCAACAAAAAATTCAGAGGGAATTCAGTTTGTTCAGTTCAGTTCTTCCTGCCACCTCTGAAAAAGTAAATAAATCAAACATCTATGATGCTTTTGGAGAGTAAACCCATATGTATGAGGTTAGGAGGACATGCTGTTAGGAAGATCTGGTTTTAAGATGACCCAGCTTAAGGTCCTCATGGTGTCGTGTGTGTACCGATGCTGCTGTTGCTGAGCAGGGTGGTGATGTGGTGGTCCGGATGGTTCTGCTGCTGCCAGACTCTGAACTGATGACAGGAGAGTCCCTGATGCTGAGGAGACCACTGCAGGAACAGAGCACATGGATGGAAAGGATCTGATCTGTGGTCCTCCTGGAACAGGCCTGCTTCTCTACAGATTCACTACAACACACTAATATCAGTATTATTATTATTGTCAAGTCAAGTCAGTTTTATTTGTATAGCCCAATATCACAAATTACAGATTATCCCAAGAGGGCTTTAATCTGTTTAATCTTTAAAAGACATGACGCCCTCTGTCCTTCTTATCCTCACATCACTGAGGAAAAACTCCCCCGAACACAGCCTTTCAACAGGGGGAAACGGTAGAAAATTATAATATTATTGCTGTTCAGATAGCTTTATTAACTATGATGAGATGAGAGTGTGAGTGTCTTACCGGTGATCTGCACTGGCAGCAGGTGCTCTTCTTGCAGCTCGGACAGTCCATCCTCAACCTGTCAGCTTCATGAAGCATGCCGAACGAACACTGAAACACAGACAGGTGTGGTCACTGATGTCACGTCCTGTTCACAACTGGTATTGATCAGCAGGAGGCAGACAGACCTGGTGTGAACCATCTGACCTCTTTCTGACCCAGATGAGTTTTAATGCATTTACACCTAAATAAGCAGCTGTTCTTGATCCACATGACAGATGACAGGTTAATACCAGGTTTGACCTGCGACCAGAGTCACCAGGCCCAGGGATCAGGATCAAGACCTGAGAGGTCTTCTCTGAAACACCAATGCCTAATCTGGATCATCTGAGCACACTGGATTCCCTGAATTTCATCTGTGCCTCAGAGTTTGAGAACTAGTCTCAGAGGTCCTGCTCTGGTCTCAGAGGTTCTGATCTGGGTCTGTTTCTTACATGAGAACACCAACGGAAGTTTGGCATGTCCTGCAGCGCTCGATCTCTGAGTTTCCTCTGAAAGAGTTCATGGATCTGAGGAGGCAGGAAGTGACGGATCTGCACACAAACAAACAAAGGTCTGACGTCAGTCATGACAGGAGAGTCTTTACGCTGACAGACTTTCACAGCATAACATCACATTCTTCCCACTCTGGTTGGTTGCTGAGCATTGTGGGTGCAGTAAGAACTGTGACTTCTGACTCCTCACCTGTGTGTCCAGCAGGCTGAAGTACTCCATCCCTCCTTGACCTCTGACCTCAGGTCGGCCACACTGAGGACAAACCAGGTGATCAATGCTTTTCTCTTTAATGGCCGATGCAAAGAATGTCTTAAAACACGTCTGACACAAGAAGCAGGAGCAGTGAGTCATGGTGATGATCTGCAGGAGATACAGACACAGAAGAGGAATCAGGAACAGTGAGTCATGGTAATGGTCTACTGTCCAGAAGTCCAAAAATGCTTCTCCTTTGGATGGATCAATTAAAATGAGTAGTAGGGAACAGACAGGTTTTCAAAGAGCACTAATTCCATATTGGATTTTTTTATCATATCTTTCTTATTTGAATGCAACAATATGTCTGTGTCAGGGGAGGCAGGTAGGAGGCAGACAGGAGGCAGGTAGAGAATGCGATAGAATAGAATGCCAAACCAGGTCCCACCTCTGGACCTAGGCCCAGAGGTGGGGCAGGTAAGAGAGCACCTGTGGCCTGGCCTACACCCATGGGGCCTGGCTGAGCACACAACGTGACAACGTGGGTCACCCTTCCCATGGGCTCACCCTCGTTCTGCTGGGGGACTTCAATGCTCACATGGCCTCTGTAACATCGCGTGGACATCGGGGACAGTGCCTCTGGATTGGCAGGCCGGGGTGGAGGTTCCCCTTTTTAAGAAGGAGGACCGAAGAGTGTGCTCCAACTACAGGGGGATCACACTCCTCGGCCTCCCTGGTAAGGTCTACTTAGGGGTCCTGGAGAAGAGGGCCCGTTGGGAAGTCAAATCTCAGATTCAGGAGTAATGTGGTTTTCGTCCCGGCCGTGGAACAGTGGACCATCTCTACACCCTCAGCAGGATCCTGGAGAGTGCATGGGAGTTCGCCTAACCAGACTGTGCTTTGTGGACTTGGAGAAGGCATTCGACTGCATCCTCTCAGGAAGTCCTGTGAGGGGTACTCCGAGTGTATGGGGTACCAGACCCGGGCGGTATACGACTGGTGTCAGAGATTGTTCCGCATTGCCGGCAGTAGGTCGGCTTCATTTGCAGTGAGAGTCTCTGCCAAGGCTGTCCTTTGTCACCAATTCTGTTCATAATTTTCATGGACAGAATTTGTAGGCGCAGCCGATGCGTTGAGGGGGTCTGGTTTTGCTCTCTCCAGATCGGGGAGGAGATCCTGCCCCAAGTGGAGGAATTTAAGTATCTCTGGGTCTTGTTCACGAGTGAGGGAAGAATGGAGATCGAATGGAGATTGACAGGCGGATTGGTGCAGCTTCTGCAGTGATGCGGACGCTGTACTGATCTTTTGTTGTAAAGAGAGAGCTGGGTGTCCGGGCTCTCCCTTAGAGAAAGGGTGAGTAGCTCAGTCATCCAGGAGGGGCTCAAAATAGTAAAAAATCTCTGATTGGCTAAGGAGACCTCACCTTGCTGAAGGACACCTGCTCCTGACAGATGGGGCAGCTGTGAGTCAGGAACTTGAGGGCTGATGGGAGATCTCTGCTGAGTTGGACTGCCTCCATGACATCACTGGGGTTGAAGCTCCGCCCCTCCATGGTAACCAAAGATAGGAAGGTGGCCGCTTGGTCCGGAGGAAGACGAGCCGCCATCTGAAGGAGGACAAAGACACAGCTGAGACAACCTAAGACCTGCTGAGTAACTGAGACCACCTGACACAGTGGTCCTCCTCACCTTGATGCAGTCCACTCCAGGTGCTTTTCTAGAACTGGAAACCAGAACCACAGCACCTGTTGTGTGTCCGTCTCTGGTCCGCACAGGTGACTGGTCCTGCTGGTGTCTGCTGGACTCTCCTTCCAGTCTCAGAGCTCCCATCCTCCTGCTGAGAGGGTCAGGGGCGACTCCTGCGGAGACCAGGCCCAGACGGAGTAGTACTACAGCACAGCAAAAAGACTAGTACTAAAGTACCGTATTATTGAAGTACTGTAGTACTGTTCTGTAGTACTATACTGTCGTACTAAAGTACTGTACTGAAGTACCGCTGAGATGCTTCCCGTACTGAGTACAGAGGCCTGACAGTCATGTGACCGTACCTGTAGAAGTGGTCATATGAACCATCTTACTGACAGCAGAGGAGGAGGAGGGGGAGGAGAAGGAGGAGGAGGAGGAGGAGGAGGAGAAGGAGGAGGAGGAGCAGCAGCTCGGGAAGGAGATGCTGGAAGATGAGGGAGGAGCACTGAAGTCGATCCCCAGCAGCTCCTCTGTGTACGACCTCCTCGCTCTCACCTCCTTGCTCTGCACCTGTTGGCTGGCTGCAACAGAGGGGGCCAAATTATTATGCAAGTAGCATTTTTGTGAATGTTGCGAATATTAAAAAAAAAAAAAAAATGTTAACAGTCATTTTCAAATTAGTTAAGAAGTCAGACAGTGAATATATTTCTTCAAATGGGGTGATAATTATAATAATATTTTTGAAAGTACTGTGGGCTGTATTATTAAATAAATGCACAATCTGCAGAAATGAGTGTGCCAAAATTATTATGCCAGTTAATGATAAGAGCATATAACTTGTGGAAATTAAAACTAGGCACCATTTAAATGTTCTATAGATTGAAAATAATATATTCTACATCTGTATATAGTCTGTTTTCTTGACAAGTGTATACAAAATAATCATTTTAATATCTTTTATATTTAAACATTTTGAAAATAAAGTGTTTCTCTAATGTCCAGCATGACCACCTTTCCTGTCAAGGAGTGTCAGAAGGACTTTGGTTTCTGATGACTCCTCATCTGACACGGCTTCCCAAAGCTGTTCTTTTGAGCTGTAAATCATCTTTTCTTAAAGATGATTTACAGTTCCTACTTGTCTGAAATTTTAATTATCCGTGCCCATGGCAGAGCCCTGACTTCTTCAAACCAACTTCTGTTATAAGTCCCAAGGTCCAGATGCAGACAGTGGGGTGATCGTTCCTTTGCTGTCACTGCTCACAGACTGGAATATGCTGCCCTTCGACATTCACTCCACTGCTGATCTCTGCATTTTCAAATCGGAGCTGAAGACACTTTTTTAGATTGGCGTACGACCTTGACGAGGGCAGTCTTGTTTTTAGGTGAAGTTATTTTGTCTGTTCCTGTACCGCTGACGTATATATGTGTTTTTTTTGGCAGCAGGGCGCATTTTTTTTTTTTTTTATGAAATAGTCTCTTCTTTCATTTGAGCTAGTCTGTGTTTTCAGAGTCATAGTACAAAAATACTGCGGGTCATGAAATATGACTCAAAATGGCCAAAATCCCTGATTTATAACATGCAGCACTATAGCACTTCTCTATTCAATTTCTATGTCTCCTTTCATGTGTTGTTTTTATGTGCTGTTTTATGGCTTTGTCGTAAAACATTTTGGGTACCTTCTGGTTGTAGTAAAGGGCTACACAGATAAATTTGATTTGACTTGAATAACTTTGAACACAATTCAAAAGCAATGTCTGAATTTCAGTGGATAATTTTTAATTGTTATTATTATTTGCAGTGAACACTGTGGATTTTTACCAGCAATTTTGTCCGTGTGTTTATTTTTATACTTCAATGATGATGCTGCACCACCTGTAGAGCTTTTCTTGCCCAGGGTCAAAGTTTATTTCTAATATCCTTTGATGAAGGATATTAGAAAGCTTTGTATATTCAAACAAAAAGTATTTTATTAAAGCACAAGGCCTTAAGTACATCATACTGAAACACAGCAGTCTTCCAGATTTTTAAGAAAAGATCACTTGTACAGTAATGAGGCACTCAGTTAACATTTAGCTTTGCAGTAAACAGTAAGTTCACCTTTCTGTCCAGACAGGTGGGACGAGGTGAGGGAGAGATGATGGCTCTGTGGAGAGGAGGAAGTGATGATGGAGGAGGTGGAGGAGGGTTGAGGGATGCTGCAGGAGGAGAAAAGAAAAACTATAATATCTCTGTTTTCTTGTGTTGACTGAGAGATCAGTTACGGTGTGTGAACTCTGACCTTTGAGCTGACACCTGCACACTGGCAGAGGGCGAGGCTTGTACAGGAAACCTGGCATAAAGTGGCATGTCTCTCTGGAAGGTTTGTCTCATCTCAGATACAAGCAGTGACAGGTTGGACACTTCCTGACAGGAAGTGACATAGATAACGTTATCATTATATGAACACTCTGATAATTAAAGCCTGATTCATGTGTTGTTTAGATCTTCTTCATCAGACTGATTGAGCGGGAGTTTATATAAAGTAACAGAGGTGTGACACCACACAACCATCACCTTATCATGGTGATGGGGTCTGTGTACACCATGGTACCATGGGAGTTCTGTTGTGAGGGGCGACAAAGCAAACTGGTTCCAGGTGAGACCTTGGACTGGTTGGCTGACCCTAAAGGCCAAAAAGACAAAACTAGGCTAACTCGGCTGCTGGCTAGGCTGGGTGTCTGAAGGAGGCATCATCCTCAGCAGGAGGTTCGCCACCAACTCATCATAAATTGTAAAATTATTATAACCCACTAAATAATATATGTCATGTAACAGACTGCACCTTATTTAAAAATCTGCATCCTGGTAGAGTTTAGGCTACTTTAGTCTGCTGACTGGATCACCTGGATGACCCTGGATGACAGCACATGCTCAGTGGGTCTTACATGAGTCCAGTTTTTAAGTCCATCCAGTCTGATGTTGCCAGACGCATCCACACAGGAACAGGATGGGTTGATCACCATGGAGACAGAGGGAGAGACGAAACAACGAGGCCTGGACACTGGGTGGGTCTCATGAAGCCAGATGCACACTGGGATATTGTACTCACTTCCTATAAAGACAAACATGAGTTATCAAAAACGGGAGTCATCAAAAAAATAGTGTTCAAAAACATGAGTCAACAAATACCAGTCACCAAAAACATGAATCATCAAATACCAGTCATCAAAAACCAGAGCCATCAAAAACATGAGTCAGCAAAACCATGAGTCCGCAAATACCAGTCATCTAAAACATGAGTCATTAAAAACCAGAGCCATCAAGGAAGAGTACACCCTGGACAGATTCGCCAGTTCATCGCAGGACACAGAGACCGACAACCATTCACACCACTATTAATTAGCCAATTAACCTAATCCCCATGCATGTTTTTGGATGGTGGGAGGAAGCCGGAGTATCCGGAGAGAACCCACGCGGACACGGGGAGAACATGCAAACTCCACACAGAAAGTTCTTGCTGTGAGGCGAGAGTGCTAACCACTACACCACCGTGCCGCCCTCATCAAAAACATGAGTCATCAAAAACCAGAGCCATCAAAAACTAGGCGTATCAAAACCATGAGTCAGCAAATACCAGTCATCAAAAACCAGAGTCATGAAAGACATGCGTCATCAAAACCAGACTATAACCCAGACCAGGACAGACTGGGCAAAAGTACAGAATAAACGTCCTATAGGACGTGAAGGACAGGCAGTGGATTAAAATACTGGTCCTACAGGACGTGGAGGACAGGCAGTGGATTAAAATACAGTATAATGCAGTGGACGTACCTTCGTAGGGAACAGGAACCGTCCCAGCCAGGTAAACCAGCCTCTTCTTCTCTTTGTTTGGAAAACCTGTCAGAAACAACACTTCAGTCATTCATTATTGATCATATTCTGTGATTATAAAGGCTGATGTACACCAGGTGTTCTAGAAGTGACAGGAAGTTAATTCTTGAGGCTGGCTGTTGAGTGACTGCTGATAAACACTAACCCTTCAGTTATCAAAACTATGACGTTGGGACACCGACCAATCAGGGTCTCTTCAGAGAACCTCCTGTAAATTATCTGAGAGGTTCCTACCTGTCCTGATTTTTTCCGCTGCCAAGCAGGTTATGTTTTCACCAGGGCTTGTTTGTTTGTTTGTTTGTTGGTTTGCAAAATAACTCAAAAAGTTGTGGACGGATTTTGATGAAATTTTCAGGGTTGGTTGAAAGTGGCCTAATTTAAAACTGATTAATTTTTGGTGGTGATTGGATCCGATTCAACGGCACCACCAAATACTGCTGCTGCTGCTGCTGCTATCTGGGAACATACAACCTAATCCTGGGTCTTGTTCACTGCAAAATATACCCCTCCCATGTGACTTCAAAAATAGAGCTGGACTTAAAATTGACATGTTAAGGACATGGGTGGATGCCACAGCTATGGAGATTGTGGTTTTATCAGAAACCTGGTTAAAATCAACTATACCTGATGATCTTATCAATATCGACAGATACAACATTTTCAGGGCAGATCATCAAGGCAAGGGTGGTGGAGTTGCTATTTATGCTTTGAATTATGTTTGTCATATTTCGCTTTTGTTTCAAATCTGTTTCACAATATCAGCTGAAAGAATAAATTACTGTAATAATTTTATCAAAGTGATGAAGAATCATGAAGTATTTTTATGCTTCTATTCTAAGAAACATTAATTATTATGTTCTATTAAACATTAATCCATCAAGATTAAGGTGGCCCATGATATCTTGTCTGGGTATGATGAAGATACCCTGAGGCTCAGACCTCAGGGGTTCTTGAATGATTAAATTCTGTTTGTACTCACAGTAAAAATCCACATACAGACGAAGGTCGGAGAACAGAGAGCGAACCCTCTGAAGATCAGACAGAGTTTCACCTGGATGGCTGTACTGACACTGGGGGAGGAGAGGAGGGGGGAGAGAAAGGAGAGGAGGAGAGGAGAGGAGGAAGGAGGAGAGAAGAGGAGGGAGGAGGAGGAGATAGAGGAGAGAGAGAGGTTTGGTTTTCAACATTACTTTTCTGTTCCTCTGCATGTAACACTCCCACAAAAAGGTCACATTTTCACCTTGTGGTAAACAAACAAAACAAAACAGTCCTCAGATCAGAGGTTCTCTGTTCAGAAATTTTAAACCAACTTTCCATTCCTCTCCCACTGAACACAGAACCCTCCCAACCGTCCACCTGTGGGTGAGGCCTGCATAGTGTCCATTATGTGATGTTAGGTGTGCTCCACCGGTACCACCTCCACACTGCTGGTACCCTGGACCTGGTTAATGCTGGTCACCCAGATGGCCAACTTAGCGGAAGCCGACAAAAAGTTCATCAATGTCCGTGTAGTTTTCTTTTTAACAACGTATTTTGGACCAAAAATAAACCAATGAAAAAAACACCTCCCCCAGACCCTGGAACCATCCTTTCAGGAGCTCAAGAGTGCAACAATCAGGGACACTGGACAAATAAGTGGCCCAGTGTTTCTTCCAGAGCACAGAACTCCTCTCCCCCCAACTACGGATCACGGTGCACCCTTTACCATGTTCATAACTACTGCATCATGTGCAACCCTCCACTAGAGGTCTGCTGTCCTCTTCTCAACAGGCAGCTTGAATGGGGACAGTCTTTAGGCAGTGCAGAGTCTTAAGGAGGCAATTTTTGACTGGATGTCGACCAGTCCCTGTCCCCCTTCATCCAGGCAGCGTACTAACCACCCATGGTTAGGACAACTGACTTTGTGTACTGACTGTACACAAGAGACCAGCTCCTCCTCTACAACAACACATTAGAATATTATGACTTTATTTTCATGAAATTCTGACTTTAACCTTGTAAATAATGACTATAATCTCGTAAATTTACGACTAATTAATGACATTATTCTTGTAAATACTATAATGACTATAATTTAGTAAATTTAGGACTTTTTTTCCCGTCAACAATGTGGCCCTGATACTCTGTTGTACAAAACCAATCATCTTTTTCAGAAGATTTACAGATAAAATACGTTTATCAGTGTCACTGAATCACTGAAGTGACCTGGCTGGTAGCGCAGTGGATGATTGCGCATGCCATTGGCCTGGGGAACCTGGGTTCGACTCCCTCCCAGTCCCAGCTACCAAAATGGACGAGGGTTGCATCAGGAAGGGCATCTGGTGTGGAAAAAAAAAAAAAAAATAACGCCAAGTCTACAAGCAGATCATCCGCTGTGGCGACCCCGAAAGGGAGCAGCCAGAATGGACAACAACAGTGTCACTGAAGTAATCACTCACTGTTTTATCTCCTAAGTTGTACATATCTGCAGGACAGTTTGACATTTCTCTAAGAGAGACACAGTCTTACTCGGAGTCAAAGTCCATGTCCTCTCCTTCAGCATGTCCTGCACTGAAACAGTGGAGGCTTCATTCATATTTGCTGCTGACAGAGTGTCTGCAGACTGACCGCAGATCGGACTTTCAGTGACCACCAGTGGCTGCACTTCCTGTTCTTCCTTGTCTGAAACATTACTAGGACTGGCATCAGTTTCTGTGTCTGCAGGGAAGCCACCCGCCACCTCCTCACTCCCACTGGCAGCAGCCCATGCAAAGGCTGTGTGCAGCTGCAACACCGACTGCACAGCGCCGCTGGTTGCTGCCTCAGCTGCAGCTCCCTTCTGTTTATGAGGACATGCAAACCTTTTATGTCCCACATCTCCTCCACACTCAAAATACTTGATCTGTCCTGAGCTGGCGTACACCATAAAGGACCCGTGTTTCACTCTGAAGGACACCTCCAGTGTTTGAGAGGGAGAGTCCATAAACATGAAGATCTGCCTCATCACACACTAAACATGTTTCAGTTTCCTTAGAGCCCAAATTAACAGTTTTCATCCTACTGGCAAATTTACCACTCTCCAGCAGCTCGTTTGGTATAAACAGAGGAAAACTGGATTCTGTGATCCATTAAATCTCAGATGAACACACCACTCACTATCAGCTGCAAAACACAAGGCTCATCCTTCAGGAACACAACCACCATCATCCTTCATCACCTCGGAGGACACCATACTTCCAGAGAACTACCAGAAACCAGCAAACACGAACAACAATCTGTAATAAGCAGTTTACACACAGTAGAAACTCCAGGAATAGAGAAGAAAACATTCAAAAGCCCGCGCCACTCGCACTTCCACCAAACAGGTGGAGAGGAGAAAGGAGATGAGTGGAGGAAATGAGTGAAGGAAACAGGAGATGAGGAGATGACAGGGGAGGCAGAGAGAGGAGACGTTACTTTGGCTCGTTCTTGTTGTTTTTAGCATTAGGCTAATTAAGCTAACTGAGCTAATAGCTGAACTAAGACTTCTGAATGGATCTTGCAGCTTCCCTGTTAGCCTAGCTGTTCAGCCGGTTAGCAGCTGGTGAGTGAGACACCGACTTGTTTTTTTATGAAGTAGAGTTTGATTTTGAATTCAAGCTGAAGGTGAAAGTGTGTCCTCACCTCTGTCAGTGTCTGCAGCTCCGCTTCAGCTCGAACTTTCGGCATTTTATCCAAAAACCGAACTGAAAAACTGTTTCTGCTTAGCTGCTAGCAGGCTAACAGAGGCTGCTGGTGGAGGCATTCATTTAAACATGACACGCCTACGTTCGCTTCCAGGTTTTCAAATTAAAAGCAGAGATGCATACAGTAGATCAGAAACACCACCAAAATAACATGTTTTAATGTGTATGTGACATGGCACATGACCTTTCCCTTTCTGACATCATTATATTTCTCACTTTCTCACCCAACATAAACTTGAAATGTGTCATATACAGTAATTAAATTAAATATAAAAAAGAAAGCTACACAAGCAACTGTATTAACAAATGAATCAATACACTTTTGAACATGGTTTCCTTTTTTCTATTGTGCAATATAACACTTACAAAACAGACAAGGACAAAAACATCACAGACAAATCCACTGAACACAGAAAAACAACCCAAAACTAAACAGAACAAAGTACAACAACAACATTAGGAATGCATTACATAAAGCAAATCTAAATACAGTATCATTATATTTGTGTGTATATTTCTTCGATCATATGGTGTTGATGACAGTAGCAGGACAAAGGGAAACGAAAGGGGAACAGCAAAACACAAAAAATAAATAAATACTTAAGTGGGATTGTCAGCGATTCATTGTGGTTAATTTCTTGATAAAGGTAGACCAAGTTTTGTTGATACAGGGTGTGGTATGATTAAGTGAGGCAGACATTTTTTCAAATGATATTTAATCTGTTAAAATGTTCTTCCAATGGGTGATGTTAATTGATTCTTGTTTTAAAATTTAGGAGGAAATATTTTATTTTTTTTAAAAGTCCTCTGGGATGATTGTTTACCTTGTGTGATAGATATACTGTATTGTTGAATTTGGAAAGAATGGTGGATTTAAGCTCTAAGTATTGCAGATACTGATTGCTACGCATGTTAAACTTTTGGATTAATTGTTGAATGTGAAGAATTCTGGAGTCCTGGATGACATGAAGATGTGTAATGCCTTTGTGTTTCGATGATGTGAAGTGGAATGGCAGGGTCCAACGTTAAGTTTTTTTACTACTTGCCATGCCAGGCAAGTACTTCTTAACTTTACTTGCCCCATCTAAATTCATTTGAAACCCTCCATGCCCTGTCTGAATAGGTGAGCCACCTGTTAAATGCACAATCACCAGTGTTGTGCCAGTTCATACTTAAAAAGAACTGGCTCACATTTCAGTTTATGCTTAAAATAAACTAGTTCATGTTCATAGTTCACCTTAAAAAACAAACTAAGTTGACAGTACTAAAAACATTCATTTGTTACATTTTTTAATTAAATAAGACACCATGTTACTCAACCCTGACAGCTGGGATAGGCTCCATCCCCCCGTGACCATATGTGAGGATAAGTGGTAGAAAATCGATGGATGGATAGATCTTACCCAATAGAACCTCTTCTTAACTATTTATCATCTGCTGTAAATCACTGCCACTACAAAACTAACCACATTATCTATCGTACCAATAAAGAATCACAGACAGGGCGCCGTAGCACCGGGCTAGTTTCATAAACCCTGCAACTGGCCCCAACTGGAAATACACGATTAGAAAAAAAAGAAAATCTGAGTGCTGCTGGCCCGACCGGGCATGTCTGCACAGGGTCTGCTAGCCCGCTGGTTATTTTTACTTGTTGGACCCTGCTGATTCAGGTTGCGATATTTAATAATTACTTATTACTTATACAGATTTTTATTGGTTGTTAACATTAATTAAGGGTTTAGTTTTACTCAGGGACACCCTTACCCATTACACCATGTGACCTCCTGTGAGAAATGACAGCATGGCAGGAAGTGACTGTGATGCTTTATTCTGAAATAATTTGACAAACTTAACAGTCAGCTGGTCAGATTTATTTACATGATTACGCTGACAAACTCAAACTCCCATCAGTCACTGCACAGGAGGTCTCTTTCCTAGATGGCTGTGGCCCTCCACTCTTTGCCCTCGGTCAGAGCTCTTGGTTGGTGTATGAACACACTGTATCTGACACCCTGATTGGCCGCTGCCCTGACGAATCGGCTGTTTGCCGTCATAGTAACGGCTCTCAACGAGTCTCCAGTGCCAAAGATCATGAGCGAGCGGTGGTTGACTTTGGTGCTGGGTGTGAGGCGCAGCGTACGCTCCGATGGCCGATCATCAACCACGTGTACTCGAGCGAGCAACATCTGGGCACGCTCCTTCTCGCCCGCACCCCCCAGTGTGTCCAGAATCAGCTGGAAGTCAGTAACGGCGGCACGGCAGGCGAACAGCTCCTTGCCCTGCATGAAGGCATCAAGCTGCGGCAGCACCTTCTGGCAGCGCTCCTGGGCCGCCTGCTCCGTCAGCACCGGCTCCCTGAAGGTGAAGTGACAGCGACCATGACTCAGCGATGACACATACGTGATGAGTGTGGTGATGTCCAGGTTGACGCGCGGACACTCCTCCACCTTCACCTGAGTGGGAAACGCCAGGCTGGCCACCACCGTGCCACGATCGACTCGGGTCAGTTCAGACTCCTGCTCCTCCTCATCTTCATCTTCAGCTAGTTCCTCCTCCTCCTCCTCTTCCTCCGTCATCATGGTGTTGACAGCAACTATGTCCCCACGAACAGCAACACCCATTTCCTTGAGGCGGTCGGCCATGGGGCAGGAGACACCGTTGTAGAAGGCAAAGACAATGTGGGGGTGTCGGTACTGGACGGGTTGCTGGCGGCTGGCCTGCAGGAAGTCCTCAGCCTGCGTGATGATGCTCTTGTCTCCATACTGGCCTCGTCCCTGCCAGATGTTATGCAGAGCTTCCGCCTTTCTGCCCACCGCCTTCACCCAGGTGTGTCCCCCATTAGCAACCACATCCACCACCAGCGTCTGCCTGCAGCCAGCGGCGTCCTGGTAGGTGAAGACGTGCAGCAGAGCGACCACACCTTCCAGACTCTCCACTGACTCCACAATGGCCGTCAGGTGAGTCAGATTGGTGCTGTGCAGGTGAGACTCTTTCACCTGCAGCTCTCCAGCCTCCACCCGTCGCAAGAAGCGCAGCTCCGCTCGCAGTTTGCCACATAGCTTCTGGTGACCCTCAACACCCTGACAAAGATGCTCCGCCCGCTGCAGCAATACTTGAGCCGAGCTGATTCGCTGCTTCAGCACCACCTGCAGAGACATGACTGCTACATCACACCTGGGGAGGACAAACAGACACACCTGAGCAGGACCGGATTCACTAATGAGTCATGAGAAGAAAGAAAATCAATCGGGAACTAGTTTATTATCAAAATGTGAGATACTCACATTTGAGAACAAATGTCATCGAACTCTGTATTTTACACATGATAATAATGAATACTAACTTTATAAGACGTTATTTTCCCGAATACAGTATCAGCGAATGGAGGAGAAAAGAGAAACCGTTGATCAACATTATAGAAAACTTATAAATCTAATAAATTACCTCTGTACTGATGACTTTTATCCAGCAGTAAACTGAGAGTTTCACACATTTCTAGTCTGGTGACATCAGCTCGTTAGCTCTGATGCTAACTCTGTGACGTCAGACAGCTGAATTTAGCTTTAGTTGTTCTTTCGACTTTCAGGTCTTTTGAAAAAGACGAAACAAATGTTCAGAAAACAAGCATAACGTGAACTTACGGCAGCAGTAACGTGTGAACGTTGACCGGGTAACTACACGGCTAATGCTAATAGTAACTACTGTCTTCTTCCTCTGCTCTGATTCAGATATGAACAGACGATTCCAGGAGGCTTCTTCTTCTTCTTTTTCTTTTTAACGGCGGAAGCAAACTATTCCCGTGCATAACCGCCACCCTTTGGTCTGGAATGAAACTGCATAGGCTTACAGACTAGCATATGCTACTGCATATGCATTTGTGAAATTAAAAAAAAGCTGAATTTTCCTATTTCCTCCACCACACCTCATTTTCCCCACTAGAGGATTAATACTAAATAACTCTCTTCCTTTCCTTTCATTATTCCATTTTCCCTGCCATATATTCCTAATTTTCTTTTTTATAATTGATTTTACTTCAGCTTTGCCAAGATTTGTTGTAATTAATACATTTTCTGATCCAAGTGCTTTCTTAGCATATCTATCTGCAAGTTTGTTTCCTTGTACCCCAACATGTGAAGGCACCCGAACAAATTTGACACTTATTCTCAGATTTACACTTTTATACAATTTTATAAATATTTCACATTCCGCTAGAGGTAATAGACTGTATACTTTCTAGAGCCGATAGAGAATCTGTACATATTATTACTTTCAGTAGTTTGATGTCTTCTACCCACTGCAATGCCATGATGACTGAAGAATGAAGTTCAGGTATGACATATGCTGCTGACAGACAACCTGTTTCTGTTTTCCTTGATCCATCTGTAAATATTTGTTTGTACCCATAATATTTATCTATGTGTGATGTTGCTATTACACCACTTTCCATCTAATTTTTTTTTTCTAATTTTCTCTTTTAAGGAAATATCTACATCAGCACTTGGAAATAACCATGGTGGAACTGGTGAAATCACATTTACTGGACAAAAGCTTTTATGTGTAATACCAATCCTTTCTGCCCTGTCCTCTAAGTTCCACCCAAGGCTTTTTCGTTCACTCCATCCGTGTTCCCAAGATGGCTCTAATGCCTTTCTTGTTGGGTGACACAATCTATGACCTTGTAGATTTGTCCAATAAGTTAAAGCTATTTGAAGTCTTCTCAATTCTAGAGGCATCTCTCCCATCTCCACCTGCAATGCAGGGATGGATGTTACTCTTATTGCACCACAACAAATCTTTAAAGCTGTGCTTTGAACTTTGTCTAATTTATTCAGGAGTGTTTTTGACGCTGATGCATATGCTACACACCCATAATCAATAGTAGATCTTATCAATCCAACATATAACATTTTCATTATTTCACAATCTGCACCCCAATCTTTTCCTCCAATGCATCTCATTATATTTATGACTTTTTTTACATTTATCCTCTATCTTACCTATCTGCACCTGCCAGGTAAGTTTTGAATCAAACCACATTCCTAAAAAAAATACTTTTTCCACTTTTTCTAGTATCTCACCATACAGTTTAAACCTCATTTCCTCTTTTAATTTCTTTTGTGTAAAAACATTGTTTTCCGGCAGGCTTTTCAGAATAAGAGTTTTTTGACGTGTAGAAATACCAACTTTGAGCTGCATACTGACATCTACAGGGCAGTTCTGTGTTGATTAGACACACCTGCCCAGACTGGCAGACACTAACACCACCACCTTCAAAAGTTGATGAATAACATCCTCTTTGCAGGGGCGTCTGCAGAAATATTTCATAGGGGTGGCCAGCTGGGGCCAAAACATTTTGGGGTGGCACATTAAAACTAAAAAAGCATTATTAATAATCAGTTGTCATGGTGATTGACACAGAGTTTTACTTACCTCTCTTTTTGGAACTGAACACCCAGATTCCTTCATTTCAGGGTTAACAAACACACAGCTTTCACTTAACCTGCTTTCTGGAACACCCCCGTTATGTTAACGGTCACTCTCGACATGGTTTGTTAACGTAACTCTGACACAAAAACATTACAGCTGACTGAACGCAATGAAAAACAAACTGCAGGACACAATAAATACTTTTTATTGATCAGTTAAACAGAGGTTGGTTGACAGCATGCTGATCGGAGCTAAGGCACATAAAACTATGAGGTCAGTGGTCAGGTGGGTTCAAACTATTTTTCTGCTTCTTTTGACACATCAGTTATAAAACACCTGAGAAGGTGGGACACCACGTCACACACATACAAACAAAAACGTACAAATTATATTCACTCCAATCAGCAGGCAGCTCACCTGTACAGACAAATAAAACACTGATAACTGACCCTTTGCTAAGCCCCTCCCTAGAGTGGCCACTAACCAATCCTAAATTAGCACCTGTGACGAGGTGCGAGCTTTTCCTGGAACCAGTTTGACTTTGTCATCAAAGTTTAAACTGGAAACATTTTTCTGAAGCCAAAAACACAAAAAAGGAGTGATGTGGGGTATTAAACAGTGTGGAAGACGCTAGTCACAGAATCCATCAAGTTCATTCAAAACCCCTTTGTGTGCTGCAAGGTGAGACGCTAACGACAAAGGCTAACTTAGCACGTTAGCAAACAAAGAATTAATATCAGTTTGTGAGATCCAGAATATGGATTAAGCATCAGTAACACGTTTGATTTTGTATTTTTTTATCAGATAATGAAAACCAGAAGGAGTCATAGCCAAACAACATCCTGACTCTGAAACATTATTGTTATCCTTCACCTGAGCTGTCGAGGTGAGGCGGTCTGACCTGCAAGTTTTTCCATTTGATTTTCATGGATTCCTCTTTTCACAGTCTTCCACTGATGAATGATGCTCTCTCAAACAATTATTCCAGAAATCTGAGGTCAGAGGTCACTGGTGGGGTCATGGGTCATTACATGGAATCAGCTTTTAGCTTGTTTCTTCTTCTGAATGAGTTCTGCCAACATCTTAAAACGAATCATACACTCCTCCTGAAAAACAAACACAAATGAGAGTTAATCAAAACACCTCATGGACATGTTGTAAGGCTCAGCTGTTCAACTCTTTAAAAAAAAAATCATGAAAATAATAGTTATTTTAGGAACTTGAATGCACCTGTCACTAACCGTGATTAAAAATGTAACTGATTATGTTACAGTTTTATAACATAGGATTCAAACTATACTGTACTAAAATAACTGAATGAGTAATATCTACTGATAATATCTACAAGTTCCTGTAGGACCTGAAGGACAGAGTCTGCACTAATCTTTACATTCATCAGGTCTGGATGATGATATTGCTCCTCAACTGCTGCATTATTTGAAAATTCCTAAATTTGCCAGTGAGTCATCGGCAAAAATCCTGGGACAACATCAAACACTCAGCGTTCACCATAAATACCACCTTATCGTGTAACCAGGTGACTGCTGCTACCAGGCACCGGCTCATCATCCTTTAACTGGTTTTGTGGTTTGCCTTGTGGATTCTTCTCTTCATAATTCATCTAATTACTTCTGTTAGTAGGTCTAATGAAGACACTACAGACACTCTACCTGTCTCAGGCCTCACCTTGGTCTTCCCAGGGACCACCTTGGCGATGCGGTCCCAGCGCTCTGCGGTTCCTCTGGGGAACTGTTGCAGAGCCAGTTCCAGCAGTTTCTGCTGGTTCTGAGTCCAGATAGCAGAGTCCACCTTCTCCCTGTTCTCCACAGGCCCCACCTCCTCTTCCACCTCCTCTTCCTCCTCCTCCTCCGCCGCTGGGTCAAAGTCTCTCTGCCGACGACCTCTGACCTTCACCTCCCCCCCTTCTGCTGACTTCCTGTTCCTCTTTCTGACTGTTGGAGCTGCTTCCTCTGCCAGCACCTCCTCCTGCTGCTCCTCAGCGCTACTCCCTCTACGAGTCATCACAACAGGAAGTGATCTCACAGGAGGAGGCTGTCCCTTCAAATCTGACAGTTTCACCAGACCTGAAACAGAAATCAAGTGGATGAGACAGTAGTGCCACAGTACAACCTGATACTGACAGCAGAACCTGACACTGATAGTAGAACCAAAGCAAAGCTGATACTGACAGTAGAAGCACAGTAGATGTTACCTGAAGTGTGACTCACGTTGTCCTTCACCTGTTTGACTTTGGTTGTCACCTGTTGAGGAAACAGAGTTGAGATCAATCAACATGAAATGTTCTCTGTACTATTATTGACACTGAGCTTTGTAACACGGAGCATTATCCTGCAGGAAGTAGCCATCAGAAAATCATACACTGTGGCCATAAAGGGATCACGGTCCGCAACACTCAAGAAGAAAATATCCCCCACACATTACACCACCAGCAGCCTGAACAGTTGATACAAGGCAGGATGGATCCATGCTTTCATGTTGTTTACTACAAGTTCTGACCCTACCAATATGAATGTCAGACCAGGCAACAATTTTCCATCTTCTGCTGCTCAGTTGTGGTGAGCCTGTGTGAAATGTAGCCTCGGTTTCCTGTTCTTAGCTGACAGGAGTGGCTCCAGGTGTGCTCTTCTGCTGCTTTAGCCCATCTTCTTCAAAACTCCAGTGTTGTGTTTCACAGATGCTATTCTGCATTCCTTGGTTGTAAATAGTTAGTTACTGTTGCCTTTTAAACATCTCCAACCAGTTTCCTGTGACCTTTCATGTCAACAAGGCCTTTTGGCCCACACAGCTGCTGGATATTTTCAGTTTTTCCAGACCATTCTCTGAAAACCCTAGAGAAAAACCAGTAGATCTCAATAAATACTCAGACCAGCCCATCTGGCACCAACAACCATGCCACGTTCAAAGTCAATAAAATCCCCTTCTTCTCCATTCTAATGCTCCATTTGAAATTCAGCAAGTTGTCTTGACCACATCTTCATGCCTAAATGCCTGTTTGGCTGATTAACTAGTTGTGTTAACAAGTAATGGAATAGGTGATTTCCTTTTTACTCCCAAGCGTAAAAGCTAATACTGTATATGGATACTCAGGAAGCCTGTTGGAGATTATGTGCTCTACAGCCAGTTCTCTGTCTGTCTGATGGTGCAGGTGAACATCAGTTTCTGTGTCCAGAACCAGGTCCAGGTCCAGGTCCAGCTAGTTCCCATCACTAACAAGCTGAATCTGATTTCATGAACCCTGTGTTGTCAGGAGGGGGGCCACTGGGGGCTGGTGGTCTCTGGTAGACCAGTGTTGCTGGGTTAAAGTCTCTTGTTCTGAACTGTTTTTTTTTTTAAACCAGTAAAGTTAGATGCTTACATCGGTCACCGATCTATCGAGTTCATGTGCAATCTTCTCCCAGCGACCCGGAGTTCCTCCAGGGAATTTAACCATCAACCTGCTGAGGAGGCTGAGGTCATCCTCTGTCCAATCTGCAACCTGAGGACATGAAAACAGAGACATCATCCAAGTGTCTGTCTCATCTGTCCTTCAGTCTGCAGCCTAAGGACATTTAGACTGACATTGTAAGGACACGGAGATCACACTTTTCAGGGTAACAACTGATCAATAATATCAGACCTTTTTTTTCGCAGTTCTGCGGTCTTGTAGCCAGTCGTCCATTTGGTCTTCGATGTCCTCAATGGACGTGACCTGGTCATAACTCTGGCAGTTCAGGTTCTCTGATGACAGCTCATAAACAGGAAACTCCACTTTGGGCTTCTTCACCTTGGGCTTCTTCTCTCCTGGATAATGAACAGGAAGTTAAACTGCAGCTCATCTGTATGGAAGTCTGGAACGATCTGAAACATTCGTTAAGGTTGACTGTGATTGATTAATTATGTGAAAGTTAAGTCTATTACTTAAAATAACGTTCAAAATGTAACACCTATAGCTAGAACAATGTGTACACAACACAACATGGAGCACAAAGAATACTTTGAGGTTATTCATAAAGAAAATGTTAGCGATGCTTTAAACGCAGTCATATCATAAAAGAAAAATTAATTAAGTATTTTGAAAAAAATGTTTACTGGTGACAACTTCCAGTTCAGCTTCAGCTTCTTCTCTCTGCTGCTGTTTCATTTGCTGGTAGTCCTCATAATACTGCTTCACCTCCTGAAAGACACAGAGGGCAGGACTAAGACCAGGGACATGTTTTAGAGAACAGGTAGCGTGTAGAGAAAACAACTTCACAATGATGAAGTCAGTAGTCTGTGGGACCTAAAGGACACTAAAGCAGCTTGGTCTCTTCTGATCTGTGTTTGCGAAACCCCAGCAGTAAGGTCTATGTGACACCACTGTTGATGGAGCTCAGTGGGTAGAGTGGTTGTAGGTTCGATCCCCGGCTCCTACTGTTAACGTCACAGTGTCCTTGAGCAAAACCCCGAACCCTGCAGCCCTCTGCTGCTAAAAAGCTGAGTAATGGCTAAATGTTGTTATCTAATGTGAGACTCTCAGCAGTTTTTCCTCAGTTAAACACGGAGAGGAAAAAAAAAACTAAATGTGACATCACAGATCACTGAGGCGTCCTTCTGTGTAGTCAGTGAGTAAATGATAGCACAAATGTTCTGTTAAGGCCACAATGCAATGAATATACAAAAACATAAATATAGAAATAATTTACTTCATGTAATGTTAAAATTGTTAAAGTGATAACATTTAAAAGCTGTGTGTTATATGATAATTTCTGATAATTTGTTACTAAGAATGGATGTAACCGTTCTACCTCGGCTGAGCGTCTTATGCTACAGCTGCTACAAGCTGTCTGAGGTGGAATCAGACACTTGTTGAAGATGTTGAAGATTTTCCAAGAATCTCTTTTGAAGATAAGCAGCCATCGAGGTGGTCCACTTGTTAATGCACTGTGTAAAGCACTGTATGGTGTTTCTGTTATTTAAATGTGTGTGCAATATGTTTATTCTTTATCATAGTTCTCAGGGCGTGACTGAAGTGTTCACAATAAATGTTGGTTCCAAAGAACCAAACTGTGTCTGTGTTGTCCTGAAGAGAACTACACAATGGTTATTTCCTGAAGGGCAGTGTTTTGAGGCTGATGGATCTAGTCTGAGCCCACATGGGATGCATCAGTAAGCAAAACTGTTTCCCTCTTTCAGGACTAATTAACTCAGTTTTCAGCTAACATTCTGTCTGAAAGAGGAACCACAGGTGTGTTTCCCAAACAACGACAGAAGTTAGCATGAAACCACGGTAGTACATATGACCAAACTTCCCCTTTCCGACTGTTTCCCAAAAATCTCCAACTACCGTCGTACTATGTAAGTTGGAACGATGTTAGTTTGAACTTGCATCGTCCGAACAAGATAGTTTCCAGATGTTTCAGAAGAGTTCGGAGAGAACTCGGATAAGATGCTTTACTTTTGCTGGCAGATAAGATGTAGCCTAGTAAACTTTCTGACTCTACATTTGATTAGTGAGTTGCGTTTTTGCAATATTTGTGAAGATTTAATATCACTTGTTCATCATTGTTGGATACACAAATAAACCATCCTAAACATGATAAAACAAACTGTCATGGTTATAAACCTTGCAACACTGCATGTTTAACTGTAGCAATCCAACTTCCCCACCGTTTCCTGCATAATTTCTAGTGCATTAGCCTACGTTACAGCACCTTATTCAATTGGAGTGCTTTAATGATGACTCATTTTCATTTCAAAATCTTAATACAATTATTTAATAGTAGGCTATCGAAGCTGTAATTTGAAGTCGTAGATCCATCATTCGAACTTAGGAAGTAGCTAAGGAAGTTAGCAACGAACATTTTGGGAAGTGCTTCACCTACTACCTGAATGGTCTGTGGCAGGTTTTTGATGGACAGGTAAAGCCAGATGCTCAGCTTCAGAGGAAGGATGTCCTGCCAGTGTGGCCGATCATTTACTCTGAAACAAAAAACACAAACAATAACAAACACAAAACAAAGCAACCAAATAGGAAGTCCAGTGATGGTGGGTTGTCCTCTGGTCGAGGTGTCCCACCACTACTGTAACTTACTGATTTTTAACACATTTAGTTTTCCACTTAGTCTTTTTGTTTACTAATGCTTCTTATTTGTTATATATAAGTCCTTATTTATGTTGTTACACTGTCCACCTGCGTCTGTAACACTGTAAATTTCCCCACTGGTGAGACAAATAAAGGTTTATCTTGTCTTTTATTGTCACAGGTATACCTGTCGGTCCGGTCCTGTCCAACACACCTGAGGTCTTCTGTGGGTCTGGAGCTCAGCTTTTTCTTCTTCTCTTTCTTCTTCTTACTCAGCAGTTCATCCTGGAAACATGGAGGATTGTCGTGAAGTCACATGACCAGGTCTGCTTTGATTGGCTGTCTGTTTTGTTCTGTCTCACCAGCTGTTTCTCCAGGTATATGGACCAAATGACTGCGTAGTGTCCCACAGTGAGGATGAGGAAGAGGAGGAAGGCCAGCTCAGCATTACTCATCTTTCTCACTCGTCTGTAGTAGAAGACCGGCTGTCGCCAGTCAGGGAGCCCGTTCACCAGGATATCATCATACCTGCACACACATACATATGTTCTAGTGATACAGCATCAGTATCATGCACCCTGAGGGCTAGTTCTAGAGGACTGGAACTGTTCTAGAGATCTAGAGGGACTAAATGTCTATGAGGACTAGTGCTAGAGGTGTAGGGGGGACTCATTCTACAGGTCTAGAGGGATTAGCTCTACAGGTCTAGGGGGACTAGTTCTACAGGTCTAGAGGGACTAGTTCTACAGGTCTAGAGGGACTTGTTCTACAGGTCTAGAGGGACTAGTTCTACAGGTCTAGAGGGACTAGTTCTATAGCTCTAGGGACCAGATACTGGTGGTGATGCAGACAGGCGAGACTCACTTGCGTCGTCTCTCCTCGTCCTTGAGGACTTCATAAATGGCCACTAGCTGAAAAATCAAAGTATAGAGAGACTCACTGGAAGCTAATGGTGCTGATGGTTATAGAACAGATTAATTAGTGATCAATTAATCATGATTAACAGCAGCTCTAATTAGATAAAAACAGAAGTGATTCTTACTTGTCTAAACTGAGTTTCAGCATTTTCATCTTTATTCTTGTCAGGATGCAGAGAGAGAGACAGCCGTCGATAAGCTTTCTTTATCTCTACTGCTGAGGCTTCCTGAGAGAGAGAGAGAGAGAGAGAGAGAGAGAGAGAGAGGGGGAGAGAGAAATAGAGGGAGGGAGAGATATAAAGAGGGGGTAGAGAGGGAGGTAGAGAGACATTAGATATTGTATTTATTACGTCCTGTCTCTGTTATTATTATTGTTATTATTATTATTATTATTATTATATAACCCTCCTGTAACTGCACGTCATAAGCTGTGTGGAGCTGCAGAATGAGCAGCAGTCACGTTAGAAATAAACAGTAAAATAATATATAATATAATAAAGAATAAAATGACATATTTTCTGCCATCTTTCCCCTCCGTTCGCATTAGCGTTGTTTTTCGCAATAATAGTGTTCATATCAACAAGCTGGGACAACTACTGAGATAACAGGATGGAGCACTAACATCTCAACCAGTTATATTTTATCCTGGTTGTCAACAGGTTGTCTTAAAACCTCCGTGGTTCCGTTGAAGAGCCTCTGATATGAGTTCATTTACTTAATGAGTCACACCACAGTGAATCAGTTCGCAGTGAAATAAAAGAACTATTAGAATTAAACGTGCTGCTGTTCCCGGAAGCTGTTTAACACAATAAAACTAAAGCTGCATCCGGGTCCCGGATAACGGATGAACATCACCTGGTCAGAACTAAATCAGTTCAACTACCTGGATCAGTGGTGTGCTACAGCTGCTGCTAACTAGCTAAGCTTCTCTATGTGTGCGTGGCATTCAGCTGTTAGCATCAGCACCAGCTAGCAGCCTCAGTGCAGTAACCATGGAGACAGTTAGCGGTCATCACTCACCTGGTCCACGGATAGGAACTGGTAGAAGTTCTGCGGGACCTCCTCCACCAGGTCCAGAAGCTCCAGATCCGCGTCCCAGGCTGTCAGAGGGGGGACGGCAGAGACCAGCAGGGTCAGGCCGATCAGCAGAAACCCGCACGGATCCACATAGACTCCCATCGCCGAGATCCCGTTTCAAGAAATGACAGAGAACACGAATTAGAAACACGTACGCGTTACAGTCCGACAACACAGAAACACCGGAAGTAATGCCGGTCACATCCGGTTCCTCATCTTCTTCGAGTTCCTTAGCGGTGGGTGGTATCCAGGGTGAAGGCGCATTACCGCCACCTAGTGTTAAAGAGCGGAGCAGTACTACTAAATGAAATGAATTAAAGATATAGTCTGTCATTCTGCTCAGAAGCACTTTTTGTTTTGTTTGGGTGGAATGGTCCTTCCATCCTGAGAGCAGACAATACATTCTGTATTCAGAAAAAGGAAGGAAAAGAATCAGAGCTCTTCCTTTTGAAACCACCGGTATCGCCCCCTGCTGGCTGGTGGAGAGAATGCATGTTTAGTTACTTCCGTATTAGCCTGGCCGTAGCCCTCCGTAATCTTCCACTCAGTTATCAGTTCCCTGCAGACTACTTCATTGAACAGACCCACTGGTCTGCATCAATGCACACTTATGACGGCTTTTGCAGGAAGTGCAACGGAGAAAATAAAACAAAAGTTGTGGTTTGGAAAGATAAAAAACACAAAGAGGCAAATCTTATTCTATGCTCACATTTGGTTTGATTGTGCAGCCTTGGTTCCTCAAAATCAAGGGGCCAGTTGTGGGTTCTCCAAGTGAGGTCCACTTCCACGTTCAAAATGCTGCAGTTCCCGTCCGGCCGCTGGGGGCTGGCTCCGGAAGTGAGCAATTCTCCATTGACCGCCATGTTAAAATAGCCGAATTTACAGCTTTAAAAAACATATTTACAGACTGGTACATTTAAATTTTTTGATCTCTACCGATAGTTTCCACCTCTGTGAACACTGTGAGGGGGGTGAATTTTTTTTTACCATAACCGTTTTAGTGTTATTTCGGCTTAAAATTCTTGCATAAATTGGGGCGTGGTTATGTTGAGTGACAGGTTCACAGACAGCTACCGGCAGTTAGCTCTTTGCTAAAGCGTCGTCTGAGCTAGGCTAGGCTACACCCAGGGGTCTGTGTTTGTTTCTGGCAATATGGCGTGTGTGGGCGGCACGGTGGTGCAGTGGTTAGCACTGTCACCTCACAGCAAGAAGGTACCCGGTTCCCGATGTGGAGTTTGCATGTTCTCCCTGTGTTTGCGTGGGTTCTCTCCATGTACTCCGGCTTCCTCCCACCATCCAAAAACATGCATGGGGATTGTTGATTGTACTAATCGATTGTCAAAGGATTGTGTGCTGCATTTTTTTCGGTGTGTAAATATCTAGTACTATTTTACCCAATACCCATAGGCTGTGAAAAATAGAGTTTACTTGGATGCTGCCACTTATTGGTATGTGTAGGCATATGGAGGCAGTGTTGAAACATGGTAACTAACATGTTAAATGATCGGTTCACAGTTAAATAGTACAAATGAATCCCCCCCCTCCCAAATCCACCAAGTCCACCAAACCCTGTCGCTCCACCTAAAAACTCTCAATCTGAAAAGGTGATTTTTAAAACACAGCAGCAGCATTACGATATGTTTTTGCTGCTTGTTAGCCTAGCCTAGCTGATTAGCCTTCGGCTAGCTCAGTTCGGCGCGGTTAACTTGAGTTCTTGAGGATCTCGGCCAGCTGACCCGTAAAGTTACCGCCTCTCCTCCAAATATGGAAAGTACACGCCCACTGAAATCCAAGCTGGCGCAGTTCAAATGCCCATGATAGGAGCACAAAAAGGACTCCCCCAAACCAATGGGTGACGTCACGGATGCTACGTCCATTCTTTTACAGTCTATGCTCAAAATGTGAGAACAACTGGTAGCAAAGTTCATATTGCTTCATTTGTTTGATTGGAAATGTCAAATAATACTGGGGTTGAAAGACATTATATAATATGGTATAATATGCTCCTACACAGGAGGCGTCTTTCTGTTGCTGTGGTGTTCCATTTTCCGGTGGCATGAGGAGGGTGTCCCATACCTGCTCATCTTATTTATACCCTCCCCCTTCAGTTAAAGTGCCTGCCCTCCACAGCTGTGAATGTGACTTAATTTGGAGTGACACTTGGTAGTGAAGGGGTAGTGTGTAGGGGACGGTTTGGGATTGGGCCCTGCTGTCAGATGGTTCAAGTTTGTGGGGGTGAAGCTTTGGACGGAGCACTGACGGGTGAGGAGGTGGTGGACCTTAGCTTAGCTGAAATTTTGCTAGCTCTCTTGCTAAGCTCTCTAACATGACAGACTATAGCTTTAAAGAACAAACATTTCTTCTGATCAGTCCAGAGTGATAATCTGCTATCAGGGTCAGTATTTCTATGTTTCTGTCATGGTTAATCCACCAGTAAGCAGTCAGCAACTTAACAAAGATTGCATTTCCATGTACTTTTTTCCAGAATATCGAAATCTATTGACACTGAGGGAGACGTTGCAAAATTAATCTCTGCTCGTCCACTGAATCAGAGTCTGATGGAGGCTCATGTTTCACTTTTGTATGTGTTTTTACTCCTAAATTGGTTATAGCTACTGTAATTCAATATTTATTGTTGATAGATATGTTTGAATAGTGAAATATTTTATCCACAGAAAAAAGACCAAAATGAGAGAGCCAATAGGGCAGCATCAAAGTCTTTAGTAAAATAAATACATGGGTGTTAGTGTTAATGACACTGCAGAGGTAAATGTGTTCCCTCTCTATTACTACTAGGATTAACTAGCTTATCATTAGGAGACACACAAAGCACCACAACACCTTTCAAGAGCATTAGCTGCTGAATCAACAACAACAACAATAATCAGTGTACATATAAATACATATACGGTGCTCCCTCGCTCTCTCGTCCCCCCTCCCTCCGGAGTGGAGCGCTCGGTTCGCGGGTCTTGCCTCATGGGCGGCGGTGGCCTCCTGTCTCCCCGGGTGTTGGGGTGGCTGGGGGGGTGTGGGCGGGGGGTGGGGGTTGGGGATGGGGGTGGATGGTGGGGTGGTTGGGGTTGGGTGGGCCCTCGTGTCGCTGGCCCCTTGGACCTGTCCTGGCCTCCTGGGGAGTGGTGGTTTCTTTCTCCTCCTGGTCGTTGGATCTGCGTGGTTCTCGGTGGCCCGGGTGGCTCTCTGGGTTTGGCATCGTCGATGCTCCCACTTCCCCGGGTTGTTGTGGACACCTGGCCGATCTGGCCATGAGGGGTCGTGGTAGATGCTCTGGGTTTCGGTGTTCTACACACATGCATTTTTTATCCAGACCTTATTAACTCCTCCCGAGTCACATTGATAAGTACTGATGTGAACTGCTAGTATGTGCCAAATCATTCGTCCGACTTCTCACTAAGGTCATGTTTTCTCCACATACTTCTTTCATTTGTGTTCTTGGTAGCCTACTCTATACGGTTAGGTCCTCCACTACTCTGGTGTTCAATACTGTTGGGTGTTGGGATGAAGGTGTTAGGAATGACACAGTAGCTTACACGTTTTTTTTATTCCAATAGCACTGCCTGTCTGTAAACTTCCCTTTTTGTTTTGTCTTATCTCCCTGTCTGTCATTTATTTCCCCCTCTTATCACCCAGGTGTAGCACGTCCCTCTCTGGCTTATAACAGGAAATTCCAATAAATAAAGTAAGATTAGATTCCAGGGAGGGCCGGTGATGGTCACATACACGCACCAAATATTAATAGCTTTTGCTGCAAGACTAAAATATGCATAATCTCATAAAAGGTCGACACTCTTTTGTGGTGTTGAACAATGAGAACAATGCAGACAAAGTGAAAAAAAAAAAAAAAAAAAAAATACATATACGTACATATATCTATTAGCACTCAGTATACTTTTACACAATATGTTCATTCCTCGATGAACTTTGCTTCACACATTCTGTCATTTGCCTCAACATCTTGATCCTACTTTGTTTTTTTTCTATTGAAAACTCAGTTTTAAATATGACAACCTGCCGCTTGTATTTTTGTAGTTAATGCTACTGCTCTGAGTCTACCTGCTGTTCCCATTGTCTTTAAATTAATTATGACTCCATTACATGTCTTTTCTAGAGCACAGGTTCTGGATGTGAACTCTTCCTGGGTCATGACGTGTCCTTCTCTGGTTTCCTTATCAGGAATTATCATTGTCTCTGCTCTCTATCACTTATTATAAAACATAGATGCTTTAGCAGTGCATATCAGTCCTTCAGGAGCTGTTGGTCCAGATGTTCCAGGAGGTGTTGTACCAGATGTTACTCAGGACCTCTTCACAATAGAGCTTGTGTATCCTGATAGAACCCATTTTATATCCCGATAATGATATATATACAGGATATAGTATTTTTTTTCTGATGTAACATTACTGGTAACGTTATTTGCGCTCTCCTCCATCTCCTTTGTGGTGTCAGTGTTATATCCTCAATATGCTTTTATTTTGAAGAGAGTGACCATTTCACTATACAGTCATCACTCATTCACATGCAACACAACATCCTCCTTGTTGTTTACTCCGAGCTACAACTGCCACAAACCTGTCCTTGTGGGTGACGTAAACATGCTACCACAAAGCAGTAGCGGTGCTGCAGTTACATTAGCCTTCATACCATTACGTCTATGCTTCATATAATGAACATGTTTTGAACTTGCATGGTATATTTGGATTATCCAGTGATCATTCTGACCTTGAGATGTATTTTACAAGGCGTATCTAAACCACAACCAGAGTAACGTTAATGTTAGCATAGCAACAGAGCTAAACAAGTAGCTACATGGTAAAATTATGATATAAACAACAGAGGTTTATATCGTACAGCAGACATTTTTATACCGCACTACGATATATATCGTAATATCACACCGCTCTACTTCATAAAGTAAAGGGAGTCTCTATTTAGTGTCCACAATGAACTGCAATGCCTTCTGGCGCCCCCTGTAGTGTGAGAGTTATCCCTCATGGTGTCCATAGAGGTCTGCCAGTTTCCTGAACCTCAGACCCCACTCTCTCAAGAAGTCGTAGTTCTGCTTAGACTCTAATGAGTCTAACGAGTCTAACGAGCTGAGGGACTCGGCGGCCGACTCGCTGCCCTCAAAGGCATAGGTCTGCAGAGAGTCATAGGGGGGCGCCGCCAGGTCCAGGTCTGCCTCCTGCAGTCTGTCCCAAATGAACTCCTGGAACAAAGGGTTCTTATCCATCCTGTGCGGGTGGATCCCAGGATCTCGGCTTTGTTTCGTGTTATTCAGGTGTCTCAAAGCGAACACATCGTAGGCTTCGGTGTCCTCCTCGCCGCCACCTTCGTCATCATAACGAATGATGTTCTCACAGATGTCTTGTTCGTCATCTATAATCAGAGGCTCCATCTTCCTGTGTCTCGTAGCAACCATCACCATGACGACGCCTGAGGAGGAATGAAGGGGTGGAGTAGTGATTAGTAGGAAGTATGAGGGGTGCTGTCTTGAACATCAGATGACAGTCACATCTCAGGTCTCACCCAGCAGTGTGAGAACACAGGTGAGGACTGCTGCAGTGCTAAAGCCGACCACCAGCAGTGGCGGCGCCCCCTGGCTGCAGGAATGGTGGTTTCCATTGACGTCACAGCTGCAGACAGTGATGGACAGCGTGTTGGTGCTGCTGAGGGACGGACTGCCGCTGTCTGATATCACCACGGGCAGGAAATGAACCCGCCGGCCTTGGTGCAGGAAACCCTGTTGAGTTAAGACGGACGCTGTGTTGTCTGAGGACAGAAGGAGGAAACGCCAGCAGCAGCTTTAAAACAATCATTTTAAGTCGTGGCATAATTTCATACTCATTTCCTGGGGGTTAAGACTCAAAAACAGCCAAAACAGCCCAAGTTATCACCTGGATGGTAACTGTATCGTCAGTTTTGCAGGATTTCATTTTCTTTTGCAACCATTCTTATTTATCCCTTACAAGGATGAACAATGACAACAATGAGTTTTCTTACAGAACACAAAAGAATACTGAACACTTTAAAGGTGGACTGCACCTTTATTGTCTCTCAGGGTAAGACTGAGGTTCCCGGCAGTCTCAACAGTCAATGAGAACAGGAAGTGGTGTCCATTCTCTGGGTCATCCCGATCCACAGCACTCAAAGTCTCAATGACCTGAGAGGATAAAGGTCAGACACATGAAAGAGAAGGTCAGCTGATGAAGCTGAATGAGAGATTTCTGCTCCAGAGTCAGCTTTTAGGAAGATCACAGGATCAGGCTGTAACAGAGGCAGGTTTACCTGTCCAGGTTTGGCGTTCTCACAGACTAATGTTTCGTACTTGATGGCGAAGCTCGGAGCATTGTCGTTCACGTCTGCCACAGAGACCAGAACCACAGCTTTCCCCACCTGAGACCGATCCACTGACACACAGAGATAGAGCTATCAGGTACACGTCTTCAGCTGACAGAAAGTCAAGAAAATAAAATCACTCAAACAGGTTGTGCTCTCCCTCTTGATGTTCAGATCTCTCTCCTGTCTGTGTAGCAACTGGTTAGCTTAGCTTAGCATAAAGACAGGAAACAGGGAACAGCTAGCTTAGCGTGAAATGAAACATTTGTTTATGTATTATGTAAATGTTGATTCAACATTTGGGTAGGCACAGTGGTGTAGTGGTTAGCACTGTCGCCTCACAGCAAGAAGGTACCGGGTTCGATTCCCAGCCCGGGGCCTCTCTGTGTGGAGTTTGCATGTTCTCCCCGTGTCTGCGAAGGTTCTCTCCGGGTACTCTGGCTTCCTCCCACCATCCAAAAACATGCATGGGGATTAGGTTAACTGGCTAATTTAAATTGACCGTAGGTGTGAATGTGAGTGTGAGTGGTTGTCTGTCTCTATGTGTCTTGTGATGAACTTGTCCAGGGTGTATCCTGCCTTCTGCCCTAAGACAGCTGGGATAGGCTGCAGCCCCTCCAAACTGAACTCACAGGTCTCAGTGGCGAGGATGGTGATGTTGTGAAGAGCGATGATCTCTCGGTCCAGAGGTCTGGCTGTAGTGATCACACCTGAAACGCTGTCAATGTCAAAGTAACGCTCCACATCTGACTTCCTGTCTACAGAGTACCTGCAGACACAGTGTTTTATGAGTTTTAACAACATTAAAACACAAACAGGGTAGCACGGTGATGCAGTGGTTAGCACTGTCGCTTCACAGCAAGAAGGTACTGGGTTTGATTCCCGGCCCGGGGCCTTTCTGTGTGGAGTTTACTTTCTCCCTGTGTCTGCGTGGGTTCTCTCTGGGTACTCCGGCTTCCTCCCACCATCCAAAACATGCATGGGGATTAGGTTAATTGGCTAATTTAAATTGCCCGTAGGTGTGAATGTGAGTGTGAGTGGTTGTCTCTATGTCTCTATGTCTCTATGGGATGAACTGCCGACTTGTCCAGGGTGTATCCTGCCTTTCACCATAAGACAGCTGGGATAGGCTCCAGCCCCCCTGAGAGCCTATGTGAGGATGAGTGGTAGAAAAATGGATGGATGAAAAAAACGAACACTGCTACTGACCCTGTGTCTGTGTGAGGGCACTGATGTTTCGTACCTGACAGGGCTGGTGGTGGCATCAGGGTCGTGAGCTGACACTGATCCCACATCAGTTCCCACAGCAGCTGCCTCAGAGATCACCATCCGACTGACAGAGGTGGAGAAGACCGGCGGCTCATCCTCGTTCTCCACCAGCAGGCGAACTGTCACCACGTCACTGAACACTGACAGGAAATGAGTGTCCGTGTGATGATTGGATGCCTCAACGCGCAGCGTGAAGCTTGACTTGGTCTCAAAATCTAGAGCCTGGAGACAAAATACAGTTTTTATACATTTTATATTTTATTTTTATTATATATATGAACGTGTCTGCAGGTGTCCAGGAAGTGAATGTAGCTTCATGGCCACACAGGAACTCTACTGGATGGTGGACTGGGACTCAGCCATCTGTTTAACGTCTAACAGTCCATCATCCAGTCTGTTCTCTGCACCTCCATCACTTTGTGGTTTGGGTCATCAAACAGGTCAGGAACAGACTACAATGGCTCTCCATCCTGAACCTGAGCGAGTCCAGAATCAAGAAAAAAGCAGCTGGCCCCATCAACAAGATTCCTTGTTTGTGCAAATTTACCTGGTAATAAACTTCTTTCTGATTTCTGATGAACTGGAGCCTTGTGAGACGAATAAAGTATCTATCTATCTATCTCATTATGAGCGGTAGATAATGAATGGTTGGATTCTGAAGCATCACAGCAGATCATCACACCCTGGACACAACTTCTGTCAATCCCTCCCCTCTGGGAGGTGCTACAGAGTTCTTTAGGCCCAAAACAGACCCAGGATCAGTTTCTGATGATCACTGAAAACCACAGAGCGGTGAAAATAACAACCTACATAACATCTGTAATGCCTCTCCCGAGTGCTAAAAAGAAACCAGTACACTCCGCAAGGAAACCAGTGTCCGATAAAAGCAAACCAGTACACCCTGTAAGGAAACTAGTGTGACTAGTCCCTACTGGGATCTGACCGGTACCTTCTGCAGTGTGATCAGTCCTTCCTGTGTATTTGGGTCAGTGATGATCCTGAAGGTTCCAAGTCCATCACCATCCACGATCCTGTAGTCCATCTCAGCGTTTGGACCAACATCCAGATCCAGAGCTTTGACTTTAGCCACCACGGATAGAACCAGAATCGATTCTGGAACACTGAACTGGTAGCTCTCTGTGGGGATCCAGGTATATACGCACACACACACATGCACACACACAGTATACACAGGCAGATACACAGGTAGACAAACAGGTATACACACAGATGTACACACAGAGGTAGCCGGACAGTTAGACAGACGGGCACACACAGGTACACAATTTGTTAAACACTGGACATATATGTTAAATAATGCTAAAATGGGGGCAAATACACTCGAGAGGCTGGTAAAACAAGCCCTGTACCTGTGGGCAACATGTAATGTGTCACCTATCAACGTTTTTGTGATGTCAGACTCACTGCGGGGGAAACGAGGTGGGTTGTCGTTGACGTCAGTCAGCATCACTGTGACAGTAGTGGTTCCTGACAGACCTCCCATCTGACCAATCATGTCTTTGGCTTGAATGACCAACAGGTAACGGTCCTGGATCTCCCGGTCCATGTCAGGTAGAGCAGTCCGCACCACACCTGTAGGATGAACACATGTTTAGCAAAGAGCCTTCAGCATCATGAAGAGCTTTAACTTCATGAAGTGAGAGCCCTATGTGTCACCATTTTGAACATGAATGAGGAATTTCAAACTGAATTCACTGGACTGTAGTGTAGTGAGCTCTAGTGTGGTCTCTGTACTGGGATCTTTACTGGTCTGTGTACTTAGCTCTGTACTGGCCTTACTAGATAGCCTATCACAGAGACTGGAACGTCTAATTATAGCGATGAATCATTGAATCCCAAAGTTAGTCACAGAGTTCCTCAAGGTTCTGTGCGTGGACCAGATCTATTCAAGTCAAATGTGCTTCCTTGAGGAGATACTACGTAGAAAACACTCTCTAAACATCTATTGCTATGCAGATGATACCCAGTTATACCTGGTGATGAGCTCAACTTCATACATTCCTCTTCATTTGCTCTCGACTCTGATGATGGTTTTATCGTCTCCAGTCATGTCCACTAATAGTTCTGCTTACCTCAGTGATGCCACCCACATTCAGGTATTGTCCTCCTCACCTGTCTTTTCCTCCACAGAGAAGTATGGCTGACCCTGCAGGATGCTGTAGATCAGTCTGGCAGAGTTTCCATAAGTGGGATCATCAGCGTCTGTTGCTGCCACCGTCAACACTGACGTACCTGCAGAGAAACACCTTGATTCAAAATGTTCAAATGAGGTCAGTGATCAGCTGCTCTTATTCCTCAGCGTCATAACTTCATGAAAAATATGGAAACAATCATTTTAAGACAAAAAACTACAATAACTTCAGGAAAATTCATAGAATTTTTTGCAATAAGAGTCTTTTTCTGTTCAGTCTGAACTCAGATTTTCATAATAAGAGCTAGTCCAAATTCAGAATTTACCAACAGTATGAACAGCCTGGGGCGGCATGGTGGTGTAGTGGTTTGCACTGTCGCCTCGTAGCAAGAACCCGGGGCCTTTCTATGTGGAGTTTGCATGTTCTCCCCGTGTCTGCGTGGGTTCTCTCCGGGTACTCCGGGTTCCTCCCACCATCCAAAAACATGCATGGGCTAATTTAAATTGACCGTAAGACAGCTGGGATAGGCTCCAGCCCCCTCGCGACCTTATGTGAGGATAGCGGTTAAAAAAAAAAAAAATGAACAGCCTGATCTTCAAAATAAGAGCATTTCTCTATGGTATGTAATGTATTTCAGTCCAATCATATGGTAGAAATGCTATCTGTCTGTCAACATACAATTCCAATCAAAAATATTCAACCCTTTTTTTTTGACAAAAAGCCTTTTTTAAAAAAATAAAAATGTTGATTCATATTTGAGGTATAACATAAATTAATTTAACTTTTGGTTCAAAATAACAAAATAATAAAAAAATACCTTTTAACTAAAAAATATGTGCATTATTACCAGCCTCTGCAGTTTCCTTTTGCCTTTATAACTTCCAATAAGTGTTTCCGGTCAGTGCTTTCAAGCTTCTCCCACCTCTACTGCAATCTTTGCTCATTATCCAAAATTTCAAACTCATTGATGTTTGAAGGCTTTCATGCTGCAAGTGCCTTCTTTAAAGCCCATCACATATCTTCAACTGGACTGAAATATAGGGACTGAGAAGGCCACTCCAGGATCTAGTTCTCAACCAAGCTTTAGTTGACTTGGAAGTGTGCTTGGGGTCATTGCCTTGCTGGAAAATCCAGTGATCAGCAAGGTTAAATTTCCCAAGAGAAGGCACCATGTTGCTTCTTAAAAGGGCCTGGTATTTCTCGGAATCCATGATGTCATTTATACAGCCAAGATTCCCAGTTCCTGAATGAGGAAAACATACCCACATTATCAGTGACCCTCCTCCATTCTTGACCAGAGATGGTGTTCTTCAGGTCATAAGCCTGGCCTTTCTCATGCCAGACATGTCGCTGGTCCATGTGTCCAAAAAGTTCTAGTTTGGTTTCATCAGTTCATAGAACTGACGCTCCCAAAACTCTGCTGTTTTATCCAAAGTTCCTCTGGCATATTCTAGTCTACCTCTTTTGTTCTTACTGGTGAAGAGTAGGGTGCATGAAGACTTTGTGTATTCATGTCACAGTTGCCACTGAAGCACTTCATCAGTATTTTGCAGTAACACAGGGTTGAAGGTGAAGGTGAAATTTTGGGCTTTCTCCCATGACCAGCCAGATTTGCAACTGTTCCTTAAGTTGTAAACTTCCTGATAATGCTTCCAATGGTGTCTCTTGGAATATTTTTTGGAAAACTTTTGTATCCATTGCCCTGAATAACTGTGAAATAGCTATATTAACAAATATCCTGTGATTAGGGTTAGGGTACATCAGAAAATGTATCATATAATTTCTTTGTTGATTTTATGTATCAATCAGCTTAGACAGAAGTCATCCAAAACAACAACTAGCTAATAAAATGTCATTGGTATATCCCACCTGTCAGTAAACCTACTGACCTGCCCAACAGGTGTTCAGACTCACCTACTGGAGACCTCTCTGCAACCCTGGCAATGTACGGCCCATCCAGGAACATGGGCTCATTGTCATTGATGTCTTGAACTTTAATGATGAACTGGGACTCGGGTTCGAGTGGCAGGTCGGTATTCTGGTCTCGAGCTTGGGCTGTCAGGGTGTAGTACGCCTGCTGCTCCCGGTCCAGCCTCTTGATGGCGTGAATGTCTCCTGTGTTCTCATCTATGGTGAAGAGGGACATCGCTCCTTCACCATTCAGGACGTATCTCACCTGGCCGTCACCTTTATCCATATCAGAGTGGAGCTATGGGGACCAGAGACAACTAATTAAACTATCTGGGACAGGATGCAGTGTTTGACTACTACTGGTGCAGATTTTAACTAGTACTGATGCAGTGTTTGACTAGTGTTTAAACACATCAACTTTAAATCCTTCCTACTTTCCCAACATATAGCGGTTCATCTCCAGTGTATTCCTCCAGGACGAAGAACTGATTCCACACCCAGCTCCTCCTCATCCTCCTCCTCCTTTGGAAGCAGCAGACACTTCCTCCTCCTTCTCGTGCTGCTGCTGCCCCTTCTGCTACCCTTCCTCCTCCTCCTCCTCCTGATGCCTGCTGAAGAGGGACGGTCATCGCTTCACAGCTGGGCTCCTTCCACAGGGACAGGAGGACCACACTGAGCATGCTCAGTGACCAGAGAGACACCATGTCCACCGAGGAGACGTCAAACTGTGCCCTGGTGTCCAAACAGAGGAAAACTACAAATCCAGGAAGAGAATGGAGAAAGAAGCAGATCTAATCCAATCCAATTTTATTTATAAAGCACAATTTAAATATACATGAGCTTTCCAAAGTGATGTACATTAAAATGATCACAACAAAAACATAATGAAAAAAAAAATAAATCGATAAAACAATAAAACATAATAAATAAATAAAAGACAGATAAAATACCTATGCACATAAAGTGAACAACCTATTGTTTGAAAAACTAAAGAAAAAAGGTGGGATTTAAGAAGTGAATATACATACACAAAAGTTTTTGAAATGTTTGCAACTTTATTAAAAATAAATAACAAAGAAATCATATGTACATTCACAACCTGACATTCAAGCTTACATTTCTTAAATCTGACTAAGCACCATGTGGAGCGGCGCTCCTAATTACAGTATGTGGTATGCACTGTCATATAATGACAATAAAAGTGATTAAAGATTGAGATTATCCCATCAATAATGATTTTTTTAATGATAAACTCTTCCTGAGTTAAAATGTTAGTGTTGTGTTGTTTAAAATGAATATGAACGTTTTCTTTTGTGTTCTTTTGAGGTCTTTTGACCAGTTGTCATTTTCAACCAATAGATGCTCTAAATGGCGATATTTATTATTTATTTATTATGGCGATATTTATATTTCAAATTGTTGTCAGCACTTGATAGAATGAAAAAAAAGTTAATTTTACTCAAACTCATACCTATAAATAGTAAAACCAGCAAAACTAATCATTTTGCAGTGGTCTCTTAAAATTTTCCAGAGCTGCATCTTCAATTTATTCTGATAAAATCTGAACGCTTCATACTTTTACTTTGTAGAGATAAAATCTGTAATTTTTGGTTCAGAATCTAAATAAAGAAACAACAGTCTTACCTTCCAGCTGCTAACCTGTGAGTCCTCTTCTGGCTGATCTACAGGTTCCCTAAATATTGATCAGTTATAAACTCTGCTGACTGACAACTGATCAGTGATCAGCTGATTAAAGGAAGATGAGGTCCAGCTCTTACGACAGTCTCTTCTCTTCTCTCGCAAAGTATCCTATTATCACTCACATGCCAGCTGCATACAGCCTATACACTGTGTGTGTGTGTTGGGGGGGGCAGGCTTATCCTACGTAGGGTTGAAGGGGTTGGAGCCTATCCCAGCTGTCTTAGGGTGAAAGGCAGGGTACACCCTGGACAAGTCTACAGTTCATCACAGGACACATAGAGACAGACAACCACTCACACTCACACCTACAGTCAATTTAAATTAGCTAGTTGACCTATATGCATTTCTTTGGGTGGCGGGAGGAAGCTGGAGTACCTGGAGTGAACCCACACAGACACGGGGTGGCATGGCGGAGCTGTGCTCAGCACCGTCGCCTCACAGGCCTTTCTGTGTGCCGTTTGTATGTTCTCCCCACATTTAAATATTCATGGAACAGTTGAATTAACTCAGGTCTGTACTCAGAAGTGTGAAGTGAGATCCTTGACCTTTGCATTAGACAAGAGACCTTCAGAGTCCTTGGTCTGTTACTGAGCTTTTAACTTGAAAGGACAACAGAGAGAAAGCTTTGATCACCATTGAATGGTTTCTGCTTCAGGTGGGAATATCTAATAAATAAAGTGATTTTAAAAATCCTGTACAGTTTGTTCGATCGTTTAGAGGGATGATGTCTGCAGCAGACCTAAGACCTGAACACTGCTGTGGATCAGTCGATCAGCAGATTCCTGATCAGACCTGAGATCTAAATACTGCTGTGGGTCTGTAGATCCCTGATCAGACCTGACTTGAGACCTAATACTGCTGTGGATCAGTGGATCAGATCTGAGACCTGAATACTGCTGTGGATCCCTGGAGTGAGGTTGTGTTGCTTGAGTCTAAAGGATCTCACATCAGTGCTCTCGGAGCCTCAGGGATCAGATCCCGAGAAGTCCAATGAGTCTCAGGTGTTCTGCACTTTGACAGCCTGCAGCCGATCTGATCTCAGGTGTTCACAGGAAGTGAATCAGCTCCATGCGCATGCACCCCCACGCACACACAAAATAAATACAAAGAACACGAAGTAAAAACAAAAAAGATATAAAAGCAGCAGAAGACAAAAACATAAAACACAGAAAAATGAAAATATAAAAAAGGAAATAATCAGAAACATGACAGTCAAAGCCTAGTGACTGCAATGAGCTCACATTAAACTCAACAGCAAACGTTCATTTACCATTTTGTGTGCTCTTCTAATCCAGACTAACAGAAACAGTGTCAACACTCTGCCACTTCCTGTCAGCTGCTACCCATCACCCAACCCAAACCAGGACACTTTAAAAAGCCAGATCTCAGAATCTGACTACTGTCAACAAACTAATAAACATAAACATAAATAAACAAACAAATAAAACATCACACTAGAGCCCAGGCAGCTACTGTCAACAAAGAAACACTCACACCTGCAGGTCTGAACCACAGGTGTGTTATCATGTCTGTTAAGAGTTAATTACACAACATTTCATGATGTTTGTGTGGAGACTCAGGTGTGTTACTGTGAGTATGTTAGCGTGTTGTTTCTGCTCTATTTAGCAGCTGCAGCCTGAACTGAATCACCTGATGTTATTTTCTCTTTAAAACAAGCATGTGTATGCAGTTGGTTGGGGTAGCATTAGTGTCCCCCGCAGGCCGCTCTGTTGTTTTTATTTCATCGGGGCAGACTTATGATCTGATAGCAGCTGTTCTCTGTTAGCAGCTCTTTGCTAGCTGCTCTCTGTTAGCAGCTGCCTGTGAGCTGTTCTCTGTTAGCAGCTCTTTGCTAGCTGCTCTCTGTTAGCAGCTGCCTGTGAGCTGTCCTCTGTTAGCAGCTGTTTGCTAGCTGCTCTCTGTTAGCAGCTGTTTGCTAGCGGGTCTCTGTTAGCAGCTGTTTGCTAGCTGCTCTCTGTTAGCACCTCTTTGCTAGCTGCTCTCTGTTAGTAGCTGTTTGCTAGCTGCTCTCTGTTAGCAGCTGTTTGCTAGCTGCTCTCTGTTAGCAGCTGTTTGCTAGCTGCTCTCTGTTAGCACCTCTTTGCTAGCTGCTGCCTGTTAGCAGATTTCTGTTAGGTGCTCTCTGTTAGCAGCTCTTTGCTAGTAGCTCTCTGTTAGCAGATGTTAGCTGCACCGTGTTAGCAGTTGCCTGTTAGCTACGCCCTGTTAGCACATGCCTGTTAGCAGCTGCCTGCTAGCTGTTCTCTGTTCAGAGATTGCTGGGACATTTGTTTTATGTGTCAGAATCACAACCGTATAAAACATTATTTATTAAACATTTATTGAGGAGAGTAGAGCTGATCTAGATCTAAAATATGAACATAACTCATCACGTTGCCTCTGATCACAGACTGCATATAAACAGAAATACAGTTGACAAATTAATACAAAGATCACCAGATCTTTTTTAATTTACACAAGAGCCGTCCCTTTTAACGATGATCATTTTGACTTTAAAAAAATCACTGTAATGTTATGAATGATAATGGATAGGGAGCTATTTATGAGTTTGGTTTGCATGTATTTAAAATCCTGTAAAAAAAACACTCATATTTAAAAAAAAAATACTTGTGTTATGATATTTTCAATAGGCCATCTACCGAGCTTTAGGACTTTTAAGTGTTAAAAACCAAACAACATTTAATTCCTGTTAACTTTAAAAACCCTTCATGTATTGTCACCTATTAACTCTTTGGGAGTTAATCCGTGTGTTTGGGTAAATTGAGATTCCCTCGTTCTGTTGTGTTTCTCACCGTTTGTTTTCACAGTGAATGTTTCCTTGAAAACAGTTCATGACTTGAGCACCAGGGTTTGATCCCTGAGAGAAGCTTGTTTACAGCTGATCAGTTTGTTTGTTTGTTGTTGCCTTTCAGCTTGTCTGTCTGTCTGCTGCAGCAGCTAGCAGAGCTGCCCAGGGATCCTGCAGCATTGCTGGACTGAAATACTTTTCCACCGGACACTCTGAGGATCCAGCCTGAAAACAAACACATGAATAAACTTCATCCTTCTCATCATCATTACTCAAAAAGTTAGGAAACAGCATCGCTAACAGCTCACTAGGAGCATGACTGTCAGTATTCTACTCCTCTTTTACATGCCATATATTTCTTGTGCATCTGATTGCTACTAAAAGTGAAGACGCTAAGCTTCCTTTCATTCTTCAACAACAGCGAAAATAAAGTCTTGTTCTGTTCTACTCTACTTATAGCTTGGCTTGGTTCAGCAACTACCTGGGGCCTGTTTCATGAAAGCGGGATTCAGACATCCAGGATGACTGAAAGTCAGGCTTGACAAAGCCTGATCTGTTCATCCTAGATCAGTCCGTTTCACGAACACCAAGCCAAGACAAAAAGGAGCAACTTACTCAAGCCAGGTGGAACTAATTCAGCTAGTATTCATCTTCCTTGAGTTGATTGCAAGGACGAGCATAGATTTATGGATGAAAACATGGAAAGCTCACTTATCGCTGACTGAACAACAGCCGATTGTGGAATGAAACAAAGAAATGAAGTGTAAAAGGAAACACAGCTGCAAGAATTAAACAGCAGAGCAAGCCTGGTAGACAACAGTAAGTAATCTAGAAATAAGCATTTACTAAACAGTATGCTTCAGAAACCTTTTAAGTCAGTAAGTTAATTGTTTTTCCTCTGTCTTTTTGTTTTATTTTCCTTTACAAATGAATTTGTCCACTTCAAAGTGAGTAGTAGTTAACAGGACTATTAAGATCATTCGCCAGCATCACTAGATAGCATCCCTAGCTAAGCAATAAGCTGAGTAATTTCCCAGGTTGGGATCAGTAACGTAATGTATTCTATTCTATAGCTAATACCATTAGGAAAGCGTCATTAGCTAGCATCGTTATACAGCATCACTGGCTAGCATCATAAGATAGCATAACTAGCTAGCGCCTCCGAGTCGTCCAACAACACATGATAAACAAGTAGACTCGTGCATGATTGATAAAAAAAAAAGTATCTATGCGAAACATCTGTTTTCATTTCACATAACTGTTTTCTTTTATTTAACCTTCTTTCTATTTAAAATATATCTTTTATATCGGGTGGTTACATTGGTTTGGTTGTGCATTGTGGCTGCTCTTTAGATGTATTTTTAGATCTCTTGATGTTGTTCTGATTGAAGATTTATATTTTTTTATACATGTTGATTTCTGAGACTTTACCTGGGGGTTGTGAGCCGAGGCGGGACTGAAGGACTGAGGCCGCTGGAAACTGCCTCCTCTGCGCCGCATCTGTCCTCCGAAGCCCCGGGACCCACTGCCGAAACCGGACGGAGACCCGTCCCAGTATCCTCTATGAGGACCTGGTGAGTAGACTGGGGAACCCCTAGGAGATCTTCCGCGGTGATTGGTGCCTCCGTAGGGTGAACGAGCCCCAGGGAATCCCCAGTAAGGGGCCGGGGAGGGAAACCGTCCAGCGGACTGCGGAGCTCCGGGACTGGCCGGTGGTCGGTACATTTTAGCGACTGGAGAACAACGTTGAAAAAATCGGGGATGAGCTGGACCACCAGACGATTCTCTGAGGAAGCTTGAGACGCACAAAACTCTATGATCGCACTGGAAGCGGAAACGCAGACAAACCAGCTTCCGGTCCAACAGACTGCAGCGCCGCCCAGCGGCGCCACCTGTAACACCACTGAGAACCTGGACCTGGAGACCATCACCGAGAACCTAGAACCTGGGACCACTGCTGAGAACCCCAAAACTAGCAACAACATAAATAAGTAGAACTAAAATAAAAATAACTGTTGTTTATTTCAGGAAGTGCCGCAGGTTGAACCCTGCTGTAGGGGGACACAAAGGTGAGGTAAAAGACGATGACACAGTGATATAAATCTCATTAAAGTCACTCCTAGTTGCCCTGTTATTTTTATTTATGAGAGATCAAAAAGAGCAAAAAAGAGTCAACTGGCCTTGCTTGAGGTTTGTTGGAGATGTTTCACCTCTCATCCAAGAGACTTCACTTCTAAATCACTGGTACAGAGTCCAGATACGTAGTTCACTTAATTTTTAGCTTAATTACAGTGTGAATACTCCTGTTGGAGCAGAAAAACAAACGACCGAAACCACCAAAACAATAGGTCTAGGTAGGAGTTGTTACTATTCATGTGGGAGTCGCTGTCTCGCCCCTTATGAGAGCCATTAAGGTGATCTGCACTCAGGTGTGAATGGATACTGTGGTTCCTGGGGATGAGATGGAGGTCAATACTGTTCAGAGATGGTTTCTCCAATTGATTAATTTATTCCATTTTGGAATAAGGTTGTGAAATAACAAAATGTGTGAAGCACTGAATACTTTCTGGATTCACTGTAGTACAGTAACTCAAAGTATAGTATAGTAAGTCAAAGAGGACAGTATAGTATAATATCCCTGACATCATGATGTCACATTGTCCTGATATCTCACTGGTTGCCACAGTAACAGGATGTTGTCCAGCTTGTGTCTTTGATGTTTTCATGACAAACTTTAATGAAAACACACTGTTTACAAATGGACCCAGAATGCATTGCTTCACTGTCTGACTGGTGGAGCATCATCTCTGGCTGGACTGAAGCTATCAATCTCTTTGATGATCCTCTCAGCGATGGTTCTGCTGTTGGCAGCGACGATTCTTCTGGACATCAGGTCCAGATCTCGTCCTGAAAACAGAAAACATTTCTGTAATCTGAATCAGTGATCAGGATCACTGATGATCTGAATCGCCAATAATCAGGAAAATCGACGATCCAGATCATCAATGACCTTAATCACCAGCAGGAACCCTCTAATCATTACCGTCCACGTCCATCAGGACCCCTCCGGCTTCGGAGACGATCAGTGAGGTGGCGGCGATATCCCAAACGTGGGTCCCCATCTCATAATAAGCCTCTACACAGCCGGACGCCACCAGACACATGTTGATGGCTGCAGTTCCTGCACTGCGCACCCTGGAGACACACAGACACCATAGAAATACAAATTATCAGTACTGTACCAGCAGTACTACTGCAGGAGCACTACCACAGAAGTACTACTGCAGGAGCACTACCACAGAAGTACGACTGCAGGAGCAGTACTGCAGGAGGAGTATTACCCATGCACTGGGATGCAGAGGATGTTCTTCAGACTGGAGAAGATTTTCTGGACCACCTCAGGGTCTCTGTTGGATCCAAACTCTGTGTTGATGATGGACTGTTTAATATCTAGCAGAAACATAGAGACATGAGTCAGATTCTGTTCTGAATGCATCTGTAGATTGGAGGTTATGAGATTATTGAAAAGTTATTATTATTATTATTATTATTATTGACCCTGACCTTTCTGATCAGAAACCTGCAGTGGTTCTCCGTTACAGAACGCTCCCCTTCCCCTCCTCGCTGTGTACATCTTATCTTCTAGACAGCTGTAGACCACTCCAAACTCTACCTGAGGGGGGAGCAGATCAGCAGGACTGACTGTAGTACTACATATGAGGTCATACTGTAGTACTGCATATAGGAGGTCTCAAACTGCACACTACTACTACTACTACTGCTATCCAGTGAACTGAACTCACCTGTTTGTTGACAGAAAATCCGATGGAAATAGCAACAAATGGAAATCTGGAAATTAGCAAATAATAATATTAATAGTTAAAGATCAGGTAGGCGTATTCTTATCATCATTATGTATAAAGTTTCTATAATTCAGCTGAGCTGGACCGTTGAACTCACGCATGAACAAAGTTTGTCGTCCCGTCAATGGGGTCGATGATCCAGGTGGGACCGTCGGTGAGGAGGCAGGGCTCACCTGCAGAGACTGACTCCTCCCCTATGAAGCTAACACACACATTTATATTATATTACACACACACACACACACACACACACACACACAGATACTTATTCAGGTCACAGGTAAAGTATTGCAGCGCTGGGCCCTGAATGACAGAGGTCTGGCAGGATCTCAGCCATGGAGAGCCCTGAACCCTCAGTTCAGTTCACATTTATCTTCTTGGACTGGGCCTGTCCCGTACAGAGGTTGGACTTACACGCAACCGAGGGCATTTGTTTTATTAATGTGTGTGTGTGTGTGTGTGTGTGTGTGTGTGTGTGTGTGTGTTGTGAGTCAGGTGTGTATCTACTGTGACAGATCTAACTGCCAGACTAAGAACATCCTGTCATCACATTATCAAATCAAAGCTATTCATTGTGATTAACTAAGAACAATACAGTCAGTGATATGAACTGAAGTAGAGAAACACAAATATAAGGCACACAAAGTCATAGAGATATATTCAATATAACATCATAAAAATAAATTCAATACAACAGCTTCTTACCTGTGTGTGGGGAACTTCTCCTTCACTGATTGGATAATGAGTTGTTCCACCTTCTGGTCAGTTTGTGTCACTAAATCCACTGCAGAGCTCTTCAGCATCACCTTTCTATCATCCTGCAGAGCCTCCCGCACCACCTGATCAATACACAGCACAAGACCTGATCAGTACTCAGTAACAATCACTAACACACAGTAATACTCAGTAACACTCAGTAATAATTAGCAGTACTCAGTATCAGTAACAGTACCTCACCTCTCCAGCTCGCTGGGCGACAGCAACAGCATGGTCCATGGCGTTCTGCCAGAGGTCAGCCATGTTGGAAGAGAAGCTTCTGAAAAAAAATATAAAAACATTAATAGAGACAAGAAATATACATGAATGTTGATTTCAGACAATGTGATCATGTGATGTGTTTTTTGCTGCCAGGGTGTGTCTAGATTTCTAGTCTACCCATCAAAGACAAGGGAAGGTCTTTATCACATTTAGGATTGAGGAAAAGTTAAGTTTCCATAACTCTGTTAGGTGTGGGGATAACCTTATTCCAAGACAGGTAAAACCTGAGGAGGGCCATTTAGGGACAAGTAGGGGGGGGTAGTCCTGCAGATCCACTTTGACATAATCTCTGATGTAGTTAATTTTGTATCCTGAAAAAGAGCTAAACTCCTCAATGGACAGGGTGGAAGGTATTGACAATTCAGATTCAGTTATGAATAATAAAAGGTCTGCTTTACTAAATCGGGTTTTTATTGCTTTTATGGGAGCTCACACCCGTCCCTGTGGGAGCTTGCATTTGTTGTGGAATCACCTAAAATGTTTTGCTCCTCCTGCAGATGAGGCGTCTTTCTGTTGTCATGGCGACGAGTGCTGGAGCGTGACTTCATTTGGAGTGACACTCGGTGGTGAGGGGCTAATGTGTAGGGGGCGGTTTGGGATTGAGCCTTCATGGTTTAACTGCAGAAATCTCTTCAGCACCAGATATCAACTGCCGGTGACGTCCTGCGCTGTGTCTTTAATAAGCGGCTTTAAATTAGCTTATTTCTGAACGGAGTTTGGTGGGACGGATGTCAAACACAGAGAGCATTAAACACACTGATTTAAGACTAGTACACAGCGAGAGGCGGAGCAAACATGTAACCAACACCACAACAACACAATGAAGCAAAACTGAGTCAGTAAACCTCACCTACGTCAGATAATCCGCAGCTGCTACGGCTCCACTTACTTCCGGGTGGTGGTGGTGGTTCTGGTTTTTCTGGTTCTGGTTCTTCTTCTTCTTCTTCTTCTTCTTCTTCTTCTTCTTCTTCTTCTTCTTCTTCTTCCTCTTCTTCTTCTTCTTCACTACAGTGCTGTGGCCCTCTGTTGGTGAACCTGAAAACACTTCCTGAAAACACTTCCTGTATCCTTTCAAAGTAAAAGTCTGTTTCTGTCCGTCTCAAATACAGGACACGGGACTCTTGTGGTGTAGTAGTTCATGTTTTAAGGGATGCATCGAGTCCATGAGTCCACAGAAGAAGAACAGACAGAGCTTAACAAATGTATTATCCCACCATCCAGTGTAAGGTGTATTGCTGATTGACAAAATGTTTTCAGTGTTTCCATAGAGGTTAATCTACCAAAAAGATGTGCCGATGTACCTCCTTTTTTTTTAGGAATGCAGTACTTTAGGATAAATAAAGGAAGTAGTGTAATTTTGTGTTGTCAGTTTTATTTATATATCAACACAGCCCAATTTTTAAAAAAAACATACTTGCTTCAAGGGTCTTTACAATCATCAGAATCAGAAAAACTTCCCAAAAACCCTTTAATGGTCAAAATTGTGAGCGCTCAGAGGTCATGTCATGTGAATGTCATGTGAACAGCGTAAATGACAGCAGAGGCAATCAGGAAGACAAAATAATAGATGTACATGAGCATCATTAACTATTAAACATCAATAACTGATACACGCTAATAAATGTGGTTTCATTTGCGTTTGTGACTTCCTATTAGCTGACCTACACCCTGTGTACACCTGTCGCTCCACGGACACACCTGAGGTCCTCGTCGTCACGGCAGCAGGGAAACGCTTGGATGACCTGAGCAATACAATGGGCCACAGTGGTTGAGCTGGCAGCGATGACTCTCCTGGACATCATGTCAAACTCTGAGCCTGGGAGAAACACGGACCAATGAGAGGAGGAAACCATCCCTGCAGATACAGGTGAGGTATGACATCACACGTCAGACACAGACCGTCCGTATCCACAACGACACCTCCCGCCTCCTGGACAATGATAGCAGAGGCAGCGATGTCCCAGCAATGCATCCCAATGTGATAGTAGGCGTCGGCTCCACCTGTCGCCACCTGACACATGTCGACTGCTGCCGTCCCCAGCGCACGGATACTGGGCAAACAGGTAACGTTACACAGGCTCGCAGCTAATGGTGCAACAGTAACAGCTGGGGGTTAAACTGGGGGATCAGCTGAAACTGTAGTGCGGCGGTGAGCTAACCAGAGGAGCACGCTAACTTTAAAAGCACAAAGAATCTTTTTCCAACACACACAGAGGGAGAGCAACTCCACTCTCTGCTCAGGCCTCTATATCTATGTTTGATATATATGGAATATATAGTTATATGGAATATATTTATATTTAGGAGCTTAGTGTTGTATTCTCACCCATGAACAGGAAGTTGCAGCAGTCTGAAGATGTTGGAGGTCATGGTGGAGAGAGCAAGGTCATCACGCTCTGCACCGATCTCCGTCACCACCACACATCTGCTGATGTCTGATTGGGCGAAACACAATAGTCAGAACAGATCCAGTCGTAGCTTAAAGGGATAGTGATGGTGTTTCTCAGTGGGGGGTGTGAAGAAGGACCTCATCCAAACTATGCCTTAATCACTCAGTAAAGCTGTGATGTCACCTTCCTGTCCAGAGGCGCGCAGCGGTTCTCCGTTCATGAATGCTCCTCTACCTCTCTGAGCGTAGAACAGTTTGTCCTCCACGCAACTGTAAACAATCCCAAACTCCGTCTGACAACAACAACAACATCAGTTTACTTCCTGTCTGGACCCCCCCATGACCTCTGTAACAGGTGAGTCTACCTGCTTGTTGACGGTGAAGGCGATGGAGATGGCTACAAATGGAAACCTGTCAGGAGACACATCAGGTTACAAATGTAACTGTGGTTCTGTGATATGTATTTCCTGTCTGTCCGGTAGAGGTTTTAATTTCTATTTTTTTATTTTGGAAAAGCATTCCTTCTGCATCATACAATAAACACAGCATCCGCATCACTGCAAGAAGAGTGTCTTTTTTATTATAAATTTTATTCTGAACTGTCAGGAGGAAGTGTTGATTAAAAACTTGAGTGGACTGAGATAAGATGTGGGTGGAGCCTCTCACCTGTGTACAAAGTTCACAGTGCCGTCGATGGGGTCGATGATCCAGGTGGGACTGTCAGTCAACTCCAGACGTTCACCTGCAGCGACTGACTCCTCGCCGATGAACCTGAGGGTCAGAGAATGCATTGTTTACCTGCAGACTTCCAAACTGCTGTTGCCAGACAGTCTATGAGTCCAGTCAGGGGCCTGAAGTGGTCCCTCTGGGGTCCAAACCCTGTCCAGTCCCTGGGAGCCGGGAGTAGACTGATAGCCCTCTTCTGGCACCAGGCTCCTGGACTGGACCTGGACTAGACCTGGACTAGACCTTGCCTGGACCTTGACTTCCCCAGAGTGGCCCAGCGGCCTGCCATGTACTGAGGGTGGACTGGGAAGGCCTCGGGCCCCAGGAGGAGCCGGACCTCCTCACTGGGGTATGTATGGACCCCCCTGCTCAACCTGCTGATCCTGACCCAGAATCAGAATCAGTAAAACACAGTAGAATGACAGTAGAACCTGTGTTCTGGGTACTTGTTCCTGATGGCAGAGATGAGGATCTTCTCAACTCGTTCATCAGTTTCTGTCACCAAATCAGCCGGAGAACTTTTCAGCTTCACTTCTTTCTGCTGCTGAAAAGCTGACAAGACGATCTGAAAAACACATAAGTGTATAATGTTAAAATGATCATTGCTGAGCTGATCTCTGAACACATATGTAAATAAATACAATAAATAGAAGGTCTTAAAATAAAAGTCTTTATTATTAAGGTCTTTATCTCTGTTTATATTTATTTATCTTAAGTTACTAAAAGAGCAAAACCACGAATGTTTCTGCTTCTAAGTGAAACCTTAGTTATCGTTTGTAAGCTTGTTTTCATTTGGCACTTTGGTAAACGGATTTTCCTATGCCAATCAAATTCTTTTGAGAGTGAGATTTTGAAATATTATATTATTAAATAAATCAGCGTTACTCAACACATTTAGTTGAATAGGTAAATCAATAGTGTGAAGGTCATTTAAAAGACAGCAGCAGCTCAAACACAAAAATTTTCATTCCTCAACGTTTTTATCAAACATGAACGTTACATCAGAGCCTGCAGCTGATTGGACAGACCTGCCTCCTGCCAGCCTGCTATTGGTGTAGAGTCCTGTCATGTCATCATCTAAACCTCCTCTTATTTGACAGTACTGGCTCAGAATCTATTCGGTTTGAATGACAATATTGACTACGTTTAAAATATTTAAAAAAAAAAAGGTTTCTTATTTCAGATCCAAATCTTTGAATCAAGCAAAAAGATGATATTTTCTCCGGATGTACAATATTAGTTATATTATATGGATTGTTAGCAATAAAATAATTCTTTATGTCTTTTTAGAATCTAAATATAACAAGCAAATAGACCAAATAAACCATAGACTGTACATAAAGAGTGGGTGGAGCTATCCTGACGTCACCCGTTTGTGAACAACGGCAATGAAGCCCATGAGGAAATAACTTAACTTGCATTTTCTCCACCAGCCAGCAGGGGGCGATACTAGTGGTTTCAAAAAGAAATCCGTTTGCATTACCTCTGTAAACACTATAAATACGAGTTCTTGGTCTCAATTGTTAGTTTAAATAATGTTTTATATACATCAGGGTGTCAATTTAATGAATTATGGTCAAGTATATGGTGAAATAACACATAAAGCTTTGTTATTTTTATGTGTTATTTTCACCATATACTTGACTATAATTCATTAAATCGATACTCTGATGTATTAAGACATTATTTAAACTAACCATTGAGACCAAAAACTTGTATTTATAGTGTTTACAGAGGTAATACACGGAGGGAAATGGTCATTTTCTCATGAACTTCAATACAAACAGACTTCTTTTTGAAACCACCAGTATCGCCCCCTGCTGGCTGATGGAGAGAATGCAAGTTAATTTACTTTCATACGGGCTTCATTGAACAGACCCCGGTGTTGCCCACCGGTCCAAACCCACCAAACTGTTTTGCTCTGTGACACCTTTCCATCTTCAGCAGCATTAACTTGTCTGGTCTGTTGGATCAGACCACCAGGACCAGCCTTCACCCCCCACTTGCATCAATGATCCTTGCCCTCTCATGACTCTGTCTCTGGTTCACCACTGGTCCTTCCTTGGACCACTTTTGATAGATCCTGACCACTGCAGACCAGGAACAGCCCACCAGAGCTGCAGTTCTGGAGATGCTCTGATCCAGTCCTCTAAACATCACTGTTTGTTTTTTGTTGTCAAATTCACTCAAATCCTGACTCTAGAACATTTTTCGTGCTTCTAACATCAATTGCATCATGTAACATCATTTGATGAAGAGATGATCAGTGTTATTCACTTCACCTGCCAGTGGTCACAGTGTTATGACTGATCAGTGTAAATACATCATTTTCGTTTTGTTGTTTTACACATTTTTTTTGTTTTTAGTTCAGAGAATTATAAATAATACAAATAACAAGATAGATTTTTGTCTCAGTGTTTTTTCACACGACTGGAATCTCTTTGAGCTCTGACTTTTGTGAACTTGGTACTGTGATTAGTCTCTTACCGCACTAGCCTGTTTGGAGACCAAGATGCCAAAGTTCAGACAGTCGGTCCAGTCAGCCATGATGATGATAATGGTGATGGTGATGAAGATGATGATGATGAAGAAGATGTGGATGACGATGGAGATGAAGATGACAGAGAGTAGAAACTCCGACACAGTGAGACCTCCTGTTAAAGAAGAAGAAACAGTGATGTCAGAGAGGAAAAGGAAAAAAGACGAACACAAGAGAGAGAAGAGAGGGAGATGATGATGTGGAAATAAAAGACAATATATTATTATTAATATTGTTAATAATAATAATGATAACAATAATAATAAGTAATATTATTTTTCAATAATGCATACTTAATTGTTAATTATATGATTGGTATAATAAATATTAATTAGTAGTAGTAGTAGTAGAACAGTAAAACCAGTAGAATAAGAGCAGAACCAGTAGAACCTGTAGGATCAGTAGAATAAGAGCAGATCCAGTCGAACCAGTAGGACCAGTAGAATAAGAGTAGGATGAGTAGCATAGAGCAGAATCAGTAAACCTAGTTGCACCAGTAAAATACAAGCAGAACCAGTAAAATAAGAGCAGAACCAGTGGGACCAGTAGAACCAATAAAACCAGTAAAATAAGAGCAGAACCAGTAGAATAAGAATAGAATGAGCAGAAAAGAGTAGGACTAGTAAAACCAGTAGAATAGAGCAGAACCAGTAAAACTGGTTGCACCAGTAGAATAGAGCAGAACCAGTAAAACTGGTTGCACCAGTAGAATACAAGCAGAACCAGTAGGACCAGTAGAATAAGAGCAGAACAAGTAGAATAGAATAGGACCAGTCAAACCAATAGAAAAGAGTAGAACCAGTAGAACCAGCACTTGTACCTGAGGTCCAGTGACTTTCTGCAGATTAAGAAAAATGCTCTGATTTTTTTTTTCTACTTTTATACATCTAACAGCCAATCAGAGCTCAGCTTCCATCTCCTGCCACACAGCCAGCCAATGCAAGCACTGCATGAACCAGCAGCCTTCATCACCCCTATCCCTCCTCATCCTCACTAATAACAGGAGACGTTTCGTCCTGACAGAAGTCTGTAAAAAAAGACTCACTTTTAGAGAAGTTTAACGAGGGGTGGTGTGTGTGTGGGGGGGACGACATGCCGTCGGTCAGCTGACTGTGAACAAACATCCTGTTGAGAAAAAAAAACTGTCTGAGACGGTAAATGGTAGCATGTGTCTTTATACATATACTGATATACTGAGGACAGTGTGTCTTTATATATACTGATGTCTCTATGTATATTTTTATACTGTGAGGACAGTGTGTCTTTATATATACTGATGTCTCTATGTATATTCTTATACTGTGAGGACAGTGTGTCTTTATATATACTGATGTCTCTATGTATATTCTTATACTGTGAGGACAGTGTGTCTTTATATATACTGATGTCTCTATATGTACTGTTATACTGTGAGGACAGTGTGTCTTTATATATACTGATGTCTCTATATGTACTGTTATACTGTGAGGACAGTGTGTCTTTATATATACTGATGTCTCTATATATACTGTTATACTGTGAGGACAGTGCGTCTTTATATATACTGATGTCTCTATATATACTGTTATACTGTGAGGACAGTGCGTCTTTATATATACTGATGTCTCTATATGTACTGTTATACTGTGAGGACAGTGTGTCTTTATATATACTGATGTCTCTATATATACTGATACACAGTGAGTACAGTGCGTCTCTATATATACACTGATGTCTCTCTATATATACTGTTATACTGTGAGGACAGTGTGTCTCTATATGTACTGTTATACTGTGAGGACAGTGTGTCTCTCTATATATACTGATATACTGTGAGGACAGTGTGTCTCTATATGTACTGTTATACTGTGAAGACAGTGTGTCTCTCTATATATACTGTTATACTGTGAGGACAGTGTGTCTCTCTACATATATTGATATACAGTGAGGACAGTGTCTCTCTATATGTACTGTTATACTGTGAGGACAGTGTGTCTCTCTATATATACTGTTATACTGTGAGGACAGTGTGTCTCTCTACATATATTGATATACAGTGAGGACAGTGTGTCTCTATATGTACTGTTATACTGTGAGGACAGTGTGTCTCTATATGTACTGTTATACTGTGAGGACAGTGTGTCTCTCTACATATATTGATATACAGTGAGGACAGTGTCTCTCTATATGTACTGTTAAACTGTGAGGACAGTGTGTCTCTCTACATATATTGATATACAGTGAGGACAGTGTCTCTCTATATGTACTGTTAAACTGTGAGGACAGTGTGTCTCTCTACATATATTGATATACAGTGAGGACAGTGTGTCTCTATATGTACTGTTATACTGTGAGGACAGTGTGTCTTTATACAGGGGTTGGACAATGAAACTGAAACACTGGCCAATTTAGTGTTGGGAGGTTTCATGGCTAAATTTGACCAGCCTGGTGGCCAAACTTCATTGATTGCACATTGCACCAGTAAGAGCAGAGTGTGAAGGTTCAATTAGCGAAGTAATAGCACAGTTTTGCTTAAATATTGCAATGCACACAACATTATGGGTAACATGTCAGAGGTGAAAAGAGGACAAATTGTTGGTGCACGTCTTGCTGGTGCATCTCTGACTAAAAAAGCAAGTCTTCGTGATGTATCAAAAGCCACGGTATCCAGGTGTCAGCATACCACCAAGAAGGACGAACCACGTCCATCAGGAGTAACTGTGGACGCAAGAGGAAGCTGTCTGAAAGGGATGTCCGGGTACTAACCCGGCTTGTATCCAAAAATATAAAACCACAGCTGCCCAACTCACTGCAGAATTAAATGTGCACCTCAACTTTCCTGTTTCCACCAAAACTGTCCGTCAGGAGCTCCACAGGGTCAATATCCATGGCCGGTCTGCTATAGCCAAACCTTTGGTCACTCGTGCCAATGCCAAACGTCAGTTCCAATGGTGCCAGCAGCGAAAATCTTGGGCTATGGACAATGTGAAATATGTATTGTTCTCTGATGAGTCCACCTTTACTGTCTTTCCCACATCTGGGAGAGTTATGGTGTGGAGAAGCCCCAAAGAAGCATACCACCCAGACTGTTGCATGCCTAGAGTGAAGCATGGGGGTGGATTGGTGATGGTTTGGGCTGCAATATCATGGCATTCCCTCGGCCCAATACTTGTGCTCAATGGGCACGTCACTGCCAAGGACTACCAAACCATTCTGGAGGACCATGTGCACCCAGTGGTTCAAACATTGTATCCTGAAGGTGGTGCCATGTATCAGGATGATAATGCACCAATACACACAGCAAGACTGGTGACAGAGTGGTTTGATGAACATGAAAGTGAAGTTGAACATCTCCCATGGCCTGCACAGTCACCAGATCTAAATATTATTGAGCCACTATGGGAGGGTTTTGGAGGAGCGAGTCAGGAAATGTTTTCCTCCACCGGCATCATGTAGTGACCTGGCCACTATTCTGCAAGAAGAATTACTCAAAATCCCTCTGGCCACTGTGCAGGACTTGTATTTGTCATTTCCAAGATGAATTGATGTTGTATTGGCCGCAAAAGGAGGCCCTACATCATACTAATGAATTATTGTGGTCTAAAACATTTCAGTTTCATTGTCCAACCCCTGTATGTACTGATGTCTCTATACTGTATATATTCTTATACTGTGAGGACAGTGTGTCTCTATATATACTGATCTCTGTCTCTATATCTACACTGATACACTGTGAGGACAGTGTGTCTTCCCTGTATACTGATGTAATGTCAGTATATCAATATAAAAATGTATAGAGACTATACTGTATATAGAGACACACTGTTCTCACAGAACATCAGCATGTACACTCCTGTAATCAAGACCAGTTGAAAAATTGAAAGAATTTACATACTTGACGTGGTCCTAAACTTTTGATCAGCTGATGAACAGCCTATTTCAATTTAATGGTTGTATGCAATAAATTGCTTAGTCATTTTTTTGTTTCACTCTCATTTCTTCTTTTTGCATTTTGAAGCACTACTTAGACCCTTCTTAAGATCCAACAGTGCAAAATGTAAAGTCTTGTGATTTTTCAACTGGACTTAAAATTTTGATCAGGAGTCTATAGTGTAATGGAAAATTATTATATTCAATTATTATACTGAATATTTACTCAATATATCAATATGTCAGGTCATGATTGGTTGTTTTACACTATACTCAGTATTTCTCATGTGCTTACTGAAGGTGAATTGAATGAGCTTTAGTGGTTGTCTGTACTTTCCCTCTGTAGGTCATATGGAATGTGTGTGTGACCCTTGAATGGGCTGTTTTGACTATAGCTTAGAATTCTCTCCCAGTCCTTCTGTGGTATAAATATGCAATGTTTCTTTTTTTTTTATTGATATCTGCTGCAAACTCTCGTGACTTCGTGGTTCACGTCTCCTCTCGTGCAGGAGAATAAAAGACTCAAAAGACAGTTTCTCACTGTTCTCAGAGTATATCAGTATATCACAGTGTCTGCAGCAGTGTGTCTCAGAAATGAACCAAAACAAAGTCTGGTTGGGGCTCACAGGTCATGCAACATTAAAACTACAACTCCCAGGGTGCATTTCACTGACAAACAATCTAGATGGATCAGTAACCACGGTGATGTGTAAGTAAAAACTGAAGAAACTGTTATTTTTTTATAGATTTATGGCTCAATGTTTGTTATGAAACTTTTAATTTAAAAAGAATAAAAGGGAATATTCAGAGTTAGGAAGTATCGGTCAGCGTGTCAACATCTCTCCTCATGAACATTATTATGGGATGGATTATTCACAGTTTCATCCCCTCCTCTCATATTTCAAGAGGCTTTCTTTGTGCCCAGTGAGACAAACACTTCATTTTAACCACTAAATTTTTCCAGGAGGAAAGCAACTATTTCTGTGTTCTGACAGGCTGATCTATGAGCCATGTGGTGACCTGAAGATCTCTGAAGGTCAGACTGACTTTGAATAATCAGTGATGACATGTAGGTGACATCAACACTGCATCATCACAAACTGTCCTGCAGAGCTGAAGAAGCACGCACACACTCTCATTCAAGTTTTTTTTGTCTCATTATCTCTACGATACAAAGCTGTTGTCATGTGAAGACTTTAAACATGTACTGGAAAAACACTTATTGGTCTTTATACTAATGGAACAACGAGCTAACTGTAGCTTATTGACTAGTAGTTTGTTGACTAGCTAATGTTAGCTAAAGTTAGCTTATTATCTAGCTGATGTGAGCAAAGGTTAGCTTATTGACTAACAGTAGCTTGTTGACTAGCTAATGTTAGTGAAAGTTAGCTTATTATCTGGCTGATGTGAGCAAAGGTTAGCTTATTGACTAACAGTAGCTTGTTGACTAGCTAATGTTAGTGAAAGTTAGCTTATTATCTGGCTGATGTGAGCAAAGGTTAGCTTATTGACTAACAGTAGCTTGTTGACTAGCTAATGTTAGTGAAAGTTAGCTTATTATCTGGCTGATGTGAGCAAAGGTTAGCTTATTGACTAACAGTAGCTTGTTGACTAGCTAATGTTAGTGAAAGTTAGCTTATCTGGCTGGTGTGAGCAAAGGTTAGCTTATTGACTAACAGTAGCTTGTTGACTAGCTAATGTTAGTGAAAGTTAGCTTATTATCTGGCTGATGTGAGCAAAGGTTAGCTTATTCACTAACAGTAGCTTGTTGACTAGCTAATGTTAGTGAAAGTTAGCTTATTATCTGGCTGATGTGAGCAAAGGTTAGCTTATTGACTAGCTGTCATTAGTTAGGTTCAGCTTATTGATTAGCTGTCGTTAGCTAAGGTTAGCTTGTTGACTAGCTGCCATTAGCTAAGGTTAGCTTATTGACTAGCTGTCATTAGTTAATGTTAGATTATTGACTGGCTGATGTTAGCTTATTGACAAGATGTTATTAGCTATGGTTAGCTTATTGACAGGCCTTAAAGGGTAGAGGACAACAAAAAAAAAAGACAAGATGATGAAAACGTGACTGGGTGTTTTATTAAAAGTTTCATTGTTAATTCTCATGTTTACTGTGACTTAAGAGCAGCTACAGAAACACAGGAAGTCATCATTTGCCTTTCTTCATCTTGGACACCTTCTCTTTCCTCTTCTTCACTTTTTTCGGTACTTTATTTTTCCTTTTTTCTCTCTGAGCATCTTTCACCATCTTCTTCTTTTCCTGAAAGAAATAAACAAAAACATCTTTAGAAAATTTTCATGTAGGACAAAAACTACAACTACATCACGTCGTCATCACATCTGGATGACAGACATTACGTCATATAAAGAGAGGAAAACACCTTTTTGTCCATCTGGACTTCCTCTTGCTGCTCCTGCTCCTCACCCTCTCCTTCCTCTTCACCCTCCTCTTCCTCTGAGGATGAAGACTGATCCTCCTCCAGCAGAGCAGGAACCTGAGAGGAAACATCAGAGTCAGAGGAACCCAGATCAGCTGTCCAGATACCAGCAGAAACCATCAGCCTGGTTCAACTAAAGTCAAAAACTCATCCAATGCACCTTTTGTAAAACGGAATTAAAATATCAGGGAAGTACATCCATTTTGAGCTAGCAGCTACAAGCTTAACCAATGCTAGTGCAGCTAATCAGAAAGATGCTAACAGGCTATAGCCACTATTTAGCAGTGATCAAGTCTCCACAGTCCTGAAGATGAAACTAAATGGAAGAATCTAACTACAGCGCTTGTTAAACAGTGTCAGCTGACTGCAGACCAGTCAACATGATGAAGACCCTGGTCTAAGAGACCAACTCTGGTTGGCTGATTGTCAACTAACATCATTGATCAGACAATCATTGATAAGATGATCTGAAGAACTGATGGAGATGATCACTAAGAGAAATAGCATAATAAAAAAATGCAATGAAATTCTGCAATTTATCATAATTAAAAAAATAATAATTTGACAGTCCAATTTTTTTTCCTTCTATCCTGACGGTAGAGCTTTTATTGTGAAACATCATAGTTCTACTCATCAGTGAACAATTCTCTGAGGTATAGAGGACAATATTTACGAATTTACTGCATTTCATTGTCAGACTAAGCCAAGCCAAGCGAAGCTAAGTGAAGTGTGTGGAGTGTGAGGAGGTTGTACCGTTTGGACTCCGGATAAATCCTTCTTCAGTCCGGTCAGCGTCTGATACAGAACCTGAACCACAAAAACAGCAGCAATGTATAAAGAGCTCCAGTGATTAGTCCATTAATTTACCAATCAATTAAAAGATAGAATGGGTTTGATTTTAGTTTCAGTCACTCTTCATTTCTTTGGGAGATCAGAATGTAAACTATAATACAGACTATATCCAAGGTATGAGCTGATGATGTGTTGTTGTAGTACTGTGGTATTATTCTACTGTCTCTACTATCTGTGTCTTACGTTGTCGTTGTGTCCACAGATGGCCGACTCCTCCTCCTTCGTTCTCATCAGGTCAACGTCTCGCTCGTAGTGACTCACCTCCGTCAGGGTGCGGGGGATGTAAGCCTTCTTGAACACCTGTGGGAGTCAGATAGATGGTTATTACGGTGACCTGCTGGACAGGAAGTGGACAGACCTCTGTGTCCTCAGTCACCTCCTCGTCCACTCGGTCCTGATCTGATCGCTGCTCTGACGTTCGCTCAGCCGCAATCACCATCGCCTAGGGGACCAACCACAAACAGTGTCTTTATCCGATCGCTGTTGTCTTTATCCTGTCTCTGGGAATGTTCTTTTAAATAAAATTGTAGTTTCAGGAAGTGTTTAGACCTTCTCCAGGTATTGGTCGATGTTGTGGCAGGTGATCGATGGGTCGGTGACAAAGTCAAACAGCTCTCTGACGGTCATCACTGCCACACCACGCTTCACAAAGAATTCTGGGGGGAAAAAAAAAACAGGCCACAGTTTGAGGCTGACGGTGCAAACGGCGCAGAGCTTCATGAATGGAAGGAAACGTTGAGCTGGCTCACCGTTGACGTTACTGCAGTCCTTCCTGAGGAACTCCAGAGCGTGAGGATGGTCGTGTTCCACTGACTGAGACACGTCTATGATGTAAGCGTCTCCGTTGTGATATCTACAGACAAGTACTGCGCTTCAGAAATCAAACTTTTATTTTGAAAGGGTTGTGTGGTGTGGTCACTTACAGCATGTTGAACTCGCTGAGGTCGGCGTGGACGAGTCGAGCCTCCTGGAACATCTTCCTCATGTTCTGCAGAACCTGCAGGTAGAGCTCACGTGCCTTCGACTCAGATAATGCTGCGTTCTTCAACAGAGGAGCTGGCCTGATCGATCAATAACCAACAGGGTCATCAATACAGGACTGATCAATAAACAACAGGGTCATCAATACAGGACTGATCAATAAACAACAGGGTCATTGGTTCTTACATGTTTTCTTTTCCAATGAAGCTCATAAGCAGAACGTGACTTCTGAGAAGGAGAGGCTCTGGACTCAGGATTCCTGCTGTCTGCAGCCTGAAACACAAACTGTCAGGTTCTACTGGGTTCTACCTGTCAGTCACATCAGGTTCTACAGGGTTCTATTCTCAATTCTGGGTTCTAACTGTCAGTCAGATCTGGTTCTGCTCGGTTCTACCTGTCAGTGGAAAGGTTCTGACCTGATGAGATTCCTCATCTCCTTCTCAGCCCAGGTTCTCACCATCTTCCTGGGGTTTCCTTTACAGTAACCATGACGGAACCTGACAAGCAGCAGAACAACTTAGAACACTGTTGTAGAACTTGATTATTGATTATGATTACTGATAGGAATTGATTGGTGTGACTCACCTGAACTCTCCGCTGACATACTTGTCTCTGTCTTTGAACAGCAGGATGGAGGTCTTGTAGATCTTGATGGCTCTGCTTTCTCCTGCAGCAGTGCTGGCATGATAAACATTAGCCTGAACAGAGAAACACTCTCTTTGTAAACATATATAGGTGTGTGTGTGTGTGTGTGTGTATATATATATATATATATATATATATATATATATATATATATATATATATAAAAAGCTCAGTATAAATTAGTGTATTGATGAGTGATTTCGGACCTCCTTCCCTGTACTGATGCAGCCGTTGATTTCACAGATGACTCCTCGACTCAACATCTTAAAAAGAATCATTCGAGTTCGAGGATCTAAAACCTGAACATGAGAAAGAAAAACCAGGTGATCGACACAGATCTGCTGGTTATTGATCCCTCAGCAGTACTAATGGTTATATCATGTATTGAATCCATTCCTAAAGGAATAGGCAGTGTAGCATAGTACAGTCCAGTATCATAGTCATATGAAAGAGCAGCTCACCTGCTCGACTGTGGCTCGATCCGATTTGTCCTTCACTCTGTACCTGCAGAGAGCAGCCAACCAGATCATTAGTCTGACCAGTCACATGACTTGTGATGTAACAACGCTGAGGTGAGTTCAGACGTACGTGTCGGCTTCTTTCTGTTTCTGCATCGTCGTCACTTTATTGATCACAGAGTCAGCATAATTCAGTTTATCTAAACAAAAACAGATAATGTTCCGGATGAAGAATAAATATGATCGATGACTGACTTTTGTTTCATCAACCGTTTCATTCTTTTACATGTGAGAAGATAAAAGATTATTAAGATATTGACTAGTGATGATGTGTGTGTGTGTGTGTGTGTGTGTGTGTTACCCAGGTTGATCTTGTGTTCATACTTCCTCAGAGCTTTATCAGATGGAGTCGATGGCAGCGTCTTATTGGACAGACTCTGTTTGTTGGACTAATGAATGAAAACTGATCACCAGTCAGCTGAAGAATCTGAATTATTAATAATTAACAATCAGACAGATCAATCACAGTGTCTGACCTGACCGCTTCCAGCCATCCTGTTGTATCGTTTGGTCAGATCTCCTCCTGCTGAATGCCACACCCACTCATCCTCATCCTCATCCTCTTCATCTTCGTCTTCTTCATCATCGTCCTCCTGACGGTCTGATGAAGGATGCAGAGTGACATCACTGATCTGATTCAGAGCCAGCTCTGATTGGTTGCTGCTGCAGAGAGAAAGAAAACAAAAGCTGTTTGTATGCTGAGATCATCTGACATGTCTGTTCTCCTGTTTAACTGAGAAGATTTTGATTTGAAAAATACGTAGATTGACATTTTGGCTTCTCCAGATCTACCCTCTCTGGAGATATCCAACAGTTCTCCTCTCTAGTGGAGATCTCCTACACTTCTCCTCTTTGGTGGAGATCCCCCAGTTCTTCCAACTACAGTCTGTCTCACCTGTCCTCCTCTGCGTCATCAAACTGTCCAGGTAGGCAGTCGACCGCGGACATGACGTCACACACGTACAGAGACTGAAGCTGAACCAAACTAGATCTGAACCCGGTCCAAACTGATCCAGACTGGTCCAAATCGTGTCAATCAGGTCCTCAGGCAGGACAGCGTGTTAGCTTCACTTCCGGGTGACTACACGTGACTACGGAGAGTGACGAGGGAGTTTTAACGAAATACAGCTGGCGACATTGCAGGACTGAAATGTTTACATAAACGGTACTGTGTGTTAGCACTAACACCACAACAGCGGAGGAAGTTCTCCCAGTTTTACTGCAGCAGCAGTTCTGATTCCAAACATCAGAAGCTTTTATGTTAAAACCCGCTGACAGGAGTCGTGGTCTGAAAGATGTCTGGAGGTCTGGAGCGGACTCCCCGGACTCTGCTGGTTTGTGATCGGTCCAGTTTCTTGAATGAGAAAAACCGGCTGAGCTCTCAGGTGGAGCAGCTGCACTTCAACTACAAGGTACCATCGTTAGCATGTCCGTTAGCATGTTAGCTCTAGCCAGAACTTGTGGTGGATGTTGGCTAATATGGCAGCGTGGGAAGTTAGCAGCAAGCATGCTAACAGAAAAGAAAACAAACTGTGTTCACATGTAGTGGGTACAGACTTTTAAAATAAAAGTCTGCATCCAAAAACAATATATCGATAATTTTTGACTCATAACAGGAACAATTCATAACAATTGTTCATTTATTTATAAAAAAAAAAATAATAACAAAAATGTTCTCATGATTATGATCGCTCAGCAAAGTGGCTGATTTCACAATAAGAGCCAGATATTAATGAAATGTGAGGTGGTTATTTCAAATATATTACAGGAGGATAGCACGTGACCCGTGCTCTGCACTGAGTTCAGGAAATATTTAATAAGCAGAAATGTTTCTCACCTGATGGATGGTTTGCATTTTCATACCTATGCAGGTGTCTGTGCTGCTGCCTGAGTGTATCGCCGCCCCCTCTCACCTGGACACTGTGATCAATAGTTTCACCAGTTTCTACCTGATCAGGAAGCTGCCCCTGTATGAGCTGCTCGACAAAAACTTCCTGGAGACCGCAGTGTACCAAGGTCACACCTGTGCACACACCTGTACACATGTTCATGTTAATTACTTCAAGGAGCTACAAGCTATACAAATATATACACTTGTACACACTGTTATAGAGTATATAGATATACTACATAAACTACATACTGTTTATACCAGTGTTGTGTGTTGCAGGAGGCGTCTCTGGACTGTCCTATAGGACCAGGATAGATGAAGACAACTGTGCTGCTCTGATGCCAAATGGTAAAAACGCTCTCTGATGTCATACACAGGTATACAGATCATCTGTGTGTCTCTCTCCCTGTCTGTCTGCAGGTCACCTGTCTTTTTCTCTGGACAAAGACTCCTTTGAGTTGCTGGGAGTTGAAGGGAAACCATCCAGATTCAACCACAGAGCAAACAGCAGATTTGGTCTGAATGCTCTCACTCACTCATAAACTAGTATTCTAGTGTTATTCTGTAGCGTTTCTATATAAAATACCTTATTATTATTGTATCTTTTTTATATCAGTCATATCTGTAGATTTGACTGACAGCAGCATGGCCCCTGGTGGGCGGGGCTACCAGAGACTCATCACAGGTTTGAAGTCACGACTTCAACTGAAGATGGACTTCCTGCTGTCACATCCAGGTGAGACACGTCTGTGTTACCCATGAGTTGTAATATTTCAAAGTAAAAGCGGGTAAGATGTCTGCGAGGATGGTTGTGTCAGTCTATCACACTTTTCTCCTGAATGGAGATTAGGGATAAGATTTAAGAAACCGGTAAGGGCATGTTTACGAAAATTAACAACTCTGATCAGTAACTGCCGTAAAATGATTCGGTAGACTGCCGAGCGGATGTAGACACGTTTTGCACATGCGCAGTAGTACAATTCGGGTTTCCGGTACAGCTCAGGTAGTGACAGGGATAAAGGGCGCCACTGTCTCCTGGAGCACTTTATGACGTCACTGCATCCTGTTACCCATAAGACCCTGCTATCTGTCCTGTAGGAGGTGGAGCCTCTCTGCAGGCCCTTCTGTCTCGTTATGAGTGGTCGGAGCACAGACCTGAGATAAGCAGCCGCACCCTGACCAATATGTCCTGTCCCCTGCTGACCTCTGAACTGCAGTCATGTGACCCTCATCTCTTCCTGGAGTGGCTCGGAGCCGTAGATGCCCAAGTCAGCTGGTGAGATGCCATGACAACAGTCTTATGTTACCTGCTCTGTCAGCGCTCACCATGTGACGTGTCCTCCCATTGACTCTGTTTTCAGTGAGAACTCATCCAGCAGCTTTCTGTCCTCATTGGTCTGTCCCGAGCCGAAGACGATAGTGAGTCGAGCTCTAAGTGTCTCCATCTGTGGACTGCTGCTTCCTTCAGACGTCCAACGACTCATCCAGCAGATCAGGTAGAACAACCTCCTACAGTCAGACCACAGAAACGACTTAATACTATTACTGCACCTAGCACTGGTAGTGCTGTCAGTACTCTTAGTACCACCACTCTGTCCCGTAGGTCTTACCTAGAGACTCGGTCGGACTCCTGGGTGTCACTGACAGTTCATGGTTTTGTGGACAGTCCAGTGTCATGGGGTGATGAAGAACATGGATTCCTGAGAGGAGGAGAGAACTTCTACACTCTGCTGGTGTTCCACAACCACACCTACCAGCTGTACCTGGCCACAGGAGCTCAGGACACCTGTCCTCCATGACTACACCTGTCCTCCACGATGCCACCAGTTGTTTTCAGTATTTTATCAGTTTAAAGAACAGTTGAAACCATGTTTTTCTACAGCACTGAGAATTTATTTTTGTAATTTTTTTTTTTTTTTCATAATAAAACAGAATTATAATTGACTTAAAGATAAAACATTTTTTACCGTGCTCCTTTATGTGATGGTATGACAGGTTGTTTCTGTTTCATAAATATGTTCTGGTCTTCAGACGGGACAAAGTGAGATGATTACTTCCCAGATCGTGATAGTGCTCCACAGTTCGTCACTCACTTCCTGTGGCATCACAGTCTCAAGAGTTTATCAATAATTCATCATACATGATTAAACTCACACTCAGACTGGCAGCGCTACAGGCTGCAGCATTCATCCTGATGAAAAACGTGTTCTCTGAACAGATTGAAGGAGGAAACCTGAAAGTCGGTGTTAGTTCATATCCTGCTTCTGCTCAGTCTCCAATTCCTGTTTTTTTTTTTGTTTTGTTTTGTTTTCTTCCATGTAGAAATTCATTATTGAGAATTCTGGGAGAAGGTCAAAGGTATCCTGCATTTAAAGAAGGTCGACATTTTCTAAATCCTCTGGTTCTCTGCCAGAGTCCGATGTTTCAGTTTCATCTCTGTGTCCAGTACCAACAGAGGTCCAGGACGGTTAGCTTAGCTTAGCACAAAGACTGGAAGCAGTGTGAAATGACTAGCCTAGCTTACAACAGGTTGGTGTCTTCTTCATCATCAAAGAGGAACTGCAGAACTCTCATTAGACATCTGCATAGTGACCATATATAGTAAAGATTCAGTCTAGGAGTTGTTTACACCCTGAGAAGGTCTGTTCATGTTCAAACTGTTGGAATCCATTTTCCAACGTTTGGTCTGCAGGAACAACAGCTATGAAAAAAAATGTCATTTTTAAATGTGTGATAAACGCCACAGGTAAATGTGACTGTGGAGGACAACGAGAGGATGTACAGAAAATATGTCAACGTTCTGCTGAAATTATAACTTAAATGTTTAGAGACTCCTGTCCAGCTCAATATCTGCTGAGTCACTGCTGCTCAGAGCTGCTGAGTCTGAGGTCTTGGTCCTGGTTCTAGCAGAGCTCAGCGCTCCTCTGCAGGTACTGCAGGATGGAGTCGGTTCCCTGCGATGAGCCCCAGACTCTCTTCAGGGCTTCACACTCGCGCTCGTTGGCTTGCTCCAGAGCACTGCGACTGGTGTTTCTCATCAGGGCTTTGGACTCACGCAAAACCTGCAGGACAGGAAGTGGAACCACCGTCAAAACAGACAGTAGGACCTCGTAACACAAACATACTGTGTGACTCACCAGCGAGTCTACTGCCACCAGCTCTTTGACTCGCAGCATCACTTCCTGTGTGAAGGTTCCCGGCCAGAGAACCTGAGACACCAAACCCTTAGAACATGCTTCCTGAGCCGTCAACTTCCTGCCACTCAGCAGCAGCTCGTTAGCCTGGAACACAATGAGCTTCCTTTGATTAGTCAGTAAAGTTAACTAAATAACTAATTTAATTAATGTGGTAAATGAAGCAGCGGACTGACCGAGGCGAGGCCAATGATGCGGGGGAAGGTGAAGGACGAGCAGGCGTCAGGTGTCTGGCCGTAGGACAGGTACGGTGTCTGGAACCAAGCCTTCTCATTGGCCCACACCACGTCACAGAGTGGCAAGATGGCGGCGCCGAGGCCAACCGCCGGCCCATTCACCGCCGCTACAATCGGCTTCCTGAACTGGATGAAAGTGTTGACGAAGGTCCTGAGGAAGACGAGAGGGATCAGTGGTCAATGCTTAGTTACAGCATCACTAACTGATGATGATCACGCAGGGCAGTCATGGCAACCTGATGGTTTCAGCCATCTTGATGCTCTCCTTCTTCCGATCGTCCGTCAGCCGTCTGATAAAATACAGGAAGTCCAAGCCGCAGCAGAAGACACTGCCAACTGCACCAAGCAGCACCAGCTTACTGTCATCTGATGCTGCTGTCGCCATGGCGCTCTGGATCTCCTTCATCACCTAACAAGTGGAAGAGGGACAACATATACAAGTCAGTAACCATGACAATAACCCTGCATCAGTGAGACCAAGGCTTCAGCTCAGGTTTTGTTTTATTTAGGGGTGTGGTCTCATATATTGAGGTGTGCCTCACCTCAGGATTGAGTGTGTTGTTCTCAGAGCTTTTGGTTGACAGCAGGATGTGAGTGAAGCCATCTTGTTTCTTCACCACGATGTCACGGTAACGGTAAGCGCTCTCTGTTTGGCGAACACTGAATCTCAGGCGTTTGTCGAAAGCAGAACGCTCCTCCAGACGACGCTTCCCTGTCGCACTGGTCACCTCAGTGACAGCACTCTGCACACCTGACATCCAGTTGGCTGATGCAGCCTCCATCAGCACTGAGCTTCCTGGACGAGAAAAAGAAGGATGCATCTCAACAGACAAATCTAGAGCTCTTCCTATCTATTAGCACCCCATCTAGAGATCCTGGACCTTACCTGTGCCGCTAAGAGAGCGCATGGCCGCAGGTGTGACTGGCACTCTGGGCGGGGGAAGGGGGTTTTGATTGCGGGGTCTGGTCCCCATGCGGGCCCTCTCCTCTCCAGGCCCAAGTTGGACTCCTGCAGGTTTCTCCAGCAGGGCAACTTCAGGTGGGACCAGGTGAGCCTCCTGAGCTCCTGCCTCCAAACTGTGAGCCGCCTCACTGGGAGAGTCCTCAGAGTCCAAACGGCTGTTCATCGGACTCTTAGGAACCAGGATCTTAATGCCAGTCTTGGACAGGTCCACGCTGCGGCGGGCCGAGCCGGCCGGAGGTGCTGACATCAAATCACTGCTGAACCTGCCGGCTGGTGAAGGCTGCTGAGAGCAAACAGAAGCTGGGTGGGTCAGTCCAGCTGAAGGCAAGTGAGCTGGGCTCAGACCAGGTGTCACCTTATCACAGCCTCCTGTTAAACCTCCACTGATGTCACTACTGATGTCACTGCTGATTTCACTGTGAGCGGCGGGCAGCGGTCGGCAGGGCGGCCTGTGACCTGGGCTGCAGTGGAGACTGGGTGAACTGCGGGTGGAGCGCAGCAGCGTACCGTCTCTCTGCCGCTCAGCGTACTGACGGTTGAAGTCATGAACATAGATCATGCAGGTGGACAGGTGACCCTCTGGCTCCCAGGTGTCCCCCTCTGAACCGTAACCCCTCCACCTGACCAGGTACTCCACCTTTCCCTTCTTATTCTTCCTCTTATCCACGATCCTCTCCACCTGCAGTGTGAGAAAACTGAATAGATGAATACATTAATACCCTGATATCATAGAGCAGGCATTATTCCTCTAATATCAAATATTATAAGTGGCAAAAAAAGACATTTTGAAGAGATAATGAAATAGAATAATTGCAAATAAAAATAAATCCTAGCGTTACAATAGGGCTCTCATCCGCTGCTTGCAGCAGTCGACTCGGGCCCTCATAAACAATGGTTGGGAACTTGAGCTGGAGAGAAAACAGTCAGCAAGAAATTCACTGTATCTAATAAGAAATTGACTTAAAAGCTGTTATTACTCTGTAGTCCATATTAATAAATGAAAATCTAACAACACGTGACATCATGTTAGAAGCTCTGAAATATCAGTTAAGCAGCGAAATCATATTTAAAAACCATCTCTCAGATTCACTTTGATTATCTGAACAGAAAAGTGTTGATAAACTCATCGATTAACTCATCGACAGTTCTAAATTATTAAGTTATCAAGGTCATTCATTACCACATGATTAAAGTTTTCAAACATTTAAAACAGTTCACTTTTATAAACAACAGCATCTGTTAGCACTGAGCTAACACTCAGCTACCTCCACCGGGTAGTTACAGAAGCTAACGCTTTAAGTTTATATCAGCCAACAAACTCTGTCTCACGCCAACCAGTCAACTAGCTGCCAACTAAGCAGTTTATTTAACTTCTCTGTCGTTTACTTCATCCTCAGCTCGTAAAGTTTAGAAAGTTTGCTCGGAACTCTGCTGTTAGCTACCGTTAACATGTTAGCATTAGCTCGCGTCACCTCGTAGAACTCTTCCGTAGCCATGGAGATGGCGCGCGTGCACAAGCAGCTTCTTGTTCACTCGAACAGCAACATGAGATGCTGGATATCAGCGTCCGATCTGCGCTCCTGTCTGAGGCAGTTTGTCCCGGTCATAAGTCCCGTGAGCTAGCTTCTACTGTTAGCATAGCTTCCCGGACACATCCGGTCTGATCGACCGACCGACCTTCAAAATAAAAGCCCCATGGCCCACTGCTGAGCCCACGAACTTTATCCAAAAAAAAATCTTTTTAATTAATTTACTGATTTGACCTTAAAGGGCAAAACACATCCCTGATGATATAATTATGATTCACGTGGGGAATTATTGTACACATTAATGAACTGTTACACAGTAAGACATTATAGGTAAAGAAGTAAAACCCCATTAAGATTGAACCAAACCAAACCCATAATTAGTGCCTTCAAAGAACCATAATTTTCTACAGTACCATTTTGCCCATGCACAAGAACCATTTATTGTCCTTAACATATTCAAGTTTCCATTCATTTGTCCCAAATCTGTAAACCTGAAAAAAAACTGAGCCAAGGCTAAGATCACGTCAAGATGGCTTTCATGGACATAGACCTGCGAGGACTTTTTGTCTAACCAAACCGTCAAGAGTTGTTGAGGGCAAGACAGGATCCTTAGTGGATTTAGCCCTTCTGCTGCAATTTTCCTTTTCACATTTTGGAAATAAAAAAGGTCGCTGCCTCTACCCACTGCTCGCCTCAATTTATGCACATGACTTTCTACACATGCTAAGTCCAGCATGAGAGTGTTTGCTGATGGATATTCAGCAGCACAGATCGTCATGTTATCTGTGAGAGCAACTCCATTTGTCGGACAACAGAACCAACCAAAGCACTTAAAACAAAGATGAAGTGTTTGATTGTATTTCATTTAATTTCAGACAGATGAGATGTGCCAGTAAATGAGTCTGAATCTAAGTCTGGACCGGTTTTCGATTCACTTCCTGATCCTCCACATCAGTCTGACTTTTTGTTGGCCCATCTCTTGTGGTGCTGCAGCACTGGAGCTGACAGTGCTGCGTCATCATCATCGGCACTCATGGTAGGGCGGTTCTTGCAACACAGGTAGAAGAAAATGATGACAATGGCGAGTGGGAAGCTGACCAGGAAGCAGCCAAGAAGTGGAGCCTGGCTGAAGAGCACCTAGATGGACGGACAAAGGATGGAGAGGTCACACGTCACTGAGACAGGAAACAGGAAGCAGAAGTGATGATGTCAGGGCTTACCGTTAGTGTGACGCTGATGTCATAAAAGAAGCGTCGGATGCGCTGGTCAATGCTGTTTCCTCCCTGACACTGAGAACTCAAAGAGTCAGCAATGATCAAACACACCTGTTGAAGGTGACGCTGCAGTTCTCACTCACCTGGACACTGCCATCCAGAATCCTGTTCAGGAAGTCCAGCAGATGGTGTTCCGTCTCCACAGCGCCCGGTGGCAGGAAGTAGCCATCATTGGACAGATTCACCACAATGAAGGAGGGCATGATCACCCGACTGAGCACCACAACAAACAAACAAACAGGAACAGTAAGCCCACCTTCAGTTCAATCAGCACTAGAGACGTCCATGTTTTAAACTCACCCCATCACCAGTCCATCGATGTAGTCGCTTCCCTCCATAAAACCAAAGTAGAAGTTCCTGGACAGAGAGGAGGACAGTTTCAGTTTTTGTCCGACAGGAGGACACTTTCAGTTCTCACTGGTCTAAACATTTTGTCCTGAGAGACGCTGACCTGCTGTAGGTGTCTCTGTGTTCCGAGGACACTCTCTCCACCAGACTTTTGTACCTGAACAGGTGACAGGAAAAAGGAATGGGTCACGGGAAGGTCAGCTAACAGATGATGTCACAGCTTCACCTGCTGGATGCGGCTTTACCTCAAACTGTCCTCAGACTGACTGTGTTGCTCCACCAGTGCCAACACCACCAGTTTACCTGCCGGACAGAGGCGGAGTCACCTGACATGAACCAATTAGCAGCCTCAGAGCCACAGCAGCAGTTCCTCTGATGGATACGAGAAATGTGTAAAATCTTCAAATAAAACTCAACTGGCATGATTGCTCTCTAGCACCTCGGCAAGGAAGCACCCACATACGTTAGATGTAGCATTATTTTAATATTTCACTGTATGGATTGAAAATGTTGATGCCAGTTGCCAAAACACATTTATAAGAAACAAAATGACAGACAAGTAAACAATAATGTTCAATCACATCAAGAGGTCTGAGGTTTTCACAATAAAAAGATCACAGTGAGGAGGGGGGTCGGTGGTACCTGACTCTCCCATGGCGTACAGAGTGTAGCTGTTGATCCTGGAGTAGTTTGGGAAACGTTCTCTGTTGATCCACGACTTCAGATCGCCATCAAGTTTCTCTGGACCAAAAAACACTAAATTGTGAGTTCACCTGAACACCTGTCAGACCACCTGAAGACTGTCAATTCAGGGTTTCATTATATTCTCATGTTACTAAATGAATGATTTTGAAGGAGTGTCTTCATTTCTAAAAACTGTTTGGAAGTTTTTCAGAATAAGAGGCTCAGTTGTGTCATTAGGCTGGAGACTCTCACTGTTCTCTCAGAGACCATCAGACTTCCTGTCTCACCGTCAAACGTGAAGAAGGTTCCATCCTTAAAGACCACCACGGCTGGCAAAGAGGGGATGGAGACGGCCTGGAGAAGAGAGACACCAGAGTTACACCTGAGAAACATCCCAGGTTCAGGTCTACAGACAGCAGCGTCTAATGTCTACCTGTCCTCTACCTGTTCTCTTCCCATCCTTCCCCTGTCCTCCACCTGTCCTTCCCTGTCCTCTACTTGTTCTTCCCCTGTTCACTACCTACCCTTCCCCTGTCCACTACCTGTCCTCCACCAGTCCTTCCCCTGTACTCTGCATGTCCTCTTTCTGTCCTCTACCTGTCCTTCCCCTGTCTTCTACCTGTCCTTCCCCTGTCCTCTACCTGTCCTTTCCCTGTCCTGTCATTTAGGCACACCTTTGGAAGGACATCTCTGGTCGTAGAGAAGAAGTAGGTGTGAACAATCAGCTCCTCTGCTGCTGACGTGTAGTTTCCCTAAAAACACACCAGAGGTCAGAGGTCAACAGTATGTGTTCTTGTCCTTGTATAGCTGTTTTTGTGAGGACCAGGGGCCTCATGTATCAAGACCTGCGTGGATTCCATCCTGAGAGCTGGCATACACCATCAAAAATCCGGATGTATCAAACAGTGTGAACGCCAGAATCCACACACCTTCCGTGATACGTCCCAATCAGTGTGGAATTGAGCACACATGTCAGAGTTGCGGACTCCTGCCTCACCACACCCATAAATAAATATGCAAATTCATTTGAATAGGCTCCACGCTGGAGCTGTCCTCACCACGAGTGGAGAAAGGGGAAACTTCAGGGCATGTCCACGGTCACCTGGGTTAAAAACACAGGCATAGACGTCATATGTGCTGATGATGAGAGATGCTGATGAGGCTATTTGTGACTTCATGCATGTGTGTAGATGATAATCAGAGACACCCACATGGAAACCATGAGTCAGGGAGAAGACTGATGACCAGTCATCCTGCACCTTTCCTGTCTGCAGCCTGTTCCCAACCATGCTGTTCGTTAGGATGCATGAATCATGCGTTATGCCCGATCACCTCGCAACAGTGTTGGTCAGATGTTGGCCTGTTCAACTGCATTGCATGGAAATTTTATACACCTGGCTGACATGCGGATGATCCTGTCCAATACAGGTAGCATGGTCCGGCTCAGAGTCGACTGGCTCACTCCCGACCGGTCGGTAAGCTCCCATGGCCAAGAAGCCCAGAGTGGTAAGAACCTGTGCAGGTACTGGCAGCGCCTGGCTCCTCCTTGTGAGCATGGATGCTGTAGTACACTAGGTTTCTTAGTGTATGCTACTTTGATACATGAGGCCCCAGGTGACGTGTGTGTGAGTGTGTGTGTGTGTGTGTGTGTGTGTATACCTTCAGCTGTGAAGTAGATCCAACGTAAACAAACATGACATCATGGCGTTCCATGGCATGTTGGAAGAGCTGCAGACTGCTCAGAGATCGAACCAGTGGCCTGTTGTTTTATATTATACTACATTATTACAGATAATGAATAAATACATGCATCAACTCATCATCAACAAAGCTCACATTTATTAACTTATTACTTATTAAAATATTCTGCAGTGAAATATAAAGAGCACAACACTGACGGATGCTTGACAGGGATTACAGAGAGATCAGAGACACTTCTGACTGTACATCAGACTGACTGTACATCAGACTGACTGTTGATCAGACTGACTGTATGTCAGACTGACTGTCGATCAGACTGACTGTAGATCAGACTGACTGTACATCAGACTGACTGTATGTCAGACTGACTGTTGATCAGACTGACTGTTGATCAGACTGACTGTATGTCAGACTGTACATCAGACTGATTGTACATCAGACTGACTGTATGTCAGACTGACTGTTGATCAGACTGACTGTAGATCAGACTGACTGTAGATCAGACTGACTGTCGGTCAGACTGACTGTAGATCAGACTGACTGTACATCAGACTGACTGTATGTCAGACTGACTGTTGATCAGACTGACTGTATGTCAGACTGATTGTACATCAGACTGATTGTACATCAGACTGACTGTATGTCAGACTGACTGTTGATCAGACTGACTGTATGTCAGACTGACTGTACATCAGACTGACTGTATGTCAGACTGACTGTTGATCAGACTGACTGTATGTCAGACTGATTGTACATCAGACTGATTGTACATCAGACTGACTGTACATCAGACTGACTGTAGATCAGACTGACTGTACATCAGACTGACTGTATGTCAGACTGATTGTACATCAGACTGATTGTACATCAGACTGACTGTATGTCAGACTGACTGTTGATCAGACTGACTGTATGTCAGACTGATTGTACATCAGACTGATTGTACATCAGACTGACTGTACATCAGACTGACTGTATGTCAGACTGACTGTTGATCAGACTGTTATTGTCTCACCCTCCAACTCGATCTGCAAAGTCCATGATTCCATCTTTGGTTCTTGGTCCTGAATAATTATATTTCACACCTTTCTTTAACCTGAAAACAGAGAAAAGTGAAACTTATCTGTGTTATCTGTCATCTGTTATCTGTGTTTTTCATGACGGTTTGAAGGAAGAGAGAGTAGATAAATTGTGCTGGAGGCAATAGCCTACTAGGTCGTCGCTTAGAAACACCACTATCACTTTCAGTGCATCAGAGCTGATGAGGTCAGACATTCATTATTACTTATTGTCTCATTAAAAATTGTTAATGATCAATGATACGATCAGGTTTCATAAAATGTCTTCCTCTCTGGTGGTTAGAAAAACTGCAGCATCACTGGATCTTGATTCTGATTGGTCAATATGAAGACTAGTGATAAACTTATCTGTGAATCTGTTTTACACACATGGAGAGAAATAACTCTTCAATACATATGATAGCTATAATATGATAAATTATATTAAATACTATATAGATATAATAAATTGTAATATGTATTATAGTCATGTAAATGTAATATTGAGGTCTGTCACCTCATTAATGTTTTTAGTAAACAATATGGTGAGTTGTTTTCTGTGGGGTTAGTTTTGTTTTGTCTCTGTGAGGACTCACATCAGGATGGCTGGATAACCTCTGACCTTGAACTCTTTGGCCAAACCTGCAGAGAGAAACACAGCATCACCTCGGACCCGTAAGGTCACAGGCACCACCTGTGATCTCAGCGTTGCCATGGCAGCAGGAACCAGACTGACCTGGTTGCTGTCTGTATGGTGTCTGAGCTGAACATCAGTCAACAGGTCAGAATAATTCAGCATTTGATCTTGAGGTTTTATTGTGGAAGAGCTGCTCTGTGCAGCTCATCTGTGTTGTTTAGGATAGAGGTGATTGTTATAGTAGTTAGAATTTATTATCATACTTTTATTTTGACAACGCTACTTCCAGACATTTTGTTGACAATTATGACACTATAATTTATATTAACATTGAAGATAGTATTATTGTGATGGGTTTATAATGACAGTGTTAGGTAAATTGTTTTATTTTGATAGTATTATTAGTTATGCTGCTGTAGGTCTAGCCTGCCGGGGAACTTTCTCTGACACACTGAGCTCCTCTCCTTCTTCATTTGGATGCCTCCATTAGGTCAGGTTAGTAACTCGACTTCTTCCCCAGAGTCCTTGTGCTTTTTCATCTCCCAGGTGTCCGTGAGCAGGGGCTACTAGAGGTGGTGTCATCCAGGCTTCATCTGTTTGGCAAGATGGAGAAGAGGTATCCATGGGTCCAGTTTACTTGGTGGAGTAGTGGTTGGTCAGACCAGTCTTCATCTTTTAGTGCTGCTTGATGTGGGGGTGACGAGGACATCTTGCTGAGGCTTCTCCTGTTTGGTATGGTGGAGAGGAGGACATGCTGGCTGCTATGCTTCATTCGTTTAGCATGGTGGGGAGGAGGACGTGTTGCCCACAATTCATTGCCCCCAGCTTTGATGATGCTCTTCATCACCTTGGAAACTTTCATACAATTCTATATGTATTAACTGTTGTTATATGTAGTGTCTGTGCTTTTCATTGTTGTTACTCTGTACACATTATGCAGATGTTTTATTTTGACAGTATTATGCAGATATTTTATATTGACAGTGTTATGCAGATGTTTTATATTGACAGTGTTACGCAGATGTTTTATATTGACAGTGCTATGTAAATAGTTTTGTTTTGGCAGTATTATGCAGATGTTTTATATTAACGGTGTTATGTAAATAGTTTTGTTTTGACAGTACTTTGCAGATGTTTTATTTTGAAAGTGTCTGTGTAGGTTCTCAGTTATCCAGGTCGAGGTAAATCAAAACGAGCAAAAATTAGCCAACTGGACTTGCTTGAGGTTTGTTGAAGACATCTCACCTCTCATCCAAGAGGCTTCAAGAAACCTTAACAGTGTTATGCAAATAGTTTTATTTGGGCAGTATTATGCAGATGTTTTATAGTGACAGTGTTATTCAGATGTTTTATTTTGACATCGTCATGCATGTATGACTGACCAGTACTGGTGGTGGCGTCTGATTTGCCAACGTTGATTTGTGAGCCGAGACTCTTGAGTTCTGATCCGATCTGATGCCAAACAGGATCCAGCTGTTTACAGAACGCACACCAGGGGGCGTAAAACTGCAGAGATCAAATACAGCACAACATCTGTTTTTATACTGTACATGTCATTTATTGTTAACATAGATTTGCTGATTCTCTTAATGACCACCTCATATCAGACACAAAGGAAATACCTTTTAATCAGATTTTAATAGATGTGGACATACTTTGATGAGCCAGATGTCGTCATCTTCTCTCGTCTCCATGAAGCTGTTTAAAACAATGAACTGACATTACATGATACTAAAAATATTTTGGAAAAAAAAAAAAAACTATGAAAGTGACCTGGAAAAAAATGATAGTACCCTTAACTTAATATTTTGTTGTAACAATCGTGTTTTGAGTCATTGTCCTGATGAGGGACCCATGACCTGCAACTGAGCCCAAGCTTTCTGACACTGGGCAGCACATTTTGCTCCAGAATGCTTTGATAGTCTTAAGATTTCATCGTACCCTGTATGGATTCAAGACACTCTGTGTCAGATGCAGCAAAGAGCTGATGTGACTTGGCAAAAAGCTCCAGTTTTGTCTCGTCTGTCCGAAGGACATTCCCCCTGAAGTTTTATGGCTTGTCGATATGCATTTTGGAAAATTCCCATCTGTCTTTTTTATGATTTCCTTTCCACAGTGTTGTCCTCCTTGGTCATCATGGATTAAGTCTACTTTGGCTCAAACAGCGATAAATGGTGCGATCTTACACTGATGCAGCTTGACCTTGGAGTTCATCGCTTCGGAAGTTGTTCTGGACTCTTTGGTTACCATACGTATTATCCGTCTATTCAGTTTTCCTCATGTGGTCATGTCCAGGGAGGCTGGCTGAATAATAATTCTAATAATAATAACTATTAATAATAATAATCTAGTATTATTAATAATATATATTAATGAGGAATATATAGCTGCTAAGATAAACGTGTCCCAATGATCGAATTATGTTATTTGTTTGATATTTTCGAGGGTTACTATCATTTTTGTCCAGGCCACTTTAATTAGTTTGTTTTTTAATGGTTCTGTAGAACCACAATTCAAAAGCAATGTCTGATTTCCATTGGTTAATTTTTACCACACACACATACTATGCATGGATGAATATCAATCATCACTTTCCAGTAAATTTTATTGAATTATGAATTAAATCTCTACAGTGTGGACTCACGTGTCATCGAGCTCGTGCACAAAGCCTGACACAGACACAACCAGCAGAACTGGAAAATAAACAAACAAACAAACAAGCAGTTAGATTCTTTGCTTCCAAACAACAAAACAATCTCACCTAAGCAGAAAGAGGTCTCACTCTGATGCTTTTAAATGGTATAGTTTTTTTTTTCCTCTGGTCAGTTTTTTCCTCTTCCTGGATAGTTTCAGATGGTCACATGTGGATCAGAACCTCTCTGGATCAAGCTGTTAAAGGCTGTACATGTTCCAGACAGTTCTGCTGATATTACAACATCAAACTGTGCAGGGAGTGTTTTCAGTTTTCACTAAAGAGTTTATTGATCTCAGGTCATGTTTTTGTTCTTTGATTGGATGTGCTGAGAGACAGGAAGCTGATCACGGCACTGTCAGATTAAAACGATATGTAAATCCAATAGCAACACATGTATTTCAGATTAACGGATTTAAATAACTTTAAATTGATCAATACAAAACTCTCATACACTAAACTGGTGATTCTGTGACATGAAGATATATATATTGAGGATATTTCCTTGTTATAACAGAGTTAATTCATTAGTCTTTAGCTCGGAGATCAACTCATCCTTCAGTCTAAAATGTGAATTCCCATTAATCTTGACCCTCTGAGTTGTAAAATTACTGTAAATGAGTGAAGTTTGATGGAGGACGTACCTGAAAGCAGGAAGGAGTTCCTTTTGTTCGACATGGTGACTGATGGAGGAGCTGTAGCACTGAAGGATTAACAGCTAATCTACTGACACAGCGCTAATCTGACAGATTAACAAACTACATTCAATCCACCAAAGCTTTATTGAACAGCAACAACACAGGAACAGAATAAATATTTTCATTAATGAAGAAGAATCAACAATTTGTGAATGAAGATGAAAGCAATGGCGTGTCCAGACTTTTTTCACAGGGGTGGCCCAAGTGGGGCACTAAATCATGCAGGGGTGGCAAGCAGGATCAGTCTTTTATGATTAATTTCACTATTAAAATCACAATCTTAAATGTTAGTATAAATATAAATAGAAATACTACTTGTAATCCAACAGAATTGGACAATAAAATGTGTAATACAAAGCCTTAATCTTTTTTTATGAAAAGTGCCAAAATAAAGACAATGCAAAAAATATAAATCATAATATAAAATGCAGATCAAATCATACTAAAAACTTCAAAAGGTTGCCTTTACAAATCCTTTAGTTTGTTTCATGCAAACAAAGTCATGTCTGATGATCAGATAGTCCATCATGCAGGGTGGCACCTAGGGTGGCCTATCAGATTTCAGGGGTGGCACATGTCACCCCAGGCCACCCCCCCTAGACACGCCCCTGGATGACAGAGAGAGGAGGAGGAGGAGGAAAGACAACTGTAAACTGTAAGTGATGAGTCACATTAATTTCGGTAAATCAGCAGAATAAATACTTTATATCATTACAGTCTGAGACAATGTGAGGAGAAACTTTGTGACCACCATCAAAACACTAAACATGTGTCTGATGAAGCTCAGCATGGGTGTAAATATAAACTATATATTTATCCCCAGACCATCATCACATCATTACCTCCTCCTAATATTTTGATGCTAAACAGCCCAAACACACTAAATTGCTCTGCTCTGTGTATTTAAATAGACATATTAACTATGAATGTGCATTTATAAAATATTTACAGTGTATACGTATAGTTTGGAACAGTTTGCCTTTTGTCATCAGCGAATACAAGCAGCGTAACTATGACAACTCTAAGCAAAGCAATTTCGTCACCGTTTTAGGTTCAGCCCCGCCCCCAAGATTTTTTTTTTTTTTTTGTCAAATTAAAACCTTCAATCAGAAGAAACACGACCACATCTTCACGCATCAGGTCCTGCAGCTGAGATAGCATCAGCCGTCTGTCCTCTCTGCTGGCAGAGCAAGGCAGTGTTGGTGTCGGCGGTGACATCCGTGGACACCTGACTAGTGAAGAACGGTGACATGGCGGTAGTTCCGTCAGCTTCACTCTCTGTCCAGCAGGACTCGCTGTCAGACGCTGAGGACAGCCGGCTCTTCCCCCAGCGGCCATCAGTCCGGACGCTGGCATTGACCCAGACTCCAGAGGAGCTGCGACTGCTGGGTATGGCTCGGTGAGACGAAGCACCGCCGGAGCTAAAAGACGAGCGCAGGTCCTTCTCCTGCAGACACAGCAGAGGGCGCAGTGGTGGGACATAGCGGCCAATAGCGGCGCGGTACTTTGGGTGCGTGATGGCGTAGATGATGGGGTTGTGGATGGCGGAGGCCTTGGCAATGACGGCAGGAACTGAGTTCATGTAGGGCGTCAGTAGATGGGCGTAGCCTGCGGTGGCAGTCAGAGCGACTGCAGAGTATGGTGACCAGGAAATGATGAACAGCAGGATGACCCCCAGAGCCACTTTAGCCAGTCGCCACTCGCTGCGCAGACGCTCGTACGCCTTGACGGTTTCTCCACAGTTCAGCTGCTCCACCTCCCGACCTGCCCGCCGCACAGCCCGGAAGATGGCGAAGTAGCAGCCGGCAATGACACCAAGCGGGACGAAGAAGACAAAGGCGAACAGCAAGATGGTGTAGGTGCGGACAGCAGTGGTGAAGCTCATGTAGTCCCAGCTGCAAGATGTCTGCAGGCCTTCGGGGACGTAGGCGCTCCACCCGAAGAACGGTGGCAGACTCCACCCCAAAGAGTATAACCACACCACCGCCAGCACTGCCAGCACCCGCTCACGACTCACCCGGCACAGCATGGCCAGTGGCCGCGTGATGGCCAGGTAGCGGTCTGCCGCGATGGCCGTCAGCGTCATCATGGAAGTGATACCGAACAAGGCGCCACAGAAGGCATACAGCTCGCAGGCCAGCTCCCCGAATACCCAGCGCCGATGCAGGCTGGCCACAAAGAAGATTGGAGACTGCGTCAGGGACATCAGGAAGTCTGCGGTCGCTAGGTTCACCACCAGCAGATTGCTAGGCAACCGCAGCGTTCGACTGCGACAGAACACATAGATGACCAGAGCATTTCCCAGCATACCTGTTACCCCCACCAACAGGATGATGGAGCCTATGATGTAGTGGGCATGGTCGGGGACGTCCACGGTGGGGAACAGGTGAGCGTGGCGTGTGGGGGTGTGGTCAAGCAGGTGGGGGGAGGAGCCATTTCCTCCCTGGGAGCTTGGCTGATGATGACTCATCGTTCCAGCGCCACTTGTCTCTGAGGACAGCCCTGCTGCTGCTCTTTATAGCAGTCCAACCCACGGGTGACGCAGGACTATTGACTGACCGGATCCATTAACTCTCTGCACTCAGAGAACTAATCAACATCTGGACCAGATGTGACCTGGTTGTTGCAGTTTAATGTGTGACACTGAGGTTAATGTGCTTTTAACCAAAACTAGGTTACATGGTTTCCTCTTAATGTCCCAGAAAAAAAAAGTGATTTATCTTAACTAACTGATGTCATTTAGCATAAACAGAACCCTGATGACAATGTGACCCCTCAAACAGTGCTGTGATGGTATGGATATTTTATTACCATGGGGATGAAGCACCCAATCAATGTGATATGTTGGTTTATACAATCGCCGCAACACACCACAGCCACACCGCCACAAACCCAGCCAGCGGTGCCGCCAGATGATTAAATCTAAAGTGCGATCTTATCTTTGCCCCGCATATTACCTCATCTAAATTGAACAGCTGCCTATTGTCACCTGACTTGATGCCAAAATGTGCCCATATTTATGACTGTGTTCGGCTTTGTTACAAGATTTACAGCTATTGTTGAATAAAATATAGTCAACAAGCTAGCATAAACAACTATGGGCATTATTAGATAAAAGTGATGTGTCTGCTTCAACGCTATAGTCTGTCAGTCTGTTCAGAAGCACTTTTCGTCATATGAAATGGGCTTTCTATCCTGAGAGCAGTGAATACATTATGTATTCAGAAAAGGAAGGAAAAGAATCAGACTTCTGTGGCAGCTGCAGGACTGTAAAAACAGACCAATCCCTGTCATTCGGTCCGAATGGAAAGAACCAATCAGATGCCTTCATGTCTCGTCCTGTTCACAACCCCCCGTCCCTTCCTCCTTCCCACTGTTGCTGGAAATATCCAGCACACTCCTCTGTAAAAATACAGTTAGCAGGAGAATATTTTCTGTTGGGAACAACGGCAGAGAAAATGCAGCCAAAAATACCACTTCCAGCGTTCCAGAAGAAAGAGGGAGACAGAAAAGGCTGTGAATAAAGAAGCTAGATGACAAATCAGAGTCAACATCGGTGGAGACACTGAGGCATCTGAAGGGACTGAAAAGTGATGCAGAAGTTGCTTTTGTTCTGTTGGACAGGTAATTACTTGTTTAGCTTCAGGAGGAGTTATTTTCATGAAATATGTAATATCTGGGCGGTTATGCAGTGCAGTGGTTAGCACTGTTGCCTCACAGCAAGAAGGCACTGGGTTCAATTCCCGGCCTGGGGCCTTTCTGTGTGGAGTTTGCCTGTTCTCCACGTGTCTGCGTGGGTTCTCTCTGGGGATTCCGGCTTCCTCCCACCATCCGAAAACATGCATGGGGATTAGGTTAATTTGCTAATTTAAATTTGTGGATAATTAAGGGTTAACTAAGGGATAATTAAAGGTTGGGTGTGTCACCTTGAAAACAAAATACAAAACACTGATTATTTTTTTGTTTCGTCCCATTTTTTTTACTTTCATTTAAAAACCCAGCAGATACTAAAAACAACCAATAAAAAACACTGAACTGTCTGTGACATCATCAAATGGGGCACAGTAGACCCACCCACCAAATGACCATCCAATCAGAGCATCTGATCACACCCATGGTGTCTGCGGATGTGCCTCAGCAGCAGCTGGCGGTCCGGACTCGAGTACTGGCACTGTTGGCATGGAAACACCTCGCCGGTATGATGACGACGAGCATGGAGATCCAAACTCTTCTTTTGGATACTGCAACCAATCAGAGCAGAGACACTGACTGTATGAACCAATCAGAGCAGAAACACTCACTGCATGAACCAATCAGAGCAGAGACACTCACTGCATGAACCAATCAGAGCAGAGACACTCACTGCATGAACCAGTCAGAGCAGAGACACTCACTGCATGAACCAATCAGAGCAGAGACACTCACTGCATGAACCAATCAGAGCAGAGACACTCACAGGTTGAACCAATCAGAGCAGAGACACTCACAGGTTGAACCAATGAGAGCAGAGGGGCGTTACCTGCTGTAGTCACAGTGCTGACAGCTGTAGGGTTTCTCCTGACTGTGAGTCCTGCTGTGTCTGAGCAGAGAGCTGCGATCTATAGAAGCATAGGGACATTCTGCACACCTGTACGGCTTCTCACCTGCACACACGCAATATACACACAATGTTCACAAAATGTAGACGCTGTCAGCTGACAATCCAACACAGTTGGACACAGTGTTTGTGTTACCTGTGTGTGTCCTTGTGTGTGTGTGCACATGCGCTCATGTGTTACCTGTGTGTGTCCTCGTGTGTGTGTGTGCACATGCGCTCATGTGTTACCTGTGTGTGTCCTCAGGTGCTGCAGAAGTGAGGCCTTCAGTCTGCTGCTGTAGGGACACTGAGGACAGGTGAAGGGTTTGTCTCCTCCATGTGTGCCCATGTGACGTCTCAGAGTCAGCTTGGTGGAGAACTTCCTAGGAAAAAAAAAAGTCACAGGTAAAGTGGCCAATCACAACCCTTGAACAGTTAATACACTTGTGAGTTTCTGTCCTCATCTGTGATTGGTCAGTTCATGAACCCTCCTCCTGCTGAGGACAGACTGAGAAGAGTGATGGGTTGTGGGTCTTGCAGTTACCTGTGGCACAGAGAACAAAAGAAGCCATCCTTCTCTTCTGTCCTCCCCTCTGTGACGCTCTGCGGTGAATCAGTCCGGCCTTGACTGGTCTGACTGGGAAACAACAAAGAGCAATACTGGTTCCTGAATGGCTGGAAGGTTTACAAAGCAGGTTTACAAAGCAGGTTTACAAAGCAGTCCCCTGGAGGTTAGCTGCAGTGCTAACCGAGCTCCGTCATAGAATAATGTATTCTATACAGTCCAGATCCTCCCCGTACTATTTCCCCTGTGGTATACTTGTCACCATAGCATCTAGCTTACAGGGACATGTTTACTGCCGCTAACGGAGCTGTGATTGCTACAGTGCTAACGTTTGTGTCCTTGAATAATTAATATCAGGAGACAAGGCTCATTTGAAGCGAGCATTATACACTTATTTGTAATTTGCGTGACTCTGACTACTGTTAACGGTGCTGCCCGTGCACCACAGAGTAATGTTAACGGGCTCTTTTGCCAGTGCCAATACGTATCTAGAAGTAAACAAGCGCATGCTGAGGGGAGAGAGAGCCACTTCCTCTGTCCAGAGAGGGGGTGTGGTCAGACACAGCTCAGGAAGATTTAAAGGTCCAGACACAGAAACAGTCTGTTCTCAGCAGAGCTCAATACTGTGATTTTTAACTGGCTGGAATTCAGGATCAGGGCTGAGTTTGGGGTATTACACTTTGAATACAATATTGCTGGACGTCTGAGACCTATATAAAATTGCAGAAAAAGTGTATAATATGGGACCTTTAATGAATGGATTTTAAAGGATTTTGTTTAATCAAACGAACTGTTTTGCCCATCACTAAATGTTGGATGACTTCAGTGATTTAATGAGCTTTTATCTGGTGCACTGGGACTCAAAACTGCCAGAATCGCCAGGAGCAGCAGCTTCAGGTGATGCTCTGGTAACGCTCAGGTAACACTCAGGTAATGCTCAGGTAACACTCAGGTAATGCTCAGGTAACTCACCCTCTGCTGGGGGTTATTGCAAGAAAAGCTACCTGTTGGTGCTCTCTGCCGCCGTCCCTCCTGCTCGTCCAATTAGCCGGCTCCTCCGTCCATCTGGAGGAAACAAATCAAATGCTACTGCTCACTAATTATTGATCACTGATTGATGATTATAAACTGCAGATGAAGGTGTTCAGACCTGAGAGGTCGCCGTGATGACGCCGATCGCATTTGTCACCTGTCTGCTGGTGAGTGTCCCTTGAGGCAACGCTCCTGAAGGTCCTCCTACAGAGTGGACAGCTGAACAGCCTTGCTGCCTTCTTCCTCTTCTTCTCCTGGTCCTCCTTCCTCCTCCTCCTCCTGCAGGGGGGTTCTTGCTTCCCCTGCTCCTCCTTCCTTCTCCTCCTGCAGTGTGGTTCTTGTGTTTCCTGCTCCTCTATCCTCCTGCTGCAGGCAGACTTCTGCTCCTCCTTTCTCCTTCTTTTCCTCCTCCTCCTGCAGTGACTCCTCCAGTGAGGCTCAAGCTCCTCCCAGCTGTCGGCCGTCCAGCTGCAGCAGATGCAGCCGAAACCGCCGGCCGCCCTGTGAGACCGGATGTGGACGTCCAGTAGCCGGCTTGACGGCAGCATCGCAGCACACAGGAAACAGGCCAGCCTCTGCTCACCAGAGGAGGAAGCGGTTGTCTGACGGCTGCCCGGCTCGCTCTGCTTCAAGCCAGGTGGGGAAGGGGAGGGTCGGGAGGATGTGGGAGGGGGGGGAGGCTTGGCCGCTGAGATGCGACACAGACCCAGAGTCATAAGGTGAGCGGACTGCGCCATCTCCTCCTGGGTGGCAGGGGGGTCAATGGAACAGGACAAGTCCACTGAAGCCTCCTTCAGAGGGAACATGGAGGACTCCTCAAACAGAGTGCTGACCTGCAGACAGACCACCTTGTTAGATCACTGGATTAATTAAAGGCCTGATCAATAAGTACAGCTGACTAGACCATTCAGGTGTGAACAGTGACAAAAAACAACAACAAATACAAAATCATGCAGCATTTGTCACTATGATAAACTATTTTTAATTAGGACAAATTGATCCATCAATTGTTTCTGGTCGACCATATTTAGAGGCTGACTTAGATATCCCAGAATGCATTTCAACTCAACCAGCAGTGACTCACAGCCTTCAGGTCTTCAGTTGTGTCAGTTGTATGTCAGGTGTGTGTTAGGTGTGTGTCAGGTGTACGTCAGGTGTGTGTTAGGTGTGTGTCAGGTGTACGTCAGGTGTGTCACCTCACAGGTGTGTGCGACCTGCAGCGCCCCCTCACTGTTGATGTCACAGGTGGGCGGGCTCATGTTGTCCAGCATATTGTAGAGCAGGAAGTCTTCGTCCTCGTCGCTCTGCTTGGACTCTCTGTTCAAGTCAAACTGATCCTCCGCTCTGTCATCAGCCTCACCTCCCCCATCACCCCCCTCCAGGTATGTGAGAGTAGGAGGGCGGTGCCTGAACAACAGGTGGTTGCTGATGGCAGCCTTCAGGCCACAGGTGAACTGACAGAGTTTACATCGATAGAGCTCCACCATGAAGGACTCGATCAGCCCGCCCGACAGGCCCTCCACCTCCCCACAGTACAGACTGGAGCTAACCACACCTCCCACTACCTGCAGAGTCACAGGACTGATGTCACGGTACCGCTGCTTCACTGGCGACATCACCATGACATCACAGCAGAGGATGCTTCCTGGAAACAGGACAACAGTTAAGAAAGTCGTTCAGTTTATTCTGACGGGCGCAGATGTGTTTCCGTGTGGGTAATCTGGGTATATATGTATTTTACATAATATACACCAATCAGTCATAACATTGTGACCACTGGCAGTGAATAACACTGACTGGTGAAGAGACCATGGCTCTTGGGAAATGAACATTTAGTCCTAAGAGTTGATGTTAGAAGCGGGAAAAATGTTCCAGAGTCAGATTTTGCATAAGTTTGACAAAAAGAACCAAACTCTGATGTCTAGAGGACTGAGTCACAACATCTCCAGAACTGCAGCTCTTTTGGGGTGTTCCTGGTCTGCAGTGGACAGTATCTATCAACAGTGGTCCAGGGAAGGACCAGAGACAGGGGGCCAAGCCTCACTGATGCAGATGGAGAGTGAAGGCTGGTCCTGGTGGTTTGATCCAACAGACTAGAGAAGTTAATGCTGGTTCTGATAGAAAGGAGTCAGAATACACAGAGCAGAACGGTTTGGTGGGTTTGGGCTGTTTAGCCTCACAATATTAGGAGAAGGTCATGTTATGACTGATCTGTGCATGGTACTCTGTTTAAATGTATACACTATATACGTACACTACATACATGTACACTGTACACATAAATGTACATTACATTAACATATATACACTCTGACCTGATACGGTCCCTAATTACACTTATGAACGTAAAACCTCGCAAACACCTCATGAAATTAGCAGGAAGCTAATGGAGCTAATGTTATACTAACATATAACTAGAAGGGATCGAACCGCCAAAGCTAAATGTTTTAGTAGAAGCTAACCGGCCGGTTCTTCAGCTGCACTATTGCCCGAAGACACGCAGGTGTATATCAATATTACAGGTGAAAAATAAAACTCACCTGCTGCTACAGACACACCGCTACATCTGTTGCTGCTGTTGTTGTTGTTGTTTACTTCCGCTTTCCGCCCACTACCGTCCCAACGTCACGTCCGGTCGCTCCGATCCGCCTACTGGAGGAGAACATAGACATATGTACGTAGACACCATGGACGTATATATGCCTATATTGCCAAAAGTATTCGCTCACCCATTCAAATAATCAGAATTTGGTGTTCCAATCACTTCCATGGCCACAGGTGTATAAAATCAAGCACCTAGGCATGCAGACTGGTTTTACAAACATTTGTGAAAGAATGGGTCTCTCAGGAGCTCAGTGAATTCCAGCGTGGAACTGTGATAGGATGCCACCTGTACAACAAATCCATTCATGAAATTTCCTCGCTCTTAAATATTCCACAGTCAACTGTCAGCTGTATTATAAGAACGTGGAAGTGCCACTTAAACTGGCGGAGCGGGGTCAGTGGATGCTGAGGCTCATAGTGCGAAGAGGTCGCCAACTTTCTGCAGAGTCAATCACTACAGACCTCCAAACTTCATGTGGCCTTCAGATTAACTCAAGAACAGTGCACAGAGAGCTTCATGGAATGGGTTTCCATGGCCGAGCAGCTGCATCCAAGCCATACATCACAAAGTGCAACGCAAAGCGTCAGATGCAGTGGTGTAAAGCATGCTGCCACTGGACTCTAGCGCAGTGAAGACGCATTCGTGTGGGGTTGTTTTTCAGGAGCTGGGCTTGGCCCCTTAGTTCCAGTGAAAGGAACTCTGAATGCTTCAGCATCACAAGACATTTTGGACAATTCCATGCTCCCAACTTTGTGGGAACAGTTTGGAGCTGGCCCCTTCCTCTTCCAACATGACTGTGCACCAGTGCAAAAAGCAAGGTCCATAAAGACATGGATGACAGAGTCTGTGTGGATGAACTTGACTGGCCTGCACAGAGTCCTGACCTTAACCTGATAGAACACCTTTGGGATGAATTAGAGCAGAGACTGAGAGCCAGGCCTTCTCATCCAACATCAGTGTGTGACCTAACAAATACGCTTCTGGAAGAATGGTCAAAAATTCCCATAAACACACTCCTAAACCTTATGGACAGCCTTCCCAGAAGAGTTGAAGCTGTTATAGCTGCAAAGGGTGGACTGACGTCATATTGAACCCTATGGATTAGGAATGGGATGTCACTTAAGTTCATATGTGAGTCAAGGCAGGTGAGCGAACACTTTTGGCAATATAGTGTATGTCTATGGTAGACGCCATGTTGAATATGAAACTTTCTGTCAAAAGTACAATATCTTCAATAAAGTTGAAAAACGCGCCCGGTACCACCCGGCACTTCTCAACAGCTGCTCGGCTCCTCCCCGAACCTTTTGCCAGATCTAAGAAGCTTCTGTCAGTTTTCTTGGGTGGATGGTGATCGGAGGTGAGTAGCAACCCTTTCGGACTGGACGGAGTCATTGCAGCTGCATGTGTTTAATTCAGTACAGGGTTAGTCCCTTTACCCTGAAATGAGGGAATCTCTGGGTTTTCAATTCCACAAAGAGAGGTAAGTAAAACTCTCTGCCAATCACCATGACAGCTGACTCTGTGAACCTAACCTGCTCACTCAGAAACCAGGTTCGAATCCCGGGCCTGGGGCCTTTCTGTGTGGAGTTTGCATGTTCCCCTTGTGTCTGCATGGTTTCTCTCCAGGTACTCTGGCTTCCTCCCACCATCCAAAATTGTGCCTTACTACTGTAAATAGTGTCTCATTTCTTATAACTTTATTTATGTCTTTTCTATTTTATATCTTTTTTACATTTGAGAGTTCACTGAGCATGTGGAGCAGCGCTCCTAATTTCGTTGTTTGCGGTGTCATATAATGACAATAAAGGCTTTTGATTTTTTTTTTTTTTATTTTTGTCTGTGCCCTGTGATGAGACAGCTGGGATAGGCTGGGAGATATAAATATATATATATACATATAAATATATATATATATATACATGTATACACGTATGTATATATATATATATATATATATATATATATATATATATATATATATATATATGTATGTATGTATATGTATATGTTATGAACACAATATATAGTGTTAAGATCAGAGTCAATAACAAGATCAAGGTCAGGATTATGATCAGATTCAAGACCAAGATCAGGATCAGGACTGTAACCGGACTCAGAACTCAGTGAAAGTTCAAACCAAAAGCATCAGAACCAGTTTGTTGTTAACAGATGTAGCTGTGGAACATCTGGTGAGATGTGAGACTGGTTAGCTCACCAGCTAGCAGTGCTAACAGTGTAAGGGTAAAATTTTGCAGGAAGAACTGATGCTTGAGAACTTTTGTTCCATGCCCATCAATCTACATACTCTAACAATAAACTATGTCTAATAGCACCAGGAAATGCAATTTTACAGGGTGGTCCTGGTCTTTAGTTTCAGTCTCTGAGAATGAATGCTCATCTTGTACTTTGTGACGTTTCTTTGTGTTTCAGTGGTGACGACCTGAAGAGGAAACAGCTGACTCTCCTGTAATGTTACATTTATTGTTTCATTTAAGTTCAAAAGTGTTGAGTTTATTTTCAAAGTGACAATTAAAAGTTCATTATCAAGTCCTGATGTGCGTTACAGAAGGAGTGAACATGCTATACATCAGATACATGTCACGAACTTCATACTGTGTTGATGTGATCTTCAGAGACACAAAGAACACAGACAGATAAATAAATGATTTAATAGAATTTCTTTCTCTTCAAAAGCTGTAATTGACACAAAGACTTCCATCCAGCCAACAGACGGGTCTGGTCTACACTCTGGTGCAGCTCTGGACCTTCAGAACCAGAAAAAAACCAGAGACACCAGAGCGTTAAAGAGGCACGGTGATGAGAAACGTGATCTAAAAAAAAACAAATTAAAATTGTAAAGTCCTTTCTAACACTTAGCATCTCCATGACAACAGAAAAAAACAAAAACATGAACTATAAGCATCTGGTTTGAGTCCCAGCAGGCTTTAAGATCAGAGATCACAGAGAAAGCTCCACCCCCAGCTGCTGACATCATCACACAGATGGAGGCAGTAGCCAATCAGAGAGTTGCTAGCGACGGTAGACTCCAAAGGCCACCAAGCTGAGGAAGATTGTGACACCGACCAGCGAAGCTGTGGCTGGGGCGGTGAAGAATTGCCGGTACTGGATCTGACAGTACCACAGCACCGACAGCATGAGGACCAGCAGAGGGACCATCAGGCTGCCCACGTTCAGAGCCACCTGCACCTGGTCGGTGGGCCGCTGACCTCCTGCCCCTCCCTGGCTGGCATGCTGAGAGATGTGACAATGCAGGACGCAATTATGGGCCAGGTTCAGAGAGGCCAGAGTCTGAGTGTCGTCCTGCAACAGCTGACCCTGATAGATCAGCCGCACCTGCTGTTCCTGGCCTGCAAAGTAGGTCCTGAAACAGCACAGGTCAGAGGTCAAAGGTCAAAACCAGCCCCTTGCAAAGTGCTAATGCATTTATGTAGTAATAAGACAGCAGTAATGCAGTAGTAGTAACTACGGGTGTCCTTTTTCACTTGCGATACAATACTGATATTGCATCCTTGAGTACTGCCCGATACCAATATTGATCCGATACGATATTAGCACAAATCATACAGACTTTAATTACTTATTTTGTAGTATGGAATGTTAGAAAAGGCTTAATCAAGTGATATTACTCAAGCAGAGAACAATTGTTAGCAACGGTAGGTATGAGAAAAACTGACCCCTTTATTAACCAGTGGGTTACATCAGTTTTAACCTGGAACATAAGAATATTCTACAATTTAATAAAATAAATAACAATATAAAAGACCTGGAAAATCTTCATGCTGTTTTTTTGTGAAGCTGCTTCAAATTAAGGTGAACAGATGGGGATAGTCCCTGTTTTGGATGACCAGTCCCTAGTTAAACTGTCCAAGATTTCAGCGTTTTATGATTGAAAGAAAAAAATGTTGCGTGTTGACTTGAAAAGTGGTTATTATGGTATCCGGGTAGGAAGGAGAAAGCATGAGGGAACATGTTGAGTACAGACTAGAACGACAGTCATCACTAGTAGTTATCCCCGGTTCTGTGCCACAACAGGAAACTTGTGCATGAGAAGTTTTGCACTCAGCTGCATCCTCTTTTTCAAACTACTGTATAATGAAAAATCCTGCCACATAGGTGACGTCACTCTTATTGCTTGCTACTGTGTTAACTCCTTAGCACAGCTGTTGTTGTGATCACTGGGCTCTGCATGCTGGATCCTGCTGCTGGATAGTGGAGTCTGGAATGGACTGCTTGTATCGGAGACTTTAGATGAAGACTGATATAATCCGACACTCTTTCTTGCTGATTTTGGACCGATATCCTAAATCAACATCAGATCGGGACACCCCTAGTAGTAACCCAGTGGTAATGTAACAGTAACCCAGTAGTATTGCAGTAGTACTCTCCAGGGTTTTTCCTGCGTTCAAATTTGCGTGGCGGCCGCCTCCAGCTATTTTTGTACTACCCCTAGCCAGAGCGATTGATATTGCTCAACACAGCTCCAGCTGTGTTGATTGAGCATTGATGTCCCTCTGCGGCAGCTACGTATTTTAACTGCAGTTGCAGCGTTGCGCCACAATTGAGGCGCTATATCAACCACAGTGCACCCGAAAGACCTGAAGAAACTTCTATTTGTTTCTTCTTCGAAGTTGCTTCAGGTCTTTCGGGTGCACTGTTGTTGATATAGCGCCTCAATAGTGGCGCAATGCTGCAACTGCAGTTAAAATACGTAGAGGGACATCAATCGCTCAATCAACACAGCTGGAGCTGTGTTGAGCAATATCAATCGCTCTGGCTAGGGGTGGTACAAAAATAGCTGGAGGCGGCCGCCACGCAAATTTGAACGCAGGAAAAACCCTGCTCTCTCACCTTTTGATATATCCGATGGTGTCCTGTGGTTTGACCTGAGCTGTCCTCTCTGTGTCGTTGAGAAACTTCAGTCTGACCACCATGTTCCTCTGAGAGGGTGAAGGCTGTCCTCCTCCTCCTCCATCTCCTCTGCTCCTGACTCCATCTCCTCCTTCTCCTCCTCCTCCCCCCCTCCCTGGCCCCCCCTCCTTCTCCTCCTGGGTGGAGCTGTTAGTAGGCGGAGCTTCTGTCACTGAGCTGTCGCTCACAGAGCTGGATGAGGAGGATGAAGAAGAGATGGTGTTAGTGGAGGAGAGGGGCGTGTCCTGGTGGGTGGGGCTTGTCCTGAGTGAGGGGACAGGGCCTGTGGAGGTGAACAGGTGTTCTGGGGGGTCGGAGGTGCGAGTGGAGATCCAGGCCAGCAGCAGCACCAGGAGGAGCAGGAGAGAGCTGAACAGCAGCGTCACCTCATCTCCTACGCCTTCAATCAGAGCCATCGCCCACGGCAATGCCCGCTGACGTCAAAACAGGAAACACACCTGCACATAGGGGGTGGGGTAGAACACAGTGTTATAATGATAACAACAACAACAATAATAATCTAATCACATAATATACAACCCTGATTCTCTGTAAAACTTAAGAACCAAAATGCAATGAGTTGAAAGTTGTTTTGACCTAAATATAATTTAAGACACCACAATTATATATTTGATGATCATAAACACGGAATGTGACATCACCTTTTAACAGTGTCAGTCATTTTTGAAGATTAATAAGTGAAACTTCCTCCCATTATTGTGACTGACACTTGTCAGGTGTGTTTTGAGCAGGCCACAACCTTTTCACCGTATTAATGTCTCTGTCCCAAATTTTGTCGTCAATGTGAGGCATCAAATTCAAAATTAGTGCATATTTAAAGTTCCAACATTAAATATTTGTGCTTGTGGTGGATTTGATGGAATACAGCAAAAACAATTTTCAGGTCCTTTTATTTGGTTATTTACGTTTTAGACATCGTCCTATACGTTTAACACAGAGTCCATTTTGGCTGCTTGTGCTTCTGCTAGTGAATACTTTAAGGACATTTTCCTGATCATACAAACGTTTACAGCGGTAACATTTTGAATGCGGTGATTTTACTGGTAGCAGAGTATTTTCACAGAGCAGCCCTGGTAGTTTAACAAGAGTACAGACTGAGTACTTCATCCACCGCTGCTTGTTGTATTATCATGGTAAGGTGCTGATACCTCTGCTTCTTTGCTGCCGGACTCCCGTGCAGTCCAGATGAGAGTTACCTGCGGATCACCTGATCAGTGATCGGCAGCTGTAACTTCCTGATTATTAATTCAGAACAGATCACTGTTCTGCTAAAACTCTGAGCTAACTGCTAACAGACGGATAGGAAGTCGGCTAAGGTACAAGCCAACAGCGTCAGCTATGAGCTCATCATGAAACTACAAACTGCGTGAAAGCGGATGGAACAGAAACTGGTTCAGTGCACACACCTCACATCTCAGAGAGCTAACCGCATCTAACCAGGGCTAGCTGCAGCTAACCAGAAAGCTCACAGCTCAGAGAGCTAGCTGCAGCTAACCAGAAAACTCACGGTACCGAGAGCTAGCTGCAGCTAACCAGAGACCTCACAGCACATAAAGCTAGCTGCAGCTAACCAGAAACCTCATAGCACAGAGAGCTAGCTGCAGCTAACCAGAAACCTCACGGTACAGAAAGCTAGCTACAGCTAGCCTGTGCTCACCGACACTTCCTGCTTCTGCTGCTCCCTCTTCTTCGTGGATCTGACTCCAGCGACGTGTGGTTGCGTAGCAGTGACGTAAAGTGACGCTCTGCTGTTAACCTGCTGGTCACTTTATTAACATCTAATAACATACAGAATGTGATATAAAACATATAGATAGATCAGATAATCAGCAGCTGAACCTTAGTAAACCCTTAAATTAAAGGAAAGAGTGACAAAGCCTTTAAGATGTATTCCATGTGTTCATCAACCCTGCGGTATCCTGATATTTTTGACACCATTTGTATCCCTTGTGGACAAAAATGTACATGCCATAAAGAATGCAATAAAAAATACTACAATATTAATTATTGTTACATTTTTTATGAATAGTATTATCAACTTCAGTCCTCATCATACATGTCAAATATGAATTACATAATTTTAACCCCTGAAAGGGCCATTCAAAGGGAGCATAGGAAGGAAATTTCTGTCAATGCTCCCATTGGCCATTTTGGTGCCCTAGTGATCAAAAGTGTAGGATTTTCCAGCACTCTCCCCCAGCCCCTGGAAATGCTGAGGTGGCTGCTTTTCTTTTGGCCCATGGGAAAAAAAAATAAATATAGAAACCATCATTTACCAAAAAACAATCACCCTGTGAAGATGTCGTACCCTTTGCACCAACACAGCCAATTTTATCCATTATTTTTTTTGCAGAAATGTACAAAAATGTACCACAGGAACAACGGAGGTTAAGAGCATTTCAAATTAAGGTGTTTTAATGCTTTGAAAATAAAGGTGTTTTAAAGGCTTTTCAAATTAAAAGATGTTTTAAGGGTTTTTCAAATCAAGGTGTTTTAAGAGCTTTTCTCTGGAGGATCACTGGTTTACATTAAGGCGTTATTAAGGTGTTAAGGGTCAGTTAAGGGTTTGTTGTTTCAGTGGAAATGATCATCCTGACCGGCAGGAGGCGGAAGTGACGCACTTAATTAATGAATGAATTAATGTGACATGGTTCACGGAGAAGCAACAGTGGAGTCTCAGTAAATTCGGTAGAAAATTACTTTTACCTCCCAAAGACACACATACCTGTGGGGAGGTTCCTGGGAAGGACAGGTGTATGGAACAGCTGTATTGATTGACCACTGATTAACTCCTCAGCTGCCGGTGGGAGGGACCAGCAGTAACTCGGGGAGATCAGAGCCGGCACACGATGTATCCTCAACGGGCAGGATGCCATGTGGATGCGGGCTAAGGTCCTGCAGGATGCGGCTCCCTCTGCCGTCCCCGAGCCGCTAATCAGCACCGCGACGGGCCGGGGAGCAATCGCTGAGCAGCCGGCAGGTCGGATGACTTCCTCCCTCTCGGCGCTTGGAGCAGCCGGACAGCCGCTCTCCTCCCCGGTCGCCTCTCTGTTGGCGGCTGGCCGTCGGGTCCCCGGGCCCCGATCGCCTGTCTCCCCGCCAGTGTCAGCATCTGGACCCGGACCAGGTTAATGTCAAGAAGGTAGAGTTCCAGGAAAGGCCGCTGTCGCAGTTTAATTATGATTACAAGGCTGTTTGAAGTAATATTAGGAATAATAATTATACGTGTGCATTCGTTTCCAGCGGGGTTGGCTGTTGCTGTAGCCGCTGTCTCTGGTTTCATCCTCCGCCTTTGTACTCATGTTTTCTCCCGGAGTTCCTCCCCCTGCGGCGCTGGGCGGAGTTTCATACCGGACTAGACGCTCCTTTTGTCGGATTCGTTTCGAGCTGACTCCCCGGGGTTTACAGCCGAAAAAAACACACTTTGAAAGTCCCGAAATAATCTAAAGGACTACAGTGGTGTGCAGTATTGATCCGGTTTTCTGTCTCAGTCTGAAGGTGAGTAGTTAGCTGTAATTTTAGACAGATTTTTGGGGTTTTCTGGTCGCTTGTCCCCGAGTCACCAGAACATTCATGGCGGCTTCGCAGTGAAGGCTTGTGGGGCAGCAGCCAGTCAACCCGCCCGCTCAGCCCCCGAAAGCGTCAAATTCAGCTCATAGTCTGTTCAATAATTCACGCCGGGCGCATATTTGACGTTTTTAATCCAATATTTTCTACAACCAAAGACACAGATGTCGACTAATTTTATCATTTAATCATTTTTGATAATGATGCTTTACCTGCTGCACGTGTCCAATGTTTGTGTTTAACGCTCCTTTACAGCCACTTTCAGTTTGTATTTTCTCAGGTTAAATCGCATTTTTCCAAATTTAACCTCAAACCCTTCAGCTAGCTTGTCTCGGGTAGCCCTCTGCGTGCCAGCGGAAGCTACGTGGTGACTCCTGCCGGAGGACCGACGCCATTACCGGGGCAGCTGGAGCCTGACGGCCCGCTGGTGTCAGTTGTCGTTACCGCTGTCGAACACGTCTTCCCTCCGGACTCCGTGTAGAAATCCAAAAACTAAGCACAGGACAGACTTAGCTCCCCACAACAAACCTCACTGTTTTAACGACATGTTTGCTGAATTAGACCCGTAAACGGGTCTGTCCAGCCGCCCCCTGTGCTTTACATAGAAACGCTTCCTAAACTTTTTTTTTACAACTAAATTAAGAGCTGATCGATGTATTTGTTTTTTGCCGAATTAAAGTGTTGCTTACTAAGACCAGCAAATATGTCTTAAATGAGCTGCTTGTGTAACTATAAGCACTTTTTATTTAAAGTGGCAGATTTTTCTATGGAGTTTGGTGAACCAGCATAGGGGAGTCCAGCCTGTGTTTAATGTCATGTGAACAGTGAGGAAACATGTTTCACTGCACAGTGAAATACTTCCTTTGCTACCCACAATGAAAGATAAAAATATATAAAGGCATTTGAAAAGCAAATAAGGTTATTTAAAAGACAGCGTGTTGTGTGTGACAAAATAAAACATACACAGTACAAAATATGTGCATAGTGGTAGTGCAGCGTCAGACTGTGCAATATCGAGCAGAGGTAGTCCATGGTTGTTTAGGTGTCTGGTGGCTGAGGGAAAGTGTTTTTTGGTTTGGCGGTTCTGCATTTCACATTCCTGTAGCTCCTGAGGCTGGAGGTGGTTGGGGTTCTGGAGGATGGAGGCAGCTCTCCTGTGGACTCTGTGGTTCTAGATGTTCTGCAGAGAGGCCAGTGGAGTCCTGATGATCTCAGCAGTCTTCACCACTCGGCAGGTGTTTTGAGCTGCCGTACCACACTGTGATGGAGCTGGTCAAGATGGTCTCAACAATGCAGCTGTAGAAACTGCTGAGGGTCTTGTTCGACATAGCAAAACTTCCTCAGCCTCCTCAAGAAGTACAGCTGCTGTTGAGCCTTTTTAACCAGCTGTGTGGTGATGATGAGTGTTCAGGTGAGGTCCTCAGTGATGTGGACACCCAGGTATTAAAGCTGCTCACTCTTTCCACTTAAAGTTCCAGGATGAGCAATGGCTGAAAAGGTCTCCTCTCCTTCCTCACTATCATCTCATGTCTTGTCAGTGTTGAGGGTGAGGTTGTTGTCCTCACACCAGGACACCAGACTGTCCACCTCCCTCCTGTAGGACACTTCGTCCCCACCAGTGATCTGTCCTGTCATTAAGGTGTCATCCTCAAACATCAGGATGATGTTGTTCTTGTGGGAGGTGACACACTTGTAGAGGACAGAGCTGAGGATGCATCCCTGTGGGGTACCAATGTTTTTGATGAAGTTGAAGATGCAGGTCAGGACTTCAGCCAGCTGGTTGTCTGGCCTGCTGCCTTATATGGGTTGGGGGCTGATGGTGCTGGTAGCAGTCCTGTAGTCTGATGTGCTGCAGGCCGGAGTCAGCAGTGGAATAGAAGCTGTCCAGCTTCTCTCTGTACTGTATTTTGGCTGCTATGATGGGTCTCCTTAGTCCGTACATTGCAGCTTTGTACTCTGTCTGGTTGCCTGATCTGAATGCAGCAGAGCGAACAGCAGGCAGCAAACCTGACTGTTTGTCCAAGGCTTGTGGTTGGGGAACTTCCTGGGGAACTTCCTGCCTTGTAGTGTTAATAATTATCAATAATAATGATCAGCCTGTTAAAAAATAATATAATTATCAGGGTAATCTCAGCTGACGATGAGCTCACATGACATCATTGTCTCCATGACAACCGCTGATGAAGACAGTGTGACTCAGTTTTTAAATGTGTGTGTGTGTTTGCAGAGGAGGGGGGCGGAGTCTTCTCCGTCAGTCACTGCATGATGAACGGCAGCAGCAGTGTCTCCACGTCAACGCACAGCACCAGAATCAAACACGAGCCAGGTAACAGCACCTGTCAGCTACTTTGATTGGCTCACTGGTCCTGCTGGGAGGAGGGTTTACCTGACAGGTGTGTGCTTACCTGCAGATGATTGGACCAAGGAGGACTGTCTGACTCTGCTGGACAGGATTCGCAGTCTGCTGCCGGATGCAGACGCCATGAAGTATAAAACCACAGAGTCGCACTTCGACTGGGAGAAAGTTTGTTTCGGCAGCTTCACCGGAGAAATGTGCCGTCAAAAGTGGCAGAAAGTCTCGTCTGAGGTATTTCATAACATCTCTTTTATTAGTTAGAGGACATTTTTACCTCTGTGTATTAAATAGGTGATAATGTACACTGCAATATGTGTACAGTACTGTGCAAAAGTTTCAGGCAGGTGTGGAAAAAAATCTAAACTAAGAAAGCTTTCAAAAATGTAAATTTATTTTTATCAATTTACAAAATGCAAAAAGCAAACAAAAGAAATCTAAATCAAATCAATATGTGCTGTTACTACCCTTTGCCTCTAAAACAGCATCAATTATGGGTACAGTTGTCTGGGATTTTGTAGGACTACAGTCAGGTGATCAGTTATGTCAAGCAGGTTCTAATGATCATCAATTTGACATACATACCAGTACACCTGTAGCAGCAGTACACCAGTGGGACCAGGAGCACCAGTACTGAGCACAGTTGCACAGTAATACTGTAATACTGCATCAGAATTCTCTCCCAGACCTGGGTTTCAAGATGTGATGTTCCAGCTCTGTTGCAGAAGCACAAAGAAACGGCAGTGTTGAGGATCGTAGACGCAGCTGTCGGCCAAGGAAAAACAACAGGTGAAAAACACATCAAGCTCGATTCCCTTTGACATCACAAGTTGTCCAGCTTCGATCATCTCAGATCTGGCAGAAACCAGTGGAACCAGATAGACCATCTACTGTCTGAAGAAGTCTGGCCAGAGTCTGTCTTCATGGAAAGGTTGCAGTCAAATAGTCAAACCTTTGACATGGAAACAAGACCAAGCAACTCAACTATGCACAAAAACACGCATAAAACTGGACTGATGAGTCAAACTCTGAAATATTTGGCAGTAGCAGAAGGCAGGTTGTTCAGCAAAGGGCTGGAGAGTGGTACAAAAAGGAGTGTCTGCAGGCAACAGTGCAGCACATTGGTGGTTCCCTGAAGGGTGGAGGCTGAATTTCTGCAAATGGAGTTGTAGATATGGTCAGGATTAATGGATTAATGGCATCAGGCAGCTATTTATCCATCATGCCATACCATCAGGGAGTCAGGGTATGATTAGCCCCAAGTTTATTCTGCAGCAGAACAACGACCACAAACACACAGCCTCTATCATCAAGAACTTTTTTTCAACTCTAAGAAGAACACAGTCCTGGAGGTGATGGTCTGGCCTCCACAGAGCGCTGATCTCAACATCACGGAGTCTGTCTGGGATTACATGAAGAGAGAGAAGGAGCTGAGGAAGCCGACATTCACACAAGATCTGTGGCCAGTTCTCCAAGAGGTTTGGCTCAACCTCTCAGAGTTCCTTCAAGGCGTTGAGCAAGTGTAGAACTGATGTTCTGAAGGCAACGGGCGGTCACAGCCAATGTGTCCGAGCAAACACATAAACTCCTTGAGAATTCCTTGGTTCACTGTGAGCAGCATCAGATGTACACACGTGGCCATACCAGTACCACACCTGTCCAAATCTGAAATCATATCAAGTTACATGGCTCATTAAACGAATCAAATTACAGTAGGAATTTTCGTTAGATTACTTTTAATACAAGTCTACTTCAAATGAAACAGACAAATCTTGTTTTTCATGAGCTATATGTTGTATGTTAGGGTGGGGGTCTTGCCCTGGAAGAACTGAGACACGTTCACCTTTCAGAGATCAGATTTTGTTCACGTTAATACATTTTGCACAGTGACATGCACTGAAGCACCAGCCTGTGATACAGTGTCAGTCACTGTAACACTGTAAAATATACAATTAGACAGCATTTCTATTCCTCATAATCTAGTAACAGCATTTAATTGTTACTAAAAAATGTTGTTAAAATAAATTCTTCATAAATGACACCAGAATAAGCACTAGATGTGCCACAACAATAAATCAACAACAATAAAACACCAATAAATCACCAACAATAATAAGGGGTTGGCAGCATTCAACTGCCAAACAGCAGCACATGCGCATAAAACACTGTTAATGACATCGATTAGCTGCATCAGTAAATGTGTGAACCGCATTATATCATTGGCTGGACAATGGTAGTCATGGAGTTATCTCTTGTTACCGCTTGTTTTGTTGTTACAGCATTTTTTTCACACCTAACTTTTGTACAGTTGTGAATATATGTGGCATTTTATAGATAGGGAGATACTCTATTAATAATATTCTGAGGAAAATTTAAATAACCAGCAGCATATATTTTAAAAATACAGAAATAAGAGCAGCAGAGGAGAGATGTATAGATCTATCTAAAATACTATATACAGTATATGAACAATATTTTATCTGATAAGGACATCAGGAGGTAATCCTCCCGTTCTTTCCTCTGCTCTTATTGATCGTTTATCATATTCTGTAGTGAATGATCACAGGAAGCCAACATGTTTCTGTGTTCCAGGTTCGTAAGTACAGAACGATGACAGAGCTCATTGTAGACGCCATGGAGTTCGTCAAGAATCCGTACAAAGGCAAGAAACTGAAGGTGAGCCCACTGACCATGAAGTTGATCGATCTTTTGGTGAGTTCATGTGATTATCTGACCTTTGAGCCCAACTGTCACGAACAGACTCATCCAGATTTCCCGAAAAAACCTCTGACGCCATACTTCCGCTTCTTCATGGAGAAACGAGCCAAATATGCCAAAATCCACCCGGAGATGAGCAACCTGGACCTGACCAAGATCCTGTCCAAGAAGTACAAGGAGCTGCCAGACAAGAAGAAGGTCTGGATCTCATTCTGCAGCTGATTAGATCCATCCACTAATCATCATAACATCATGACCTAATCTAATATTGTGATGCTACCACCTGCCAGTGATTTTTTTCTCTCTCTTTCGCTTTCCTGCAGCAAAAGTACATCACAGAGTTCCAGCGGGAGAAAGAGGAGTTTGAGAAGAACATGGCTCGATTCAAGTGAGTTCAGCTTCAGACAAATGGAGCTGACTGCCAACAGTTTGTCGCATTGTTAAACATTTAGCGTGTAGCGTAGCTAACGTCTGCTGACCTGCAGGGAGGAACATCCAGAGCTGATTGAAGAGAGGAAGAAATCAGACCTGCCAGAGAAACCTAAAACTCCTCAGCAGCTGTGGTACAACCATGAGAAGAAGACCTACCTGAAGCTCCACCCAGAGGTTCACAATCAGCAAAAACACTTTCATGTTTCAGGAGATATTTATTAATTTATTGATTGGATATGATAAGATCCACAGTGATCCAAAGAGAACCAGCTGGTTCCGTAAGTGGACCCAGAAAACAGTGACCGTTTGTGTTTGCAGGTGAGTCAGAAGGAGCTGAAAGAGGCTTTGAGGAGACAGTGGTCCCAGCTGTCCGACAAGAGGAGACTCAAGTGGATCAGCAAGGCCCTGGAGCTCCAGAAAGACTATGAGGTACCGGACTGTCCTGAACTAGATCAGACCAGACTGCCCTGAACTAAACCAGACCAAAGCATTATTTGGCTGGTCCTAATCTTGCTGTGGGATTCACCTGGGTCAGGTCCATATCCCAACCAGGATCGGGACCTGATCAGTGTTTGTGTGTGCAGGGGAGCATGAGAGCCTATCATGAAGCTCATCCAGACGTGACCTCTGACGACCATGTTAGGTCCGTCCTCACAAAAGCAGAGAGACAGCTGAAGGACAAGTTTGATGGACGGCCAACCAAACCACCGCCGTAAGTCTCAATCCACTCCAATGAGCACAATGCCAACACACTTATGAACAGATGCTAGTGGAGAGCCATAAGAGCCTAGCAAGCTCACTGACGAGAGAGTAACACAATAGGTGACAAGGTGCCGGCAAGCTAAGAGCCTGGGTATTAGCCAGGATACTGACAAGCAAGTACTGTTGAGGTAATAGTATTGATGACTGGATAGTAACTGTGCTAGCCCTGAGTACTCTCTGTGCTGTGTTAACATGTCTTTTTTGGCTTGTAACGGGTCCTCTGTACCTTGCAGTGTAGTGGTTAGTACTGTCGCCTCACAGCAAGAAGGTACCGGGTTTGATTCCTGGCCCGGGGCCTTTCAGTGTGGAGTTTGCATGTTCTCCCCGTGTCTGTGTGGGTTCTCTCCGGGTACTCCAGCTTCCTCCCACCATCCAAAAACATGCATGGGGATTAGTTTAATTGACTAATTTAAACTGACCGTAGCATGTTAATGTGAGTAGTTGTCTGTCTCTATGTGCCCTGTAATGAACTGGCAACTTGTCCAGTGTGTACCCTGCCTCTTGCCCTAAGACAGGATGGATGGATGTGCCCTCTGTACTGTGCTAACATGTGTTTTCTGGCTAATAACGGATACTCTCTGTACTGTGTTAACATGTCTTCTTTTTGGCTAGTAACGGATACTCTCTGTACTGTGCGGAGCTCATGGTGAACATGAAGGACGTCCCCAGCACCGAGCGGATGGTTCTCTGCAGTAAACAGTGGAAAATGATGACGCAGAAAGAGAAGGACATGTTTCAGAAACGCTGTGAGCAGGTTGGTATCCTGACGCTAGCATTATTCTCTTATTGTGAAATGTGCACTCACTTCCTGTTTCTGTCCATCAGAGGAAGAAGCAGTATGATGTTGACCTGCAGAGGTTTCTGGAGGTATGTCAGCCGATTCCTGTTGATGTGAAGCTACAAACCAACTCATTTAGCTTTTATTCCACTGTTAATCTAGATTAACTGATTCTGGAGCCTCAGCTGGTTACTGTTGACTGTCAGAAAGGAGTCAAAGCTCTCTGAAGCTTTATGAAGTTCCTCTGTTTCAGAGTCTTCCGGAGGAGGAACGAGACCGGGTCATGGGCGAGGAGAAGCTGGGCGGGGCCAGGCTGGGAGGGGGCGTGGTCAACAGCCCACACAGAGCCAAGTCTCCATCTGCCAAGGTGAGCACCTTCTGCTCTACCTATTAGCGCTCACAGCCAAACCTCCAGTGCTGGACCAGGTGTGGAGGTCTGGAAAGGGCTGGCACTCAATAAGTTAAGCAACATCACATACTACGATGTTTTCCACAATAATGTAATATATTATAATTTATATAAATGTAAGGCAGTAAAAAACATAGATACAACAGGTAGTTAAAAATATCAAAAATGTAGTCTAGTAACAACATATAGCCAAATAACTACAAGGCCTTAAGAAGGACAAGTCATTGCCATAACAACACTGGCATGTTATTCATCCATAAATAACAATAATTATAATAATAGCACGATTGTAGCATCACTGCTACTTAACTCCCTAGCTGCAGTTGAAATGTTGACACACAAAACAGCATTTTTTTGTAATGTAAACATCAGTCGACATACCTCGACTGTAATAATATTTGGCCTTCTCTTCCTCTTTTTTTTTTTTTTCACCCTTACGTCCCCTGAAGGCTTGGCCCTTTTCATCACATGGAATTTGTAAATAAAATGTATTTAACAGTGTCTGCTTCAGGATACCTGTCCTGTCCATCGCTGTGTCGGCTGTGGTTCACCATGCGTGATGAAGATTTTTTTTGCCCTCAGCCATGCCTGCAGGTAGCCTCACCTGCAGGCTTTGTGCTGTGCGCCCCTGTAGAGGCTGCTGATGAGGTGACCTGCAGGCAAATGCTGAGGGCATTTTGTAGTGGAGGTGGTATTTCTCTTTTCTTTACGGTGCCCACCGGCATTTTCTTTGAGGGTGACCAGCGCCCCCTGCAGCAGGTGGTGCCCTAGGCGGCTGCCTATATGGAGCATGCAGTACAGGTCCTGAGTTTACCTGTCCTAACAGGAACGGTGTCAGGAGGCGGAGCCTGAGACGTGGATGCCTGCTGGACAGCCCAAAGAAAGACGAGACGGGAAGAAGACAGTGAAGCTTCCAGAGACACCGAAAACAGCTGAGGAGATGTGGCAGCACAGTGTGATCGGAGACTACCTGGCCAAGTACAGGGTGAGCTTAACTTTCTCTTTCTCTCTTTCTCTCTCTCTCTCTCTCTCTCATACTATACACTTCATATTTACTATGTGAGTGAATAAGTATGCATGCAAATGTAATATACATCTTTTCGGACGCACTGCTTAGTGCAGAAGTGACACACTCTTATTCACTCCCTGACTCACCCATTCTCTCTTACTCATTCATTCTCTCTCACTCTCTCTCTTACTCATTCATTCTCTTTCACTCTTTCACTCACTCACTCACTCACTCTCATCATCATCATCATCATCATATTTGCTCTATTGGCATGAATGTTACAAGAACTATGTTGCCAAAGCATTAACAATCATTTAAACAAAACAAAAATACAATTGGTGGGTTAAAATGCAAATACGTGAAATGAAACTTAAAAAAAAATAAAGATGATAATGTGTGTGTGGAAGGATTAATAAGATTTGGTATCGTTAGGCAATTACAAGTTGTTATACACAATGAGAAGCATATACACATATAGTTCATATTAAATGATGATGATGATAATAAAAACAACAATATTATACTACATAAATAGTGGTTCTGATCAGCATTCATGTTTTTCTCTAGCATCATGGCAGTGTTACATATTTTGGAGCAAATTTTAGAGATTGTGGATCTTCTCCCAGACATACTTTTAACAGTTCATCACATTTTGTTCCCTGATATGATGGATCTGCTGGTGGAAAGCCTCTCTCTCTGTTTGGTACAGGGGGCAGAGGATGAAATGGACATCAGTTTCTATTTCTCCTGAAGGACAGTGTTTACGTACTCTTAATTCTCTGGGCTTCCATTCTTTCTGATGCTGACCTTTTTCAACCTGTAGTTGATGGTTGCTGAGTCTCACTAAACTATTCACTCTCTCTTCCTCCACAGAGTGACCGTAGGAAGGCCCAGGCAGCGATGGAGGCATCCTGGAAGTCAATGGAGAAGAAGGAGAAGATTCCGTGGATCAAGAAGGCAGCAGAGGACCAGAAGCGTTACGAGGTTCAGTACCGTCCTGTGGTCAGTGAGCCACATGTGTTCATGTTTTCACCCCTTTTTTTTTTTTTTTTAAATAAATCATTTCTGTTCATTGTTCCAAAGCAGTCACACTGCCAGGATCCAACCAAGAAATAACACATTAGTAACCCTTTAGTAACATGTTAATAACACATTAGTAGCTTGTTAATAATGTATTAGTAACCATTCATAACATGTTAATAACACTTTAACAACTCACCAATAACATCCTCACTGATTGGACAGCTCATGAACAGTTTCTCTCCCTGTCCTGCAGAGGGAATTGTTGGATATGAGGACTCCAGCAGCTCAGAACCAGAGGAAACCCAAGTTTGACGGAGAACCCAAGAAACCTCCAGTGTGAGTGGGATGGGTCATGTGACAGGTCATGTTACTAGTTATGTGAATCGGTCAAGTATTGGCCCCGTAGTTATTTTACACTTCAGTTCAAACTGTGGCAGGCTGGTAGTAAGCCCCGCCCCCTGCCCTCTCTGTCTAACAGGAGCGGATATCAGATGTTCTCCCAGGAGCTGCTGACCAATGGGGAGCTGAATCACTTCAGCCTGAAGGAGCGCATGGTGGAGATCGGCAAGAGGTGGCACAAGCTGAGCCAGAGCCAGAAGGACAAGTACAAGAAGATGGTGGAGGAGCAACAGGTGGAGTACAAGGCTGAGCTGGAGGACTGGGTGAAGGTAGGCCTCTGTCTCCACGGCAACCAGCAGTCAGATCACACTGGAAAGATTATCAAGAAATACCTTGTTATGCAGTATTAGTATAATATGTTATTAATACATTATAAGATATTACTAATGCAGTAAAACACATACATGTTATTAATACATTATTAATGCATTACTATATATTAACACATTATTAATACTTAACAATATTAACACATTATTATATTAATAACAGATTGTTAATACAGTATAATACATTCTAACCACAACAGTCCAGAACCAGAAAGAATGAAATATTTTCTTTTACTTCAGTCTTTGTCTCCTCAAGATCGAGCTGTCTACAAAGAGTTCTCCTCCTCTGTGAGTATTATGGTCTGTTACTATGGTCTGTTACCATGGTCTCTCGTTGACTAACAGCAGGTTATTATGACCTTATGTCTTTGTCTGTGGCTCCATCAGAAACGTCGCAGCACCACTAAAGTTCGAAGCAGTCCAGGAGCTAAAGTCCGAGTGACGGCGAAGGGGAAGGCTGCCAGCTCACGAACGGCGCCGCAGACAGTCGGCGTCGCTAAGAGAGCCATGGCATACCGAGCCAAGGTAACACTCAACTTTAATGCTCTAATACTACTGCACTGCTACTACTAGTACTACTACAACACTACTACTACAGTGTTAGGCTGCTACTAATACTACTGCACTATTACACTGCTACTACTACTACACTGCTGCTGCTATTACTATTACTACCACACCACTACACTACTACTACGACTACTACTCCTCAATGCCTGCATCTCTGTTCCTGTTTTCAGTTTATTGTTCATTTCATCAGTTTTCTTGTTATTGAGGCAAATATTAATCATGTTCTCATTATTGATTATTAATGATGAATGGTTATTGGAGAATATGGGCGGTTGTTTGCCCAGGGTTTGGTCTGTCAGGGTTGGAGCTATAAAGCTGCTGTCTTTTGTCTCCAGCAGGACATGTCTGACTCTGACGAGGAGAAGAGCGACTCATCAGATTCTGATGAAGATGATGAGACATCAGGAAGCACAGATAGTGATGATGATGAGGATGAGGATGAGGTGAAAACAAACACATTTGTCCATTTTCAAAACATAAATTAATATTTAATGGCTTCTAGTATCTGAAGTGTCATTTTGAGGTTGGAGGAATTTTAGCCACAGAGGTTTTAAAATACAGTCAAGCCCGAAATTATTCATACCAGTTGCAAATTTTGACTTAAACAAGACACAGGTGTCTCCCAGAAGATAATAAGACAATGTACACGGCATCATTGTGGGGGGAAAAATATTTCTCAGCTTTTAATTACATTTGGATAAAAAGTGACATGTCCAAAATTATTCATGTGTCACAGTTTATGAGAAAATTCTATACCATCCGAAATAGTCCGAGCTATAGCTTGGATGCTCCTGGATGCTCTAAAGCATCCTATTTACCCTGATTCATTGGGAACAGATGTTTTAATAAAGTCAACAGGTGAAAAACAGCAGCTCTGAGCAGTTGGTTTATGGACAATCATGGTTAAGACAAAATAACTCATTGTGGCTGCTCACAGTTCAGGAAAGGGCTATAAGGCCATATCTACATGTTTTCAATCAGGGAATCTGATCACAGTAAACAGCACCATGAAAAAAAGAGCATAAAGATTCTCAACCACAACATCAAGCAGTCTGAAGAGAAACTTGGCCATGGGCACCTGTGGACATTTCAGCATGACAATGATCCAAAACACACAGCAAAAGAAGTGAAGAAATGGTTAGCAGACAGAAACATGAACGTTTTGTAGTGGCCCCGCCAGAATTCTGACTTAAAGCCAGCTGAGAATCTGTGGAGGAGCTAAAGATCAGTGTGATGGCAAGGAGACCCTCCAACCTGAAAAAGTTGGCGCTCAGCACTAAAGATGATACCAGTTGAGACATTCAAAAAGCTGTTGAGCAATTATAGGAAGTGTTTGATTGCTGTAATAGACAATAAAGTTTTTCTTTTATTGATTATTGAGAAGGGTATGAATATTTTTGGACAGGATACTCAAATGTAAATAAAAGACCCCTGTAGCTGGTCAGTCAACAGCAAAGGGATCAAGAAAAAGGCAGATCTCTAATATGGGTTATGAATTGTGACCATGCTTTATCATATATCTCCTTGTGTCCTTGCAATATATATACCTATTTTTTCCAATTATAATCCCTGCATCACTTCCCTAATCCAGTGAATATAATCTAGAGGACTCGACCTCTTCCAGTTCATCAATACCAAGCGTATTGCAGGCATGCAACGAGGCATATGCAATTGCTTTCCTGTGAAGGCCAGATATCCCTAACTCATCCCCAACCACACCAAACATGGCTATTAAAGGATCAGGTCGAAGCGTCTTGCTAGCTATTGTGGAGAGGGATCAAAAAATTGAAGCCCAGACGTCATTCAAAGAAGGACACAACCAAAACATATGTCCCAAAGAGACTGGGGAATAGTTTAAATGTAAATAAAAACTGACCAGTATTTTTTTTTTTTCCTCAGTGATGCCACTTGTACATGGTTTTGTCTTCTGCGAGACACCTGTGTCATTTCCAATCAATAAAAAAAATTGCTAGTTGAGTAAAATTAAGTTTGCCAGGGTTATGAATAATTTTGAGTTTGACCATATATCAAAGTCAGTCCCATAAAATACTTGCATATCGATAAAGCTTGGCTTATTTAATGAATATATATATATATATATATATATATATATATATATATATAAAGGATTTGTGTCTCATCCCTGACTTTCCGTGTGACTGAAATATGACTGTAAATTTCAGGGAGGGTTTTCAGATGAGATAAAACGCTATTTATCCAGAGAGATATTGTTGTAATTATTATTTTGTACAATAATTGGTCACCTTCAAACATGTTGAAACACATTTCTGGGTAAAATCGTGAAAATAAATAGTGGCCATGACTCTGCCGTCATAACTCAGAATCCCACAATCACTATGGCAACCACCTAATGTCTGACAGCCTAATTAAAGCATCACATGATTTCAGAAAATGTAAGTATTTCTTAACTTTCTGTTGTGTCATTTCTTCAGAATGATGATGATGATGAGGACGATGAAGACCAGACCTCCTCAGAGGAATCCAGTGACTCGGACTCAGACTAGCCCTTCCCCGTCATTGGAGAGGATGGCTGTGCAGGCCACACCTCCTCACCTGCCAATCATCCAGGCGGACCAATAAGAGCAGGAGGGGGGGCGGAACCTGACGGAGCATTTTGTTACTCGTGTTTGTTGGTTTTTATCTGGTTTCAGTTGGTGGAGAGTGTTGTTTCTTTTTTGCAGTGGCAGGAGGCGGAGCTTATACAGTTTGGCAAGCAGGTGATAGGCGGAGCCTGTTGGCTACCACTGAGGGAGGAGTCAGTATTCAGCCTCTAATTAACCTGCCTGAGAAAATGAATGAATAAATGCACTTTTTCTCATTTCTCTTGTCAGGCTTCATTTTGTACCCAACATACATGGCATCACATCAGTGTGACATCATGATGATGAAATAAGGATTCCCTGAATGACGAGTTTAAGGTGATTGATTATCAAGTTTTTAGCAAAATATCTTGAAAGCCCCAAGACTGACTAGTTGGTCCAAACCCAGGACTTGACATATTCATTGTCTGCCCTTTTCTCGATGCCTGGTAAAGAGGTTGTGAGTGGAAAAAGGACACAGAGACAAGTTCAGTTTCAGGTTTTATAACATTTAAATGAATAGATTTTTTTTTAGATTTATTCATTTAGAATATAAACAAGCTTCTGTCCCCTCAAACATCCTGATGCACAAATAAATAATCTGACCTTTGACCCCAACACTGCCATCATCACACTGGAGCCTTTGGCACACTCACCCTATCACCATGGCGACTCTCCCCCATCACGTTGAGCATTCAGAGAGAACTACAATACCCATCAGCCCCTGCTCTCCCAGCTTCATCATTGATTTTATAAAGTCCCACACATGCATCATTGTCATTACCATGGTTACCAAACATTATATATATAAAAAAAATTGTGTTAATCCAAACAGCGATCAATAGGATCACAGCCTCACTCAGTGGCACATTAAAGGACCAGTCTTTGACCATGTTCCAAAACAAACCACTGTCACATCTGAACAGGTGACAGCATCCGTGATGATGCATTCAAGGACACTTCAAAAAGTCAAAGACAGCTAAGTTTACTGATTGTTTTTGGAAAACAGAGCTCATGGTTTATTCAAAGTGCCTGAAGGCAGCACTGCTGTTGGCATTCAGATTAAAATGAAACTGAGCTGACAAACACCTGGCACCAGATGTCATGTAGGGGGAAAAAAAACTTTTGGTTGGAAAAAAAATAAAACATTTTTAAATCCACTGAAAACTGAACAGACTTTGGTTGGTGGCTGGTTTAGTTCTGCAGCCAGTTTAAAATGGATTTTACAGACACGAACAGGAGTCAGGAGATCTGAAAATTTCGGATTGATTTGGAAAATGGTCAGAATGCAGCGGGACAGTCCTTTAAAAAGCTGCACAGCCTGATGGGAGCCTGAGTCGACCTGCACATTAACAATGCAAGTTCAGTCACATGGTTTCATCATCTGTTGATCTGTCAGCTAACCAGACCATCAGCATGTTTGAATGGACTTATTGATCAGCTGATAATCAATGAAATGATGGCCAGTTGCAGCTGATTCAACATGTTAAGGTGCAGGTGATTTCTCCCTGTCATTTGACTGACAGGTTATCTCTCTCTCTCTCTGTCTCTCTCTCACTCACTCTCACTTACTCACTCATTCACACGCGCACGCACGCACACACGCACGCACGCACGCACGCACACGCATACACACACAGTCATAGCGGGACGTCCAGCAGCTTCTTGTGCAGGTACTGCTTCACTTCTTCAATACCGTTCAGTTTCTCCAGCTCATGGTACGGCAGCTGACAAGGGACAAGAAGTACAGAGAGCTTAGCTTAGAACAAAGACTGGACACAGGTGGAAACTATTAGCCTGGCGCTGGGTCTGGTCAGCCGACAACATGTGAGAAGCACAGCTCCATGTTTGAAAAGGCTGTTGGTGAGGTCTGGAGATGCCCCCCTCCCCACCTCCTAAAAAAATTGTGAAAGCCCAACTGTGGTTCTACTGGAGGACTGTTGTGGACCTGTACTACAGACAAAAAGAGACCTGAACCTAAAGAGACAAGAGCAGGAACACTGTGAAGACTGCACCAACCTGTAGAATGACGTATCCCAGCAGCCTCAGGTGTCGGTCCCTCATGGCCCGGGACCCGACCAGGACCTCAGAGTTGTGGCAGTAATGCCATTTGTCGTTGACAGACAGGATGACCCTGCAGTGACACAGAGAGTGAGACCTGATGATGGGAGCAGATTCAGGTTTCATCTGGTTTTATCAGGTGTACTTTGAGCTGTACTGACCTCTGGATCTGCCTCTGGTCTGCTGGGGGGTTGTCAGTGTCGGGGGGGTGGATCTGTGGGGATGGGGGCCCTCTGTCAGCCCCGGACCCCTCTGAATAGGCCACGCCCTCGTAGAATCCCGGCACTTCGCAGTCTGTCCCAGGGACCCCTGGGGCCCCTCCCTCATCCTCCAGGATCTTCCTGATGGAGAACTGGAAGAGTGAGTCTGGGGCCGTGGCCCCTGCAGGTCCCTGAGCCCCGGGCTGGGCCAGGCCATCAGAGGGGGGGCTACTGAGTGTGGAGCTGTCCTGGCTCTCCAGAGAGTGCTCCTTGGCCAGACTAGAGTAGTACTCTGCTGCAGGGACGTAGTAGGGGCCATAGGGGCCACCATTGGTGCCGGAACGTGAGGGCCCCGACGGCACTGTGGACCCCGGCGTGCTGCGGATGTGGTGAGGCAGGAAGGACCTGGGCTCCATGGCCCCACCCACGGCCTCGCCGACCTGACACGGCTGCTCACCGCTCTCCTCCAGCACCGCGAATGGAGAGAACTTCTGGAACTCTGACGTCACCACGGCAACCGCTCCATCAGTTGACTTGGTTGCCATGGTGATGCAGGACGGAGGAACGATGCTGAGAGCCAGACCAGTGGCGGTCCTGATGGGTAGAACCCGACCAGAAGAGTCCATCCAGAGCAGGAAGTCTGGGGGGAGGCAGTTACACTAACACTGAAGTACTAATACAAGTACGACTGTGTAATAGTGCTCACTGTGTAGTACTCTGTGTGTGGTACCTGTGTAGTATCCCGGAGCCAGTACTTCATCCTGTTTGTAGTTCTGTTCTCCAACCAGTTGTCTCAGCGCTTCAGCCACCAGACCTTTATAGCTGACAGGAGACAAACGGCTCAGGACCACTCAGAAGGAAAAGAACGAGTCAGAAGAAACAGAACCAGTCAGAAGGAACAGAGTCAGAACCAGTCAGAAGGGTCAGAACCAGTCAGAAGGGTCAGAACCAGTCAGAAGGGTCAGAACCAGTCAGAAGGGTCAGAACCAGTCAGAAGGAACAGAGTCAGTACCAGTCAAAAGAGTCAGGACCAGTCAAAAGAGTCAGGACCAGTCAGAAGGATCTGAACCAGTCAGAAGGGTCAGGACCAGTCAGAACTATTCAGAAGGTTCAAGTTGAGTTTTCAGGGAGGGCCGGTGATGGTCACACACACGGACCAAACATTAGTAGACTTTGCTACAAGACTAAAACATTCATAATATCATAAAAGGTTGACACCTTTTTTGTGGTGTTGAACAATGAGAACCAATGCAGACAAAGGAGAAGAAAAAAAAGAAGGTTCAAGACCAGTCAGAAGGGTCAGGACCAGTCAGAACTATTCAGAAGGTTCAGGACCAGACTGGTTAGACCAACCTGAGTGCTGGAAAGATCCAGATCAGGGTCTGCTGAAATGACTCCTACTGGTCTGGTACCTGTACTTGCGGTTGACCTCGTCAGCGGTCAAGGCGTGGTCAAACATTAGAACCTTGTGGGCATCCTGCAGTCGTGGTCCAGTGTAGTCCTGGTACTCCAGCTCCACAGCAGCATCCAGCAGGGAGAGGTAGCGCCGGACGATCAGGGCATAGGGACTGTCTGGACAACAGAGACACCAGACTGTGAGCGGTGCTTACTGGGAGCTTCACTGGGGGCTGTACTGAGAGATTTACTTTACTGGGAGCTTCACTGGGGAATTTACTTTACTGGGAGCTTTACTGGGGGGTTTACTTAAAGCTTTACTGGGAGATTTACAGGGAGCTTTACTGGGAGCTTTACCAGTGATTTACTGAGATATTTACTGGGAGATTTAGTGGGGGCTTTACTGGTTGGTTCTGGTACTGACTGGTGACGTTGCTGATGAAGGCGGAAGAGAAGACCCGGTGCAGCACCAGACCAGGGAAATGTCCCAGCTGGAACAGAGACATCAGGATATTGACGGTGGCAAGTGGTGAGCTGAGTGCCTTCAGCTCCACCACCTCCTCCAACCGCGAGAAGAACTGCTGCTCACTAGACGGACGGTAGCTCATCCTGCTGAAGGGGAACACCAGCTTCTGGATCACCTGCGGGCACACAGACCAGCACACTGTACACAAGTGCTGAAGACCACCTGTCCAAACCTGGTCTTAAACATCTGGTCCTGGGTTAACCGTTTGATCCTGGTCTAACTGTCTGGTCGTGGTCCTAACCCCGGTCCTCACCTTACTGTCCAAGTATTCCGCTTTCTTCACCAGAAAGTCTGCAATGGTGTCAAGCAGTCGAGTCTCTCTCAGTCGATGGCGAGCGATATATTTGGCGATCAGAGCCATTGTGTAAGGAGTAATGCTGTCCACCTTCTTTGGCAACTCCTCTGTTTGAGAGCAGCAAGTCAAGCACATCATCAACACCATAGCAACAGAACTGGACTGGAACAGACATTGAAGTAGGTTCTGGTGTGAACCAGGTGTTTGGTCAGTGATGAAACTAGACAAACGCTCACCTGCCAGGCTGCTGATGAACCTCTCCTGCCTGTTCTGGTAGAACAGATGAGAGCTGAAAATCAGCTCCAGACTCTTGTTGCTCGCCTCCCGAACGCATGCCGCCAGCATCTCATCCAGCAGCGCCATCTCCTGGTCACGAACGCCACTGACACTCGCCAGAGTGTGTTTAACTAGGCGCAAGATCTTTCTGAGAGTTGGAGACAGTTTGAAAACCATGAATTTTGAATTTTCAGGCCATTGTTTCTGCAATAAAAATTAAGGAATGTGTTCATGGTAACTTACCAATTTTTATTTATTTTACTGTTTAAGAAGATCTAATCAGTTACATTCAATACTCTATTACAAGTTATTGATTATCCTCCTAGAGCCCTTTAGAACATTTCGCTGACATCATCATTAGTAAGTATGTTAACTTAATGGGTTCACTCTGAGGTCTTCTCACCTGTTGGCGAGCAGCTGTTCGGGGTTTGGAGTCGTGTTATTATTGTTAGCGGTGGCAGGTTCCTGCGGCTGTAGCGAGCGCCACTTGAGTCGGTAGTAGGACAGTAGCAGGAAAAGAGTCTGCGGGTGGCGCTCTCGCTCCAGGTTCTTCTCCAGACCCGCCAGGCAGGCCTCTGTCAGGGGGTGCTGGCTGCCCGGGTGGAGCTTCATACTGGAGCTGAACACCATAGACACGTCCTTCTGGTTAAACTGGTTCAGTCTGGACTGTGACTCAGCCTCCAACACCTGGACCACCTGAGAGTCACTGGGAAGACCTGAGGAGATCACATGAAACATGAACACATGAAAAATGAACATATGAAACTAATTCATGTGTCTCTGACCAGTGCTTTTTCTTTGTATTGAATAACATTTATTTATATAATGAAGACTCACCGAGCGCGGCCACAGCATACAGACAATTGACGATGCTGAAGTTGTCAAACTTGGTGCAGTCATTGACAATGGCATTGCAAAGCGTCTGGAAGTCCTGATGCTCCAGGATCTGACGTCTATCACCTCCCCCTGCCCCTCCTCCTGGAGCCTCAGTGTCAGGGCTGATCCCTCCACCTCGCGGCAGTGTGGCCTGCAGCAGCTGTCCGATCTTCTGCAAGGCGACGGGGTAATGATTGTGGGAGATCTTGGTGGGGTTCTGGGTGACCCAGCGCAACACCTCGTCTGGACGCCGCGAGCGCTCGATCAGACGCTTCATGGTGAAGAACGTGTCATAGCTCATCTTCTCGTGGATAAAGTTCCACGTCTTCTTCTTGTTGCCGGCGGCCCCTCCAGCCGAAGGCCCCCCTCCATATGTGTGGAAGTGGTGCTGGTAGTGGGGGGGCAGCGGGGGCGGGGCCAGGTGAGCAGGTTGTGGGTGGGGGTGATAGTGGAACTGTGCTGCTCGGTGGGCATCAGGGCGGCCCGGGTACAGGGGGTAGGGGGGTGGAGGTGGGGCTGGGTGGTGGGGGAGGTGGGGGTGAGGGGGGTGAGGTGCCTCGAGCATGGACAGCCCAGCCCTTCGACCTTGTTTAACCCCTCCTCCTCCTCCCCCCCCACCTGTGGTGCTGTAGAGGCGGGTGGCATACATATGGACTGACTGGTGGGGGGGGCAGGGAGGGAGGCGGCGAGCTCGGCTCAGGAGGCGCCACCCAGTGGACAAACACTGCATAGTCCAACAGCCAGAATACCTGGTGGCAACAGCAAAGTACTACTGGGGGGGGGGGGGGGGGTGTCAGGGGAGGGTGAAGAGAGGAAGATGACATTTCAGGCTGAAAGCTCCAGAAAAGGATTGTAAATCTTGAGAGAACATGACTGAATCATCTTACTTGTCTCTACTGATAACTTTACCTGACCCTCAGCCCAGGCCCATGTTAGCGTAGCATCTAGCAAGCCGATTAAACCTGCCGTTGTGATGTCACAGATATGTCACACAATTTGTGTCCAATATATGATGACATCACTGCCTATCTTACGTTGTTGTGGTGTATCCCTGGCCGTCTGACATGCTAACCAGCTAAGTGCTAACTGACAGCCGGAGGACTGGGCTGTCAGTTAACGCTCAGCAGCCCGGTTAGCGTATTAGGGAGTTCACACATGACAGAATCGTGAAGCTAACTGGCTAAACTGCGCATGAAGCAAATAAGCTTACGGAGGATACAAGCTAAACTAAGTTAAACAAGCTAAAGTGGCTGTCAACTCCGATCCTTCCGCAGCTGATCTGTTAGCCTACTAGCATGTTAGCATCAGTGTGTCCTTCTGTCAGACGTATAACCTGGTTATTAACTCGGTAACTAATCTGGTCATAACCGGGTTAGGCGGAAAACAGTGTGTTTACCTCATAGCTCTGTAACACCGACAGCTCCGCTCTGCTGAAACACCTGAGACCGCTGTGAGTGCGGGTTCGCCGAGAAAACAGTCAGCGGTCAGCCGCTTCATTCCTCCATTCCTTCAGTCCTCCTGTCCTCCATTACTGCACAGCCATCCCGGTCTACCCGGCATGCAACTGTGACTCTGTGTGTGTGTGTGTGTGTGTGTGTGTGTGTGTGTGTGTGTGTGTGTGCGTGTGTGTGTGTGGTGGGGGGTCGCAAATGCAATATTTAGACTATGTATAAAAAAGTATAAAATAATAAACAGTGCAAATTAGTAATTGGACAGTAAGGAGTCCAGTTGTGTTATCATCAGTGATATATAAAGTGACGATGATGTCATGAAGTGATACTGATGTTACAAAATGACGATCTTATAAGTGAAGATCGGTTGATAAAGTGAAACTATTGATCATGTTTCTATTGATCCTGTATTGTGTGTTCTCTGCAGGTGTGCTCTCGACAGGTGTGCTCCTCTGTGCCCCTCACATTGATCTGAGGGGTGACTCGATCCTCCTGGGGGGGGCAGTGTTGAGCCCCTGAACCGCTTTAACATACAGTAGAAGAAGGCCGCGGTAAACATGGCGGACCAGTGTTGTTACCAAACTGGGCTTTCTCCTCTGAGGTGTGTTTAGAGCCGCTTCTGTTGGTGTGTATACTGGTTCGTGTCAGCGGCAGGCCGTTGTGAGGATGGCACACCGCTACCTGCGGCTGTCGGCCGGCTGCACTAACACCTTCCGGCTGCTGCTGTCCTCCAGCGCTCCGACCAGGCTGGTAGGTGGACGACATGCTAACTGTGCTAACCGGGGGCAAACATGTCCGAACAGTGAGCCCATTAACCCTGTTCTGACACACAGCTGGTTACATGACGTGCTAAATTCACATATGTGACGTGTCAGGGCTACTGTGCCAGTCACCTCTGTAGCAGCAGGTGCATCATTTCCAAACACACCTGTACACGGAGATAGCCTGATAATAACTATGTTGATTCATGCTTTAGTCACTCTACTCTTTTGCACTGTGTTACTATATTGAACACAGTCTAAATTATATTAGGTTAAGCTGCTGTTAATTAGTTTATTTCTCTCTTGTTCTTGTTATTTCTGTGCCTTGTGTGCTGCTGTCTGTTCCTGATGTATTTTCTGCTGCACTGAGAAAGTGCGTACGTACCTGGCCAATAAAACTGATTCTGATCTGCTCTTTATGGACAAATAATAACAATAATAATGAGGACAGTCAGATGATAATTTTGTCTCATCAACTCTCAGACTCCGACTTCCTCTTATAATAAACCTTTGAGCATCCCAGGTGAACACCAGGTTCTTTAGTGGTGCTTTAGGGTAATGTGTTCAGCTGCTAGGGAGCGCAAAGAAAAAGGGGAACAGAGTGAACAGCAGCGTGGGGTCATGGGACTTGTAGTCGTCATGTCAGTGGTCAGGATTCCTTCAGTGTTCATGGTTCAGCAGGTTTTCGCCACAGTCTCATTCTCTCCACAACAAACTGATTAAAACCTAAATATTTAAGAGCCTAAAACCCAAATAAGCTTCATCTCTGAGAGGCTACCAGCCGAGCCACTGCCGACATTAGCTCAGCTTATTTTGCTGATCACTTAACATCCAGACATCTGACGACTAAAGTCCTTCATCTGGTTAACTATAGATTTAAAAAAAACACCAGGGTATAATAATGCAGCTTTAAAATGTGACCAAAACTGTAATAAAAGACCTCTGGCAGACACTGATAGAGGAGGACTAGATGGAGGTTAAAGGACACATTTCTGTGTGAAAAGGGCTGGTTCTGTATGATGTCTACTTCCTATCTGTCAGGTGACCTGTCTGACCACAGCGGGACAGGTAGAGAGGGGGCGGGGCCTGCTGGGTGACCTGCTGGGAGAATACAGGAGCCTGAGTTCCAGACCACCAAAAGGTACTGAGACACCTGTAGACACTTAGGGCTGGGTATTGCTCAAAATTGTTTGATGTGATGCCAATTTCAGTACCTTTGTTTCAATACTGGTTCCAGAACGATGCTTTTTTGATACCTCAGTACATTATTTTTGTGTAATTTGGGCCTTAGTCATGATTATCATAAATTTTATTATTATTATCAATATTAATTTTATTATTATTATTATTATTATTAGTAGTAGTAGTAGTAGCAGTAGCAGTAGTAGTAGTAGTGGTAGTATCATTATCATTATTGGGCTTTATCATGGTAGACATTACACAATGGTCTGATGATGATCAAAATGCACAGGCTGCTACCTGCTAACATTAGTGTACAACAGGAATGCACCATGTGAATCACAAACGCCAGGCTCCCTATGCTGCTGCAGTGACATCCTTTGTTTTACCGGAGATGTTCGTCTTATGCTGGTAAAATGGGGGGAGGGGGGACGAATCAGTGTCACTGTAAATCTGAGGGGACATGTACTCCTGTCCCCAGTGCAATCTACGAGCATGGCTCACAGACACTTGATGTATTGAAATTTGGCACAGAAAAGTGATTCATTCTTTGATAGCCAATAGGTTCGGAGCTTTAAGTTCGGTGCTACAAAAGTTCAAAGTTTGGTACCCACCCTTAGACATTCCACACATGAACACACCTGGGGACACATCACTTGTGGATGACACACCTGTGCACACCACATCACTAATGTTTCTTCTTTTTCAGGTTTTGAGAAATATTTTCCGGAAAGTCAGAAGACTTCAAAAAACACTGAAGTTGAAGCAGCAACCAAAGGTAGAAACTGTCATCATCTACTAATGTCCACTGCCGTCTACTGACTTCTGCTTTGGTCCACTGACTTCTACTATTGTCTATTGACTTCTACTATCTTCTTCTGTCATCTGCTAATGTCTACTGTCATCTACTGTTGTCCACTGACTTCTATTGTAAAAGAGGGAGTCCTCCTAGTCTACAGACTGAGCCCTAATTTCCACTGAACGCAGAACGCCGGCAACGTGCTAACACCTGGTGAAACAAATCGACAGTGCTTCTATTTTTGTCGACAGGAAGTCACGTACAGACACAAAATAAAACATCCAGGTTTTTTTTCCAAAATAAAATAATCTGTGTTCGTGGTAGATCATATAATCGATTTCATCTACTCCTTGGATACAGGGTGGTTCTCTTTCGCTGACGCTATGCTATATCGCGCAATTATACGTGAATTCGTGAGATCTTGTTAGTCAATGTGATCTCATTCTCATGATTCCAACTGTCTGGCGGAGCCGCAGCAGGCAGGTCTGGTGGTTATTGACGGACGACGGATGTCGCACTTCTGACGTCTGTGTCATTCTGCATGGAAATTAGAGGTGACTGTTACTGATTGATTAATGGATCATTTTCCTTTTGCAGAGAAGAAACCTCCCGGCGGTCAGAAAACATCTGGGAGGTCAGCGGGAGGAGGAACAGGAGGAGCAGGAGGAGGAGGATCGGGAGGAGGAGCAGGAGGAGGAGCTGGAGGAACAGGAGGATCGGGAGGAGGTGGAAAACAAGGAGGTCGAAGGGAGGAGTCAAACTGGTACAGCCGTCTGCAGAAGGTCAGTGTTTTGGACAAATTCAGTGTCTGTTTGTCTGCTGTGGTTGTGTTACCTGCTGGTGTGGATCTGACCTCAGGTGTGTCTGTTTCAGGGCGATGTTCCCTGGGACAATAAAGAGTTTCGGATGTTCCTCCTGAGCGGAGCAGCCTTCTGGACCACCGTCACTTATTATTTCTTCTTCAGGGATGGAGGACGAGAGGTTACCTGGAAAGACTTTGTCAACAACTACCTGTCCAAAGGAGTGGTGAGGAAGCCACAGTGCTGACTGTTAATCAGATTTAATCTATTTGTAAAGTTATAGTCTGTCATGTTAGAGAGCAAGCAAGATTTGAAAATGGCATCTCCTCTAAGCTCCTCCACTTCCCGTCAGTACTCCGTCCAAAGCCACACCCCCTCAAATTTGAACATCTGACCATAGGATTCAACAGGGAGAGGAAAGCCATTATGCTACATTATCACAGTTGTAAAACATCCCGTTTAAAGCCAATATATAGACGTTATTTTATCACCTTTATAATGGAGACACTGACAACTATGGCTGTGCAATATGGTCAAAATGTCATATCCATAACCTCTTCAATATAAACAGCACTGACTTACTCCGCTCTGCATGGCATGTATTTTTCACATTGACCCGCTTTAAATGTGATATCGATCTTCTGATTCACAAAAATTTCACAAGAAACTACTAGCAGCAGTGCGCTCGACTTTGAGTGGAACAGACATCCAGATTCTGCTCCGTTCGGTCTGCTGGAGTCTGTGAGCACCTTTCTAATACAGACACTGGAGACTATGGCTATGCAATATGGTCAAAATGTCATATCCTATAACCTCTTCAATACAATCAGCACCTACGACCAGCTTACATCCACAGGGAAGATGATGTTTTTACAGTCCTGTAGCTGCCACAGAGTTCTGATTGTTTTCACTCCTTTTTCTGAACACAAAATGTATTGACTGTTCTTAGGGTGGAAGGACCATTTAACCCAGTATATTAAAAAGTGTTTCTGAACAGAGTGACAGACTATAGCTTTAAACTGAGGTTTTCTACCATGAGTCAGATAAATAGAGTACAGATCTGCGTGACGGTGGTTTAACAGAACATGTCTTTGTTGTGTTCACCAGGTCGACCGGTTAGAGGTGGTCAACAAGCGCTACGTGAAAGTGCTGTTCTCTCCAGGGAAGATGCCGGAGGACGGGGTTCGTTGCAAATATTTATAGATAGACTGGCTGTATAGATGTACTGTATACTATATATACCAAATACATTGGCTTTATAGATGGCCTGTGCACTATATATACTAGATTTACCCAACATCATCCCTGTTCTGGGGTAGCAGGACAATCAGTCTGTCCTCTTGTGTCTCAGCAGTATGTGTGGTTCAACATTGGCAGCGTGGACACATTTGAGAGGAACCTGGAGACGGCTCAGTACGAACTAGGCATTGAGGGGGAGAATAGGCTGCCAGTGGTTTATTCCACCGAGAGTGATGGGTGAGGAATTTCGCCATCTTCACCATGCAGCGCTGCTTAGTACAGATTTCTGCTCTAATGGTTGCCCTTCCTTCTCAGCACCTTTCTACTGAGCATGCTCCCCACAGTGCTCATCATTGGCTTCCTGCTATTCATGCTGCGGCGGGGCCCAGCGAGGGGAGGGCGTCCCGGCCGAGGGATGGGGGGGCTGTTCAGCGTTAGTGAGACGACGGCCAAGATCCTAAAAGATGAGATCGATGTGAAGTTCAAAGACGTGGCGGGCTGTGAGGAGGCCAAGCTGGAGATCATGGAGTTTGTCAACTTCCTAAAGAACCCCAAACAGTACCAGGACCTGGGTGCCAAGATCCCCAAGGTGAGTCGGGGGGTTCAACATCCTAGAAGTGAGTGGGGGCCAGGAGGGACCAGACAGGTTCCAACACATAATGGTTGTTTACTATGGGCAGGGTGCCATCTTGACGGGTCCTCCAGGAACAGGAAAAACTCTTCTGGCAAAAGCGACAGCCGGCGAGGCCAATGTACCATTCATCACTGTCAACGGATCTGAGTTCCTGGAGATGTTTGTGGGAGTTGGCCCCGCCAGGGTGAGGAACATACACTCATACATGGAGGAAATATAGATATAAACATATCTTAAAACCTGGTGGGGTCAGTATCATCAGAGCAGCACTGGTTTGACCCTTTGAGAGTCATTCTGATGTCACTTCCTGTGCAGGTCAGAGATCTCTTTGTCATGGCGAGGAAAAACGCTCCGTGCATCCTCTTCATCGACGAGATCGACGCCGTGGGACGGAAAAGAGGACGAGGAAACTTCGGAGGACAGAGCGAGCAGGAGAATACTCTGAACCAGCTGTTGGTGGAGATGGATGGTGGGAACAAGAGGAAGGGATTAATCAAGAGGGGAAGGGAACAATGAGGAAGGAAAACTTTCAGGAGAGAGGGGAACTATGAGAAAGGGAACATATGAGGAAGGAGGGGAACTATTACAACATATTTCTTTTTCAATCTCATAAACCTGAGGGATAACGCAGGCTGGAGCCAGATGCCTTAATGACATCATTATCATTCAGGGGAACATTAAAGTGAAATCAAGGCAACTGTCGAGCAGCATCACTAAAAGGACGCCTCCCTCCTCTCTGTGTTTCAGGGTTCAACACAGCCACCAATGTTGTGGTTCTAGCAGGAACCAACAGACCGGACATCCTGGACCCGGCCCTGATGAGACCCGGACGCTTTGACCGACAGATTTATATCGGTGAGAAGAATGTTTTCTCTTCAAGAACCGATTTGTGATACACTTCTGATTTCTTCTTTAATTAATTTTCTCCAGATATCTATATATAAATATAGATATATGTACACAGATCAATCATAACACTGACCACTAGCAGTGAAGTGAATAACACTGATTATCTCCTCATCTTGGCTTCTTGGACATATAAGGCTACAAATGCACATTTAGTTCCGGAGTTGATGTTAGAAGCAGGAAAAATGTTCTTGAAGATTTGAGCGAGTTTAACAACAAGAACCAAACAGTGATGTCAAGAGGACTGGGTCAGAGCATCTCCAGAACTGCAGCTCTGGTGGGGTGTTCCTGGTCTGCAGTGGTCAGGATCTATCAAAAGTGGTCCAAGGAAGGACCAGTGGTGAACCAGAGACAGAGTCATGAGAGGTCAGGGATCACTGATGCAGGTGGGGTACGCAGAGCAGTTTGGTGGGTTTGGGCTGTTTAGCATCACAATATTAGGAGGAGATCAGTATGTGATGGTGATAAACCTCATATAAACTTCAGTGACATCCCATTCCTAATCCATAGGGTTCAATATGACGTCAGTCCACCCTTTGCAGCTATAACAGCCTCAACTCTTCTGGGAAGGCTGTCCACAAGGTTTAGGAGTGTGTTTATGGGAATTTTTGACCATTCTTCCAGAAGCGTATTTGTTAGGTCACACACTGATGTTGGACGAGAAGGCCTGCCTCTCAGTCTCTGCTCTAATTCATCCCAAAGGTGTTCTATCAGGTTGAGGTCAGGACTCTGTGCAGGCCAGTCAAGTTCATCCATACCAGACTCTTTCATCCATGTCTTTATGGACCTTGCTTTTTGCACTGGTGCACAGTCATGTTGGAAGAGGAAGGGGCCAGCTCCAAACTGTTCCCACAAAGTTGGGAGCATGGAATTGTCCAAAATGTCTTGGTATGCTGAAGCATTCAGAGTTCATTTCACTGGAACTAAGGGGCCAAGCCCAGCTCCTGAAAAACAACCCCACACCATAATCCCCCCTCCACCAAACTTTACACTTGGCACAATGCAGTCCAACAAGTATCGTTCTCCTGGCAACCACCAAACCCAGACTCGTCCATCAGATTGCCAGATGGAGAAGCGTGATTCGTCACTCCAGAGAACACGTCTCCACTGCTCTAGAGTCCAGTGGCAGCGTGCTTTACACCACTGCATCTGACGCTTTGTGTTGCACTTGGTCATGTATGGATTAGATGCAGCTGCTCAGCCATGGAAACCCATTCCATGAATCTCTCTGTGTACTGTCTTTGAGCTAATCTGAAGGCCACATGAAGTTTGGAGGTCTGTAGTGATTGAGTCTGCAGAAAGTTGGCAACCTCTTCGCACTATGAGCCTCAGCATCTACTGACCCCACTCCAGTCAGTTTACGTGATCTCTGTAATTGAACCGAACTGGAGTTTTTATAATCAGATTGTTCATGCCAGATAATGTGGTTCTAAATCAAGCTTTTTTGGCATGTATATACAAACCACGGTTAGCTGGACTATTAACTGGCCTGGGCAGTCCCCCTTTCAGAAGTGATGAGACCACAGAAGCCAGATGACAATAACACAGTAGCAGAAGAACTGGTAGACTGCCAACGGGAAAGGGAATGTAGCGCCACCTAGTGTGCTGGAGGCAAACGTACCTCACTCAATAATTCGATTCTCTTGCCATGCATGTACACTCGGATTTCTTGGAAACTCCAGTAAAATCCTTAGCTCGGTTATTGTAAATGTACTGAGTGTGTGTGTAGGTTCCCAGTCATCCAGGTAAATCAAAAAGTAAAACAGAGTCAATTGGATTCTTTGATGTATGTTGAAAGGGTTTCCCCTCCAGATATTTATGCTCCTGTCGTAACAGAAAACAAACAAACAGAAACCACCAAAACAAAAGGTCTTATCTCATAAAATTATTCTTACTGAATATTTGTAATGTTTAAAATAATAATAATTAACGCTGTAAATCCTGACGGGTGAGCGCCCTTCTGCACGTCAGCATGAATAAAACAAGTCGTGGTTTCAATGAGAGGCGCTCATTCATTCAATAAAGACTCTATTAGAACAGCAGTGTCAGTGCTAATCCTCTGCTGGTGTCTCAGGTCCTCCTGACATTAAAGGAAGAGCGTCCATCTTTAAAGTCCACCTGCGTCCCCTGAAGCTGGACATTGACCTGGACAAAGACTCCCTGGCTAAGAAGATGGCTGCCCTCACACCTGGGTTCTCAGGTAAACACACCTTGTGGTGTTGTCTCCACCAATTAGCTGCCACCTCAGTGGGCTTATCTGTCCCTGCTCTCTGTCTGCCAGGCGCTGACATCGCGAACGTCTGCAATGAGGCAGCTCTGATCGCAGCCCGCCACCTCTCCGATGCCATCAACCAGAAGCACTTCGAACAGGCTATCGAGAGAGTGATTGGAGGTGAGAGCTAAGCTAACATTCACTGATATTAGCTCACACACAGACCTGTTGCTATGGAAACATAGCAGTGATCCTTCACACCACATCTGCGACAAGGGTAACTTTCAGCACAGCTGCTCCAGACAGTGTTACACCTACATCGTATTTCTGAATGTGCTAAAGGAATAATCAAGTCGATTGATGTCTCATAGCAGATACACAACCAGGTTCTGTTGTCGAGAGCCCATGTTTTAAACATACGATGTAGGTTTGTTTACCTTAACTAACATGAATTATGTGCTGTGCTTTAAATCACTTTGTTACAGATCAATATTTATTTAAGATCAGATAATCTTTTTTTCGTCCCACGAACAGGGAAAGTTCCACCATTTATCAGCAGTCCTGTGGCGATTCCAAGCTGAAGCTGTTTTTGTTGCAGGTCTGGAGAAGAAGACTCAGGTCCTGCAGCCAGAGGAGAAGAAGACGGTGGCATACCACGAGGCCGGCCACGCTGTCGCCGGATGGTTCTTGGAGCACGCCGATCCTCTGATAAAGGTCTCACTTCCTGTTCCAAACTGTAATCGAACTGAACACAGAAACAGATTGATGCTCTGGAAACGGCATACAGGCAGTTTCACTTTCATGTTCTAACAGTGTTCCATCCTTAACTCCCATGATGCTTTGGCTGGTTGACATCACTTCTGGCTGTCACCTGTGCAGGTGTCCATCATCCCCAGAGGGAAGGGGCTGGGCTACGCTCAGTACCTTCCCAAAGAGCAGTACCTGTACACCAGAGAGCAGCTGCTGGACCGCATGTGCATGACCCTGGGAGGACGTGTCGCAGAGGAGATCTTCTTTGGACGGATCACTACCGGAGCCCAGGACGATCTCCGGAAGGTCACCCAGAGTGCCTACGCACAGGTCAGAGGTCACACAAAGGTCAAACACAAGTCAGATGTCATTCAGAGGTCACACACGTCAGAGGTCACACAGGTCAACTGCAAACGGACCAGTCATGTAGATTTAGATGGAAAATTATTTTTAAACCGGCTGTTATTCTTTTTGTATTTCTCTGGTCATTACTGTTTCTCTTTCCATGACGATGTAATGGATTAAACATGGTTCTGTGTTCTGCTGCAGATCGTTCAGTTTGGGATGAACGCCAAGGTGGGTCAAGTGTCCTTCGACCTGCCCCGGCAGGGCGAGATGGTTCTGGAAAAACCGTATAGCGAGGCCACAGCGAGGCTCATCGACACCGAGGTCCGGACCCTGATCAGTGAGGCCCACCAGAGAACCTTCCAGCTGCTGAGTGACAAGAAGCCTGAGGTGGAGAAGGTACCAGAGCTCTGGAAGTTCAACCAGCAGAACCATTCACGAGTTAGATTAATAATAAATAGTCACAGAGTTTGTGTATTAACAATAATAGTCAAAAATCTGTCATTGATGATCAATATCAATAATTAACATTCACATTTAACGATTCATAATATATGATAATAACGTCATAATGAATGAGTAGTATTTGATGAGTAATAATCTATATATATATATATATTTTTTTTTTTAACTTAATTTGTATTTAGTTTTCTTCAGCAACTCCTTAGATCATAAGGCTCCTTTTCACACAGTGAGAAAAAATAAAAACAGGACAAGGAAGATCAAAGATGATTCAAACCTGAAAACAAAACACATGGAAGGAAAATAGAAAAAAGAGGGACTGTATGAGTGTGATGTCACTGTGAGTTCCTCAATTCCTCCAACATGAGTCAGTTTGTGTTTGACTCGTTTCAGCTGTTATTTCTGCTGGTCTGAAAAATCTGGTCATTATGTTCCAGTTTATCTCCTTCCACGTATCTACTGATATAACCTTGTTTATCTTTAGGGACTTATACATATCCGTAGACTAATATATTACATCATTTCCTCATTCTCTTCTTCTTTCCATTCCTTATTTGTATAACTATAAAGAACTTTTTTAATGGTTTCAGGAGAGTTCTTAGCCGTAGATAAGATCTAGAGAAGATGGTCCTGTTCAGATGTCTGAACAGTGAACAGCTGAACAGTGTCCTTGTATTCCATCCATTAACCAGAATATATTAGTGTTCATGTGAAATTAATTTCTTTACATTTGATTTCCTTCTTTCTCCCTGAATGGGGGGAGGAGTGATACACTTTTTTTTTAAACTTTTCATCTTTCACATCACATCTGGCAGTTAACACGTCTCAGTTGGTTTAGTATTTTCTTAGCTGGATTATGAAGTATTTTCACATTATAGCTTATAAAGTTCAGTATCATCCATTCCTCACAATTTGATTCTATGGAATGAGACATGAAAGGAGGGAGAAGGGAGGCAGAAACGAAACTCTTTCATGAGGGTCCTGTAGGTTTTCTAGAGTTGAGCCAGACAGTGGGATAAACACAAGTTGTTTCTGCAGCTGCAACCAAGGTGATAGAATTGGAAATAAGGGAGAAGATGAGGATTTCTTTGTTCTTCAGAGAACAGAGAATCAGAGCATGCGAAAACGACAGTTAAACACAATGAACAATGTTTTGGACCTGGACCCAGTCTGCAGTCCAGATCAAGATAAAATAAGATGATCAAGCAAAATGTCAAATAATGCAGCACCTATTTATCCACCTGTGGTGTCCACTAAATAAAAATCAGTGTGGATATGGGGTGTCTGTCTCTGTTCATAATGGCAAAATGAGGAATAAAAAATATAGACACAATAATGATAGTAACAAGAGCAATAATAATCAGCATCAGCGTTTATATTTGTGGAGCTTTTCCACCATTCTGGTCTTCTCTGAATCTCACTGCTAATGATTCTACAGGCATCTTTCTCACTAACTCCCCTAATAATTAATTATCAGTGTTGATATCTAATCAATAAGTATGACCTAGTGTTCCTAGTTAATGATCTTAAATTTAGGTTTAGGTGGTTTAGTCAAGGATTCTAGGTGCTGGGTTCTGAGCCGGTTCTCTGGTTCTCAGGTGGCTCTGCGGCTGCTGGAGAAGGAGGTTCTGGATAAGAGCGACATGGTGGAGCTGCTGGGAAAACGGCCATTCGCTGAGAAGTCGACGTATGAGGAGTTTGTGGAAGGAACTGGAGGAGATGAAGAGGACACAACGCTGCCGGAGGGTCTGAAGGACTGGAACCAGGACCGGAGGGACAAAGAGGAGAGCCAGGATGAGCAGGTGGCCCGCCAGATCTCTGGAGGGATGCCTTTCTAGAACCTGGTCCATCTGCAGGTCCAGGACCACCAGACCTTCAGCATGTGAAGTTCTGTCCAGCAGTTCCAGCACCATCTAGAACCCTCTCTGACTGAGCCAGCTCTCTGGAGTTCTGCTGGACCAAGACCTGGAACCAGTTCATTAAGGAGGTAGAGCTGCTGTGGTAGCACCCAAGTTCAGGTCCTGTTGACCACATGACTCTTAAACAAGAACATGATGTTGGAACTTTTGTTCCAGAACCAGTTCTCCACTCCGTTCTAAAGGTTCTTTAGTCAGTGAAGTTCGACACGCCAGAAAGTGATCCTGAGTTGGTCCAGGTCCAGCAGCTGGTCTCTGTGGTGGTCTCTAGTTCTCTAGTCTCTCTCTCTCTCTCTCTCTCTATATATATATATATATATATATATATATATATATAGATAGATAGATAGATAGTTTAAATTGATATATAGTCTATGCACATTGTGTATATACACAGACATCATTTTACAGTTTTATTTGAAAAGGAAACACTTCAAAACACTTCTTCTGGTTTCAGAATCAGAGGAACTTCAGATGTTCAATCACCTCAACTAAATGTCTATTCTCTAAACACAGTATATATGGATATATCCTGTCTATACATACTATATAGAGAACATATTTGTATTTATATTTTCTATATATAAAACATAGTTCGAGTATCATTAGTGAAAAGGAACTGCTCAATAAACAAAGTTAAAGATGAATTTGGCTCATAGCGCTATTATTAGTCATTCTTATTATTATCATTATTTATCCTCGTGTTGTCTTGATATGGTGATAACATTGCTGTCACCATATGTGTCCAGACTCTGGTGACCACCCTGGACCAGAACTGAACCCTGATTGAGCTCAGTGGCTGATGTTGGAGACATTAAAACCAGAGAGAACCTCCTGTCTTCTTCTGTCACCATAGTCACCAAATGCTAATATCAAAGCTAGTATTAGCTTGTGGTGGATTAAAGCAGCTGCAAAGTGTACTGATCAGGTATTGATCAGGTGTGGCTTGCATGCTGTATGCTGCGTGTCGGCTGTGAAATTTATGTGTAGTAATAATTATAAATGTGTTTAAGTGTTCATGATTGTAATGTTTTAATAAAATCAGAATCAATCATTTATCAGTGATGAAATTATTTGATGGTTCATATTCTCTTACAACACATGAACCTGTGGATAATTAAATTAATGAACTAAAATAAATAATAATAATAATAATAATAATAATAATAATAAATGTAATCCGGTAATAAATCTGATGTTTTATTGTAAATTGAACTAGCAGCAAAATGCAAAGTTAAAATAATTCAGCAATAATTACTAAAATATTAGATAAAAGAGGTTATTCTGCATGATGAGGACTTTTCATTTTATAATACTACTTTTGTACTTAAATAAAGTTTTACTGTGAGAGTATTTATACTCTGTGGTGGTAGTAGTAGTAGTAGTATTTTTTGATCGGAAAGTGAGCTGATAAAATGACACGATGAAGCAAAATGTCAAATAATGCAGCACCCAGTGCACACAAACTGTATATACAGTTTAAATTGATATATAGTCTATACACTGTATATACTGTATGTATATCCAGACAGAACTGACGTCTGACCTCCTGATTTTGTTCACACACACACACACACACACACACAGAGATAGATATATACAGTCATGGAAAAAATTATTAGACCACCCTTGTTTTCTTCAATTTCTTGTTAATTTTAATGCCTGGCTCAACCAAAGGTACATTTGTTTGGACAATTATAATGATAACAACAAAAATAGCTCATGAGAGTTTAATTTAAGAACTAAGGATTATTCATTTTCCATGGTTTTCTTGATAATAACCAAAATTACTTAAATTCTTACATCAATAGCTATGGCATTGTACCGCCAAAAACACTACTTTTAAGCATTCCATGTTTTCTTTTCTGTTTGCTTTAAACACATGATACACACAAGAGTTAATACTTGATTGCATAACCATTGTTTTTGATGACTGCAGCCATGCGTCTTGGCATGCTCTCCACCAGCTTCTGACATTGTTCTGCTGTCACAGCAGCCCATTCCTGTTGGACAAATTCAAACAAATTTTCTTTGTTTTTGGGCTTGTGGTTCTCCATTTTGAGTTTGATGATTTTCCACAGGTTTTCAATTGGATTAAGATCTGGTGATTGAGCAGGCCAAGGCATGGTCTAATGTTGTGGTTCTCCATCCAGGCTTTAACTGACCTTGCCGTGTGGCAAGGGGCATTGTCTTGTTGGAAAATCCAGTCATTCGAGGCAGGAAAGAGTTTTCCAGCTGATGGAAGAAGACTGTTTTCAAGGGTAGTCCTGTACTTGACCTGGTTCATTCGGCCTTCACACAATTGCATTTGCCCTCTTCCACTCAGACTGAAACAGCCCCAGATCATGACTGATCCACCCCCATGTTTTACTGTAGGGGCAAGACAGTCTGGGTTGTAAGCTTCTCCAGGCTTCCTCCTAACCAGTAAGTTGGCCGGAGTGGGCATCAATTCAAAATTGGATTCATCACTGAAGAGAACCTTAGCCCAATCATCAACAGTCCAATCCTTGTGGTCTCGAGCAAAGAGTAACCGGGCCTTCCTCTGCCTTTCATTGATGAAGGGCTTCTTGCGTGCTCTGTGTGACTTCAAACCAGCTTCAACAAGTCGGTTTCGAACTGTCCTTGCCGAGCAAGTCACATTTCTCGACAATGCCCACTCATTTTAAGGTCCCTGGAGGTCTGACGACGATTCCTGACACAGGAACGGATGAGTGCACGGTCATCTCGTGGGGTAGAAAGACGTTTCCTGCCACGGCCAGGTAGCAATTTGGTAGTGCCATGTTCAGCTTGTTTTTTTTTGTTGGAATGAACGGCTGTCTTGGAGATCTTCAGTTTTTTTGCTACCTGTCTCTCACTCATGCCAATTTCCAGCAGTGCCAAGATGGCTGCCTTTGTTGCTTCACATAATTCTTTTGTTTTAGGCATTATGTGAGAGCTGACAACTTCTGAGTTGTGCTACGGCTTGAATGTAAGCAAGAAACCACTCTAGGCCTTTGCATGTGCAGTGCTGCTTGTGACATGAAATGGCCTCTTATATACCCTGGGAATCAATTAAGCTTAAGAATGTCAGATAGGACATAAAGTATTATGTGACCAGCTGCATTTTTTGTTGTGTTCATTGTATTATACGTTTAGTGGTACCAGATATTAGAATGAACAAGAAATTGAAGAAAACAAGGGTGGTCTAATAATTTTTTCCATGACTGTATATATTAGATACGTATACATACATATATATATATATATATATATATACACACACATATACATATATATGTGTGTATATATATATGTGTGTGTGTGTGTGTGTGTGTGTGTGTGTGTGTGGGGGTGTATGAGATCAGTCTCCGCTGTCACTGGCTTTTACTCTGAAGGCTCTAACCGGATGTGTGCTACGGCGGCTAGCTGGGTTCACTCCGCGTCGCTCCGCCGCTTCTGCTGACGATGGGAGACGTTTTGTGCGAAGAGCTGGAGGATTTAGTTCACTTCTCAGTGCACGACCTGCCGGCAAGAGGCTATGTCGTCATGGAGGAGATTCGACGTCAGGGGAAACTGTGCGACGTCACGCTTAAGGTAAAACTGGCGACGCCCGAGGCTACGGTTAGCCTGTTAGTTAGCTAACAGCCCGTCAGCTGCCAGCGTAGATGCTAACAACATGCTAACAGCGGATTATTAAAACAAGCTAACAGCAAGTTGAAACAGTGCAGAGACGTCATATGCTGCTGAATTTGCCGACCTTTGACCTCCTGCCACCCGCGGATGCTAGTTGACTGTCATGTTGTCATGGTGACCAGAGAGTTGACGGCTGCAGGTGTTTCCGGTATTTTAAAGTCCACACAGACTCGGTCCTACTTTGTGTCCGCGAGTTGCAGCGGATTGATACCACACACAGTAAAGCGTCAATTAGTGGCTCAGCGACAGGTGTGAAGTAGTGCTCAGTACTGCTAGTACTAATTGCACTCCGTACTAATACCACACTGAATATACTCTAGAAGTTAAAAAAAACAAACAAAAAAAAAACAACAACCTGTGACCAAGTAAAAGTATGCAAGTATTGTGATCTAACTGTGGTAAAATTATTGCTGTGTCAGTAAATGTTTGCTGACAGTGTTTTTTCAATTGTATCTGATGTAGTAATGCCATCAATAGCAGTTGTATGAGTGAAGTGACAAGTCTACAGGTAGGACCCCTGTCCAGGTCTACAGGTCTTCTTGTCTTCCCTGCAGGTCGGGGATCATAAGTTCAGTGCTCACCGGATCGTTCTGGCAGCGTCCATCCCCTACTTTCATGCCATGTTCACAAACGACATGGTGGAGTGTAAACAGGACGAGATCCTGATGCAGGGCATGGACCCCAGGTAACCAAAAACCAGTACAGTTACCCACAAACCAGTCTAACGCCAGTCTGGCACCAGTCTGACACCAGTTTCACTTGTCTGACACCAGTGTAAGTAGTATCACCAGCATCACCAGTGTAACCAGTGCCTGTCTTCCTGCAGTGCTCTGGAGGCTCTAATAAACTTTGCGTACAGTGGCCATGTTGCCATTGACCAGCAGAACGTCCAGTCTCTCCTGATTGGCTCGAGCTTCCTGCAGCTGCAGAACGTGAAGGACGCCTGCTGCTCCTTCCTGCAGGAAAGGTGAGTGACACATCTCAGCACCGCAAATGGTCAGTATGAATCAGCACCGCACACACTCAGTGCGACTCAACACTGCACAGGATCAGTACGGCTCAGCACGGATCAGCACCACACACGCTCAGCACTGCACACCCTCAGTACGACTCAGCACGGCACACGCTCAGCACAACTCGGCACCGCATACGGCCAGTACGTCTCAGCATGGCTCAGCACGGCTCAGCACCGTTTGAATTCACAGAAACATTAGAATTATCTCACTTTCAGTGATCTTTAAATAAGCTCTGTAGGGCTGGGTATCGATTCAGATTTTCCAGATCGATTCGCTTCGATATTTCAAAGTTCTGATTTGATTCGATCCGATTCAATATTGATTCAGTCAGGGATATTTCAGTTAAAATAAATGCTCCCTTATTTTCTGCCGTGACGAGTCTGTGACTGTGTTTCCGGGTGATGTCTCGTCAAATGGTTGCAAAGATTCATATTGCCGCTGTATTTTATCTTCCCGTTGCATATTTTTCATACTACTTGTTTTTTGTCCAACTCGTCATTTTCTTCCAACTTCTTAAATGCGAAATGCATCCAAACATCAGCTTTTAAACTTGTTGACGGTGCCTGGAGAGGTGGACTCACTTCTGCCATGTTTGTTTGACTGCTGGCAGTAACATCTCACGAGATGCCTGTTTCTCTACCTGTCTCCCTCCTTACCTGTCTCTCTACCTGTCTCCGTCCCTACCTGTCCCTCTCCCTACCCGGCCCCCTACCTGTCTATCTACCTAACTGTCTGTCTACCTACCTGTGTCTCTGCTGGTCTTTGTCCCCAGGTTACACCCTAAGAACTGTCTAGGTGTGCGTCAGTTTGCAGAGACCATGATGTGCACCACTCTGTACGACTCAGCCAACAGTTTCCTCCATCAGCACTTTGTGGAGGTTTCTCTGTCCGAGGAGTTTCTGGGTTTGAGGACGGAGGAGGTTCTGGAGCTCGTCGGCTGTGATGAACTCAATATTAAAGCAGAGGAGCAGGTGAGACACCTGAAGAGAAACACATCTGCGTGATACCTGTGCAGGTGTTTCAGGTGTGGGGAATGTGTCATACCTGTGCAGGTGTTTGAGGCAGTGTTGACATGGGTTCATCACGACCAGGACCTGAGGGAATCCCTGCTGCCAGATCTGCTGTCAAAGATCAGACTCCCTCTTTGTCGACCTCAGTTCCTGTCAGACCGAGTCCAGCAGGATGAACTGATCCGATGCTGCCATAAATGCAGGTAATTACTACTAATAGCTAACACGTTGCTCATGCCAACCTCTAATATATCCAGTGCTCATCAAATATATTGGCACACCAAAGGGAATCATGAATTCACTTCACTTTCTGTAGAATGTAGTTAAAAAAATGCCATTTCTGTTGAGGAATTGGGACCCCCACAATTATTCCCACTTAAAATTGCTAAAATGACACACAGATGTATCACATCAGGTGAACATGATTATAACATAGTTACAAGGAGGCTTGTCTTCTTTTATTTGGTAATGCTGACTGTTGAAGTGACAGTGAATACCATGGTTAGATCCAAAGAGCTGTCTGATGCCTGGAAGGTCTGGAAAGGCTTTTAAAACCAGAGATTCCACTGTAGACAAAATGGTCCACAACTGGAGGACATTCAAGACAACTGCCAACATGCCCAGGGACCTCATTTATCAATAAACGTGTAAATCTGCAGTACACAGAAAAACTGAAAGTTGCGTACATGCTAAAAATATACACCTTTTTCAAAACTGTCAAACTGTGTGTGTGCAGTGATGGGTGCTATTTCCATTGAGTCGAGAAAAGTGCAGACTTGAGCATGCCTCATATCCCACCCTCTACACCAACTTCGTAGTTGCTGTACGCCAGGTCCTGATGCTTTTGGTCCGTTGGCGACACTTAGGTCACTTTCACACCTAACCAAGTGAACTCGGTTTGCTTGGGGAGCTGAAAGTTGCAACATTGCTGCATTTATCACTTGGTTCGATTCCATTTTCACACTGCAATTCCTGAACCGCACCAAACTTTCTGAGCATCAACAGTCAGGTATGTAACTTCACAGACTACAAACAGGGGTGGACTGGCAATCTTGCATTGTGCTTCGTTACATTATTTGAGGGAATGCTACAACGTTAACGTTGCCTACCTACATACTAGTGAACGCAACCATCACTAACGCTAAAGTAGTTCCTCAGGGATTGAAGCTGTTAATTTTCTAACTTTGACAATATATCGTGTGACAACACATCAGCACAGAGTTTAAGGGCTGTGACTGTTGGTAGTTGTGATTAATTTTGTTTAAATATGTCAAATTGTGAATTTATTGGTTATGTTGTTCAGATGATTGCGCTAAGCTAGCTAACTGCTAACAGTGGTCACTCATTGTTTGTTTTGGTCTGGAGTGCACGCTGTACTTCCTCTATCCAAGATACACTGTGCACTACGTACATTTGGTCCTGTGTTTGATCCTGTGAGCTTTTACAGGAAACGAACTCTGGTCCGTTTAAAGCGGACCAAACGAGGACAGTGTGAAAACGACCTTAGAGGGGATGCTGGGAAAATGTCACTAGTTGGAAAACAGCTGTGTGCAGAGCTGTCCGGCCTTGTAGCACCACAGCAAGGAACTGGGCTAACGGTGACCATACAGGTGCTGACCACACTGGGCTTCTTGGCCACTGGCTCATTTTGGCAGCAGCTGGCTGGCACAATCTGATATCACCAAGTAATTAACAGTCCGGGACACCTAACACATTAGTCCTGGACCACTAACCCTAATCCTTTCCCTAACTGTAAAAACTTTGACATTTGTCCAGGACTGTTTAATACTTGGTGATATCAGATCATCCAGCTGGCTGACTGATTGGGAGTCAGCCAGTCGACCCTGAGCCGGGCCATGCCACTTGTGTTGGACGGGTTCATGCATATGTCAGCCAGGTGTATAAAATTCCCATACAATGCAGTTGAACAGGCCAAAATTAAAGTGCAACTTGCAGCAATAGCCGGATATCCTAATGTGATCAAAGCTATCGACTGCACTTATGTTGCAATAAGGATGAATATGTTTACGTTAACTCTAAACATTTTCACTCCATCAATGTGCAAAGTATTTGCAATAAGCAAATGCATTTGACCAACATTGTTGCGAGGTGGTCTGTCTTCCCCCGACTCATAGTTTGCATGTGTGCGTCCCTAATTATCATCTACAAAAATGTGTAAAGGCACGTGCAGAGATGCACCAATCCACTTTTTTCACTTTCAATACCAATATCTAAGGTTTAGTATTGCCCGATACTGATCCGATACTGATACAGAAAAGCAGCGCTGTATTACCTAACAAACTATGTCTCATTGTGTGGAAAAAAATGGGATCATTCTTTTGTGTAAGGTAACGTAAGACTTGACTTAAACTTAACTTGTTTTAAACAAATAAACAGATATAAATGTACTGAATTACTTATTTACTACATATCTACTTTGACAAACTTCCCAAAAAGCATTGCCAGAGATAAGGTGAGGAACAGAAGTCCTACCTTCGTACCAGCCCTTGCTGATCTGATCAATATGTTTGGGAAGGTTTCAGGGTATAAAGTTAACAAAACCAAATCTTCTGTTCTCTTCCTCAAAGAGTGAGAGAGTCTCCGCCCTACAGTCCAGCAGCTGTTTATGAATGCACCTGAAGGATTTAGATATCTTTGCGTCTTTATTACTCCCAATGTAGACTCATTAATCTCTGCTCATTATGACCCAGTTATTTTAAAAGTGAAGGAGTCTCTAAGCACATGGGTCTCACTCCCCTTGTCTGTGATTGTGAGGTGTAAATGTTTTCAAGATTAATGTTCTTCCTAAATTCCTTTATTTGTTCTTATCAATCCCACTTCTGCCTCCTCCTAAATTTTTCTGAGATATGAAAACAACTCTTACTAAATTCAAACACTTCTGTATCTCCCATTTGACAGAGGAGGCTTGAAGGTGCCAAATCTACTGTGGTACTATTGGGCAGCCCAGCTTAGGGTATCAATAGTCAATGTGGTTCTTATTACATCCAGAGTTATCTTGGGTTAAAATGGAAGCATCGTCTACAAGGGCGATAGCCCATACTGTCATTCATAAATATTTCTGAATGCTAGTAGTCATCTTTATTGTCCTTATTGTTAGTTGGCCCATGCCTAAAACAACCTCAAGCTGAATTTCAAAGCTGATGGCTAAATAAGAGCCACTGAACAGGTGCACACTTCATAATCCTATTAGTCAAGTAATCATTAAGCTGGTCGATAGATTAGTCAACTATCAAAATAATCGTTAGCTGCAGCCCTACTCCTGCCTCCTGTCATCTGCCTGCTGTCTTTCCTTCCTGTCTCCTGCCTCATGTCTGTCTCTGCTGTGTTTCCTGTCAGGGATCTGGTGGATGAAGCCAAAGACTTCCACCTGATGCCGGAACGCCGTCCTCACCTGCCGTCCTTTAAGACCAGACAGAGGTGCTGCACGTCCATCACAGGACTCATCTATGCCGTGGGAGGACTGAACAGCTCTGGTAAAGTGCTCACCTTTTATTCAAGCAGCATATTATAATAATAAATAATTAGTGCTGTCGAGAGATTAATTAATTGTGATCTGTAATTAATTAATCTAATTGAACTCTTTTTCAATCTCACCTAAATATTGCTGAGAAGAGCCCTCAACTTGAGGTATCTTCATTTAAATTCATCACATTATTGTGGCAGATCAAAAGATTGATAAATAACAAAAAAGTGGCTTTATGAAGTCATTTATTGTTTCAAACGGACTTGAACAGATGCAGATCATTTCCATTCTGCTGTATTTGAGACAAGTCCAAAGTGCTGCTTCCAACCTCTAGTTTCAACCTTTTGTCAATTGCCAAATAATTAGAAAATACAAATAAAATAATAAAACAAACATCAAGTCCATAAAGTGCTGCAAGTTAACCCTTCAAGAAAAATACATCCCTATAGGGTTGGCTAGTCGCTATGTCACAAATCACTTCCGGGTCCAAACCCCTGCTGCGAATGTAAACTGTAATGGTTGCAGCCTATCTGTTCCGCTAGATTGTAAGACGCCTGGTAAGGCTATGAAGACATGGAATACACCGTTTGAAAGGCAAAACTGTGAGGATTTGGCCATAATTTAAGGTAAGTTGATCGGACTTGTATATCTCTCGTGCAACGCTATCGCGAACCATCGGCACAAATGTAAACAGAGATGGCTGCAGCTACAGAGCCAGTCACCTTTTTCACGATTACTTCATACTTTGCCAGTTTCCCAAACTTTGTCAAAAAGGAACCGATCAGCTTATACTAAACCATCCCAAACACAATGATAGACAATCAATGTCCACTTCAAGGAAGAAGCCCAACGCATAAAAACGGATTTTATAAAAAGGCAACTCGCATACAGAGACAGTAAAGTTAGAGAATAAAAATTAGATTAACGCAATTAAAAAACATTACGCACTAAATATAACTGTAAGTGCAATTAATGCGATAATTTGACACCCCTATAAATAATATAATAATAATAATAAAGCTATAATAATATCATTAATAATTTACCGGTAATATTGAGGCATTGCAAGATTGCTGCTGTTTGATTGGTCCTCAGTCGGTGCTTCCTTCTACAGGGGACTCTTTAAACGTGGTCGAGGTGTTTGATCCAATGGGGAACTTCTGGGAGCGTTGTCAGCCAATGAGGATGGCTCGCAGCAGAGTGGGTGTGGCAGTCGTTAACGGGCTACTGTACGCCATTGGTGGCTACGACGGCCAATCACGGCTCAGCACAGTGGAGGTTTACAACCCAGAGACGGACAGCTGGACACGTGTGTCGAGCATGAACAGCCAGCGCAGGTCACTATCCAGACAATACACTGATCAATACACTGGTAAATACACTGATCCTGAAAGAGGACTACTAACACTTGATGTAATCCTTAGCGCCATGGGAACGGTTGTGATTGATGGACACATCTATGTGTGTGGCGGCTACGATGGAAAATCATCTCTGAACTCCGTGGAGTGTTACTCTCCAGAGACTGACAGGTGAGTTATCTGACGGCAGAGACCCCGCTTTAGCTTCGCCTTTTTAGCTTCACCATATTAGCCTCACCATGTTAGCTTCACCCTATTAGTACCATGTCATCTTCAGCTTCAAGACGTTAGCTTTACCACGTGAGCCTCATCACATTAGTTTCCCCGTTAGCACCATGTTAGCTTCACCCTTTTCCTCCAGGGGCCAGTATGACTTATCACTGTTTACTGGGGCCTCATGTGTTTGGTTTATTTTATATCTGTAGATTCATTACAGAAGTTTTCTGAAGCAAGTAAGGGTTTAAATTGAGTTGAGGTGGTTTGGGATAAATGAGTGGATTTTAATAGGATAGTAAAGGATTCTAATATATCTATGTGGTTTCTCTGCAGTTTAAGGAGTAAAGCCCCTTAATTTAGCTATTCCAGAATATTCACTTGAATAACAACAATAAAGGCATCAAGTAATAACCATCAGTATATTGATGATGATGTTGATCTTCTGCAGGTGGACGGTGGTGACGGAGATGAGTGCGAGTCGCAGCGCTGCAGGTGTGGCGGTGTTCGACGGACGCATCTTTGTCTCTGGTGGTCATGACGGTTTACAGATCTTCAACACGGTCAGTGCGGTCATGGAGTCCTGTGGAAATGAACATGAATGTTTCATTCTGTACTGGTATGTACTGGAAATATCTGACTGTGTTGCACCTCCTCCTGTCCTGCAGGTGGAGTACTACAACCACCACACCAACCGCTGGCACCCAGCGGCGGCCATGATGAACAAGCGTTGCCGTCATGGGGCAGCGGCTCTGGGCAGTCACATGTATGTGGCGGGGGGGTACGACGGCTCGGGCTTCCTCAGCGGGGCCGAGGTGTTCGGCTCGGCGTCAGGGCAGTGGAGCGTCCTGGTAGCCATGAACACTCGGCGCAGTAGAGTGTCGCTGGTCGCTACATCAGGACGCCTGTACGCAGTGGGCGGCTACGACGGACAGTCCAATCTCAGCTCTGTAGAGATGTTCAACCCCGACACCAACCGCTGGACCTTCATGGCCCCCATGGTCTGCCATGAGGGGGGGGTCGGGGTTGGCTGCATTCCGCTGCAGCCTGCCTAAACCCTCCAATCAGAGGCTGAGGATTGATGCATTATTGACGGCTGCAGACAGGGAGGCGGCACACTCCGCTGGCACTCTCTGAGCTTTATCGGTACGACGGCCGGGCTCAGACCTGCACACTGATCCCGGCCCTGTGGGATTATGGGTCAAAACTGTAGCTAGCTGCTAGCGTTGTGCTATTAGCGAGCGTGTGGACTGATTAATGTTAAATATTGATTTTGTACTTGATTGACCAATGGGAATTCACCTCCTTTTCAAAACAAAGCTGTTGACATGGAACAGGAGTACAGTTCTGATCCGTTTTCTGTGACCAAGTTCACCACACCGTTTTTTTGATCGGCTGTAATCAGTGTTGCAAATCAGCACCAGTCACCAGCCAGATGCTGCTAAAAATACCCAGACTGCTCTGTCTGCTTAGACTCCAGAATACATCAGCCACAGTGGACAGAGATCTTCTCTACCCCAGGCTGTCACTAACAGTCAGGAATTGGAGTGGCACACACATGAGGAAGAAATGTGTTTTATGAAGCATTTAAATTAAAAACTTAAAACTGAAATCAAAGCAGAGAAATAGCTTCCCTTTAGCCACCTTTCATTTACAGCTGAGCTTTTTCCTTTGGCGGCATTTCATCAGAGAAATTAGGCTTTGTGAAAAGGAGGAAGCCTAATCTGATAGATGCTAACATAATAGTCAGATCAGATGTTTGTTTTTTTTGGGGGGGGGCGACAGGAGGAGCTGCTGGTCTCTCAGACACCTTCAACCTGTAGGTCAGAGACGATGACGTCACCAGTTATTGTGCCATCACAGATGATCTTTGCCTCCTTGTCTTTCTTTTCTGTCTTTGTCCTGCTGAATGTCTGTGTGTGTTACAGACCATAATATCCTGTCATGTCATCATGGTCCTGAGAGACGATGAGTCAAAACATCCCAGTGGTGGTGCTAGAGGAACTCTCCTAAAGTGAGTGTGTCTGAGTAATTATTTCAGCTCAGTATTCAGTGGATTGTTAATTATGATGCTGTTAAAACAGAAGTGAAACCATAGTGAAGAACAGTTTGTTTAGTGTTCCACTCAGTGGAAACCACCCAGAGCTTTTAGCCCCCTCCTGTGCGCTTCCTCAGCATGGACTTTGCTCAGTTGTCATGGAGACAGTTCAGTTGATGTCCTGCCTCTGAAGGTCATGACGTAGAACTTTATTTGCAAATTCAAGAATAAATCTGGAAGCTCAACAGTAGGTTTCAATTAAAAATGTTCTTGATGAAATCAATTATTATGATTATTTTTTATTAATTAACAGAAATAATCAAATGCCCATTTTAGTAGATATAATCGAAGCTCTGATTGAGTTACTGAGTGTTCACTCTGCAGCCTCTGAGAGGATCTGCAGATCATTAAAGAAGCTGCTGTTTCCTGACTCAACCGGCTCTTTATTCCTCATAATAAGAATATTAATATTCAGTTTTGATCACTTGTTAATTAAACCTCAGTGGATAAAGTAAATAATTTCCAAATGAAGATCTTTTAATTAAAACTGAACTGGAATGTCTCAAACCACACGCAGCGTTTTAAATCATTTCAAAGCTTTTATTTTCTCATCAGCAGTTTAAACAGAAACACTGACGACAAAAATCATTTAAACGTCCCTCATCTGGACCAGTTCAGTTCTAGAAACAGGTTTACCTTCTGATAACACACCACATTCACACCTGGACCTGCTGCTGGATTCTCAGCACTATTCACACCTGCACTCGCGACCAGGTAGGAAGTCCTCCAGCAGAGCCCAGGTAAGCCTCACAGAGTTTGTCTGAACAAACACAATCTGTGCTGGACTTCAGTCTGCTCCTCGAATCCTCCCTGCGGATCACTGTCCTGGAGGTCCCGGAGAGTTCATCCTGGCCTCTGTAGCACTGGTTGCTCCCTCAGGCTCTGAATGCAGACCCGGACACCTGGACAGGTATTTTGAATTATTTACTTACACAGTAATCAGTTTTAATTAGATGGTTTCATATTTCAGTTGACCGGCTGGGACACATCCTGATTTAGTATTTCTGGTTTCATAGATATGGTCCTGCTCTCAGGACTGGGCTCTGGTCTCAGGCCTGGGTTAGGGTGGTGTGTTGTGGACTCACGGTGTCTCTGTGGACTTGAAGCGGCTCTCCTCTCCGTCCAGGATGCCGTGGTAGATGGTGATCTCTTCCTCCAGCCGTTGCTTGTTGCTCAGCAACGTGTCGTAGTCGCGGCGCTGCTGTTCGATGTCGCTGTGCACATCGGCGAGCTCCGCTTCCAGCTTGGCCACCACTGAGCCCAGGTTCTGCAGCTCCACGTCGTGCCAGTGCCGGGCGTCACCCAGGGAAGTCTCCAGACCTCGTCTCTGCAGGGCAACAGACATAGTGACATGTTTCTGAGGCCAGTCACACTTCTAATCAGGTTATTGATCGCGTCTCACCAGCGCTCTGATGGACTCGGTCTCGGCCTGCAGACTCTGGATCTTGCAGCCGGTGTCATTACACTCGGCCTTCAGCGCCTCCACCTGCTCCTCCTCAGGACTCAGTCTGCTGCTGACACTCTGTGCCTCCTGCAGTCAGAACAATTAGAGCACACAACAGTCAAAACACAATCAGAAGCCCGTCAGAGTACAGTCCACCAGGTGAGACGTCCTCACCTTACACTCCAGGTAGCTGTCTGTCTCAGCCCGGTTCTTCTCCATCACCTTCTCCCAGTGGCTCCGGATGTAGGCCAGGATCTGGTCCAGACTGGTTTCTATGGGTGCGTCGGGTTCATCCACCTCACGTCCGGCCATCTGACTGTAGAGGACTCGCACGTCCTGTTGGAGGGTTTTTGTTTTAAATTTAACTTTATAAATGATCACGATTTAAATAAAAATAGCAATAAATTATTTTTTGAAAAAAGAAAAAAAAACATTTTAAGACAATAAGAAAAGGATAATTTAATTAATCAAGTATTTATTTAATTGATAATTATCACTGTAAAGTTCCAGTGACACACTGCAGACCAGTCTCTTTTATTAAGTGGTCTGTAACTGACTTTTTGTTTTCTATTCGTGAAACACTGGGCTGTGGATGTCTGTGGTGGAGGTCAGATGTGTTTGGTGGGACCTGCTCATGATGGAGCTCCAGGCTGCGGAGCTCGGCTCTCATGTTCTCCATTTGCTCCTCCAGCTCGGCCCTCGTCAGGTTGGCGTCATCGATCACTTTGTACAGAGAGCTGATTTCCTCCTCCACTGCTTTCCTGAAGGGCTGCTCGTTCTCGTACCTGCAGGACCAAGGCACACCTTAGTCCTGAGCTTTACCTTGAACCTGGTCAAAATGATTGGTTCCTGTGTGACCTCTGACCTGTCCTTGAAGTCCTCAGCATTGGCCTGAACGTTCTCTGTCTGCAGCATTAGACGGGCATTGTCCAGGATCGCTTCACTGACCTGAGGAAATGTGAGAACCTGAATATTAAGAGCAGCCAGCAGGAGGCAGCACACACACTGCAAGACAGTTAATATTTTCCTGTTGTTGCCACAGAGACGCTGAAGTCATGACTATTGAAACCAGATGAGTCAGAGGTGAATTTCATTAAAGTGTCAGAAGGGGACTGTTGAACTTTCTGTTGGACATGCTCTACGTATTCCAGATATGTTTTTTGTGTGTTGACACAAATGCCACATCAGTTTGCGTATTTTCTGTGATGCATCAAGGTGAAAGCAGTTTCAGACCACAGCTGTCATGAGACTACCCACAAGTAACTTGTGACCCGGTGTGAGTGGTTTCTGGAAGACGTCATGAGCATTTTTTCTAGACACACAGCTAGCGTGGTGCTAACGTAGCTGCAGCTGTGTTCCTGTCGCCCCACCTGTCCTCACCTGTCTGTCGACCTCCTCCCCCACCTGTCCTCACCTGTCTGTAGAAGTCTTCCCCCACCTGTCCTCACCTGTCTGTAGAAGTCTTCCCCCACCTGTCCTCACCTATATGAATTCATCTTCCCCTCATCTGTTTTTAGACATCCACCCCCCAACCTGTCCCCATTTGTACTCACTTGTCCTCCACTGTCTGTATTTTTATTTCTCTCACCCCTCATCCCACTTGTCCTCACCTGTCTATAGTCTTCTCCCAGCCTGTCTGAATTATTCTTCCCCTTACCTGTCTGTAGACGTCCTCCCACTCCCTCCTGAGGGGCCCCCAGGCTCCAGCGCTGGATGCTTTGCGGTCCAAACTGAGTCTGATCTGTTCCTCCAGCTGCTGGTTCAGCTGCTCTAGAGCTCTCACTTTGTCCCTGTACTCCATTAGGCAGCTGTTCAATCCGGCGGCCATGGTGCCATGACCTGCTGCCCGCTCCCCTGCCCGGGGAAGCACCGGTGCCGTGCTGCTCCTCATCCCCTGTAGGAAGACACTGCTGATGCCAAGAGCCCTCCGGGAAACTCTTGTCCCCAGGCAAGAGGCCCCACCCATGGGGGGGGTGGAGCCCACGAAGACGCCGCGGGTGTCTTTATGGGCTCCAGCTGAAGCGACCCGGCTGCAGGAGCTGGAGGCTGGCCGCTCCGAGGATGGCTGTCCCAGGAAGGATGAGCGGCGTCGTGGCAGAGGCATGATGTTCAACAGCTGCCAGCATCAAACCGCTCTGAGCCCCTCACACCCGTGATTTATGGGAGGACCAGGTTCTGGAAACATGGCCACCTTTGTTCAGGAGCTGTTTGTGTTGCTGCAGCGACCAAGCCTTTGTTCTCATGGAAACACAGAGTTTCAGCTGCATCAGCAGGGGGGAAGAGTCCTGAAACACTCATTACATTTAGGCCTTTATGATCCCCATTATGTCAATAATAACAATAATAATATTAACTGAAGTTAACTGAAAATTACTTATTATCAACAACTTTCTCTCTCACTTCTCTTTCTGTCACATTTTGTTTTTCTGACCTGAATTGACATAAATCCACAGACTGAAGGTCTGGACCTGCTAGTCCAGAGTCAGGACCTTCTGCCAGTCCAGGGTCATGACCTGCTTGTCCAACGTCTGGACCTGTTGATCTTGTCTATAGTGGATCCTCTGTTTATTGTAAATCTCATGTATTTCCTGAACCTTTCTATTGTGTTGCCTTTTCCCATGATTCATCGCAGCCATGTGCTATTACAATTTAGTTTAATACAATAACTATAACATCATATAACCAGCTATAATATAGTATGTGTTCTGTTGTTACAGAACAAACAAGAGTGAGAGGAGGAAGGATGTGAAGAAATGAGTGACTTCACTTCTTCCTGTTTTTCAGGTTCAAACTCTTTAATGTTGGTATTAACATGTTGAACATTCACTTCAGGCTGAGACCGAAAAACATCCAGAAAAACTAAGTACACCATCAGACAGTCAGTTAACAGTTAACTAGCTAACTGACATTAAACAAGCAGCAGACTGACAGATTAATCACATTGATGTCACTCGTTCTGACTCATCCTTACTTCCTCCATGTGATGCGATGTTGTTCCTTTTCTAACAGGATGATGCAACAACTGAGGAAAACAGGTCACAAACTGTCACTTCCAGCAGCTAAAAAACAAACAGTTTGTCGGTAAGCGATTCACATTCAGGTAAGAGGAAAAAGTCCCTGAGAAAGTCCTGGAACAAATTAATGAAAGTCTTTTGATATCAAAATGATTCGAGGCCTTAAATATACCTGATTCCAGTTCAGTGACAAATTGACATAAAATCCATTAAATTAACCTTTAATTTCTCCTGACAACACACAAACATCTTTATCTAAAGCAGAGTGTTTGGAGCCATTTAATGTCCTTTAATTTGAAAAACTAAACCCTTAATTTGAAAACCCCTTGAACACATCATGTAGATTTTCAGGGCTTTGTGAGGCTTTGAGAGATGAGTATGGGCATCACTGTTTGACGTTGCAATATTGGACGTGTCTACAGAGACAGTGCCTGCGAGGTGTCGCTATCTGACATCACAGAGGCTCTGGTTGAGCCGCGGCAGGACTTACTCAGCTGACTGCTGCTGGTCGGCTGGAAGCGGCACATGTGCAGCAGCTGCAACACGTCATGGCGGAAACGTACCCCAACAAAGGCGTAAAGGAAGGGGTTGAGGCAGGCATGTGTGTAGGCCAGACTCTTCAGCACCTGCCCCGCTTTGTCGAAGCGCTTCCAGTCTTCGCAGTCCGTCATGGTCATATTGGAGGCCTGCGCCGCCTCCACCACCAGCACGCCAGTGTATGGCAGTTGGGACACGATGAATGCCACCACCACAGCCAGGATGACGCGCATGGCCTTGTGCTTCTGGAAGTTGCGGGTTTTGAGCAGCTTGACGATGATGACGCTGTAGCAGAAAGCCATGACGAGGAAGGGCAGGCAGAATCCCATGGTCACCTGCAGCGCCAGCACCAGGATCTTGGCTCGGTTGCCCAGGAAAGGAGGGAACACCATCCTGCAGTACTCCCCGGCGGTGGTAGCAAACACGAGCTCAGGTGTGGCGAGCAGCAGGGCCAGTAGCCACACCCCCATGCATACCAGCCGGCTGCATCGGCGGCGCTCCACCTGTGAATTTTGTGCCTTTGTGGCCTGCACGATGACCACGTAGCGGTCAACGCTGATGCAGGTGAGTAGCAGCATACTGCTGAACAGGTTTACCTTGTAGAGGGCAGAGTTCAATTTGCAGAGGGTGGAGCCAAAGCTCCAGCAGCCGTGAGATGCCTCAACCGCCCATAATGGCAGCGTCACAAGGAAGAGCAGGTCAGCCACCGCCAGGTTCAGCAGGTACACGTCTGTCATGGTTTTCAGCCGCCGCCGGAAGTTCAGGTAGATCCACACCACAGCCAAGTTACCAACTCCCCCCACCAAGGCAATTATCCAGAAGAGAGGCGGCTCATAGTGACTCCTGAACACCCGCACCGATGAGCGATCGCAGAACAGGTCGTCACCGTAGTCTGTGTAATCACCATCAGTGGTGGGCGAGAGGCTGGTGGAGGATGGTTCCTGATAGGCAGAGATGACACACCTGAACACACCTGCACACACCTAACCTCACCTGGACACACTTAATGTAGCCAATCTCAGTTTGTGTTAAAATATTAATCATAAAATGAGCAGATCAAGAACTAAAATAAATAATAATAACAACACTAAACATTTTTAATCTTATTAATAATGAGAACTCTACTCCTACCACTACTATTAATAATAATAAAAATTACAGCAATAACACTATTAATAATAATAAAAATCACAGTAATAACACTATTAATAATGATAATAATAATGTTACCTCGGTGGTGAACACCACCATGATGTCATCCATGGAGGTCATATGATTCTTTGGTTATGGTGATGAGGTCATTCAGTGGCCTTCACAACAAACAAAAAGATAAACAGATCAGGACAAACAGTAGCTGTGACATCACATTTTAGTCGCTAATAACAACGTTAACAAAGTATGATCAAGTACTGTAATCCAGTGTTAAAGTATCTTTCCCTCTTTGTAGTGAATATTAATTAGTATTATTACGCCTCTTCAAATTCAACTGATACAACTAATAACTATTAATCAGATCGGAGATATGATCAGAACTATTAATGATGATCATCATTAATAACACTGACGATAGCAACTATTAATTATCAAAACTATTGTACTACTATATCAAAATATTGATTATAATTAATAACACTAACTCTTAACAACTCTTAATGATTGGAACTAATAATAATGATCAGAAGTAATAATAATGATCATAATCAATGTAAACAGGTGGAACTGTTACATCTATGTTTAATTTAGAGAGAGATAGGTGTGCACTCACTGCAGGCTCTCTTGGTCTCTGGTGTCTCCTGGTCTCTGGTCTCTGCAGTGTCTCTCAGTCGGACCCCTTTGAGTCAAAGCAGAAGTTGAACACAGGGAGGAGCTGAGTGACGTAGGAACTCTAGCAGCAGCAGCAGTTGTAGTAGTAGTAGAAGTAGTAGCAGTACAGTTCAGTTTGTGGACTGTCACACTGATCTCAGGTCAGTAAATTTACATCTGATGACTTGATTTAGACTAGTGGCGAAAAGTAACGAAGTACATTTACTCAGGCACTCCACTTACATACAATTCTAAAATGTACTTATACCTAAACATACTGGACATGTCTCTGGCTGCAGTCTTCCAACCTGTCCAGGATGATCTGCTCTGCAATGTTGTCATGGTAAAAATAATATGTCAGGTTTTTCCATGCCTTGTGAATTGAGATAGAAGGCTCTCTCAATTTTTCTCAAAAATCTATGTTGGTGTTTGTTTCTGTAGTCTCACTTCCACCTGTCCACCTGCATTAACATTGGGAAAATCAGGTACATTCTTTATCAAAATAATGCAGAAAAAATAGTCATGCATTTGTTACTTCTAGACTGGACTATTGCAATTCCTTATTATCAGGCTGCCCCAATATGTCTATCAAGACTCTCCAGCTGGTCCAGAACGCTGCACTATTTGTTCTGACCAGAGCCAGGAAAAGAGACCGTATTTCTCCTGTGTTAGCCTCTCTGCACTGGCTCCCTGTAAAATCTAGAATACAATTTAAAATCCTCCTCTCCTATAAGGCACTGAATGGTCAGGCACCGTCTTATCTTTAAGAGCTGATAGTACACTATAATCCTGCTAGAACTCTGCAGGACTACTGGAGGTTCCTAGGATACACAAAAGTAGAATGGGAGCCAGAGCTTTTAGCTATCAAGCTCCTCTTCTGTGACTCCCCATTCAAGTCTGGGAGGCAGACACCACCTCCTTATTTAAGAGCAGGCTTAAGACTTTCCTTTTGGATAGTGCTTATAATTAGGGCTGACTCAGGCTGACTTGGATCAGTCCATAGTTCTACTGCTATAGATCTAGACTCCTTGGATCAGTCCATAGTTCTGCTGCTATAGATCTAGACTCCTTGGATTGGTCCATAGTTCTGCTGCTATAGGTCTAGACTCATTGGATCGGTCCATAGTTCTGCCACTATAGGTCTAGATTCCTTGGATCGGTCCATAGTTCTGCTGCTATAGGTCTAGACTCATTGGATCAGTCCATAGTCCTGCTGCTATAGATCTAGACTCATTGGATCAGTCCATAGTTCTGCTGCTATAGGTCTGGACTCCTTGGATCGGTCCATAGTTCTGCTGCTATAGATCTAGACTCATTGGATCAGTCCATAGTTCTACTGCTATAGGTCTGGACTCCTTGGATCGGTCCATAGTTCTGCTACTATAGATCTAGACTCATTGGATCGGTCCATAATTCTGCTGCTATAGATCTAGACTCCTTGGATCGGTCCATAGTTCTGTCGCTATATTTTCAGACTCCTTGGATCGGTCCATAGTTCTGCTGCTATAGGTCTAGACTCCTTGGATCGGTCCATAGTTCTGTCGCTATAGGTTCAGACTCCTTGGATCGGTCCATAGCTCTGCTGCTATAGGTCTAGACTCATTGGATCGGTCCATAGTTCTGCTGCTATAGATCTAGACTCCTTGGATCGGTCCATAGTTCTGCTGCTATAGATCTAGACTCCTTGGATCGGTCCATAGTTCTATCGCTATAGGTTCAGACTCCTTGGATCGGTCCATAGTTCTGCTGCTATAGGTCTAGACTCAATGGATCGGTCCATAGTTCTGCTGCTATAGGTCTAGACTCATTGGATCAGGCCATAGTTCTGCTGCTATAGATCTAGACTCATTGGATCAGTCCATAGTTCTGCTGCTATAGGTCTAGACTTCTTGAATCAGTCCATGGTTCTGCTGCTATAGATCTGGACTCCTTGGATCGGTCCATAGTTCTGCTACTATAGATCTAGACTCATTGGATCGGTCCATAATTCTGCTGCTATAGATCTAGACTCATTGGATCAGTCCATAGTTCTGCTGCTATAGATCTAGACTCATTGGATCAGTCCATAGTTCTGCTGCTATAGGTCTAGACTCATTGGATCAGTCCATAGTTCTGCTGCTATAGGTCTAGACTCATTGGATCAGTCCATAGTTCTGCTGCTATAGGTCTAGACTGTCGGGAACTTCCTCTGACGCACTGAGCTCCTCTCCCTCTTCTTCCCCAGAGTCCTTGTGCTTTTTCATCTGGCAGATATACATGGGCTGAGGCTACTGGGTGGGAAGGACGTTGTGTCATCCAGGCTTCATCTGTTTGGTGAGGTGGAGAAGATGTGCTGCCAGGCTTCTTCTGGTTGGTGTGGTGGAGAGGAGGACATGCTGCTATAGGCTCCATCTGTTTGTTGTGGTGGAGAGCATGACATGTTGCTCAGAATCCTGACTTGTCTTGATTTGACTCCGGACAGCATGTCCTCATTACTGAGACACAACAACACTGAAACAGGAAGCAGCAACATGGCGTGACAGCATGTTCACACTGAGCAGCTCTGCGTGACAAGCTGCAACCACACATTCACTTCCTGTCTTGTCAGAACAGGAAAAAACAGGCTGGTCATGTGACCTGACACACTTCCTGTTTGCGCTCTTCTTACTAAACACAAACAGTGAGCAGTAAGATGCCGGTTATCATGGTTACAGGTCAGGGGGACCAAGGAAATCTGTCTAGTGATGTTTTATTGATAGTCACTTCGGTCTTCTCAAAGCTCTTCACCACGCCGACTGCCACAACCTTCTTCAAAACACATGGTGGGAGGAGAATCATTATATCATAATTACAGGATTATTAGAGTGTTATTAGAGGATTATTATATCATTATTAGAGAATCATCAGATGATTATTAGAGGGTTATTATATCATTAGAGGATTATTATATAATTATTACAGGATTATTAGAAATTGTCGTCAGTGTTATACCCTCATTATGAAGGTGGGATTAGAGAATTCTGATTATTAGTTTATTATATAAACATTATATAGTTATTCTGTTGTTATAAAATTACTTTTATGGCAGAAAAAAAACTTAATGATCACTCATAAAAGAATAATATTTATATTGTGGTTGTTGTTAATACTGTGTTGTTTGTTTTTTTTCACCATCCATCCATCCATTTTCTACCGCTTATCCTCATAGGGTCGTGGGGGGGCTGGAGCCTATTCCAGCTGTCTGAAAGGCAGGGTACACCCTGGACAAGTCGCCACCTCATTGCAGGACACATAGAGACAGACAACCAAATTAGCCAATTAACCTAATCCCCATGCATGTTTTTGGATGGTGGGAGGAAGCCGGAGTACCTGGAGAGAACCCACGCAGACACAGTGAGAACATGCAAACTCCACACAGAAAGGACCCTGGCCCCGGGCCCGGTACCTTCTTGCTGTGAGGCGACAGTGCTAACCACAACACCACCGTGCTGCCCTGTTTGTAGATGACAATTTGAAATAAATAATACAAAAAATCTGTGTCAAATTTATTTTTTAGAATTCTGATTTTGATAGAGGCTAATATTGATTCCATTTTATAGTATTATGTCCACTAGTGACGTTCTGTAACAGCTTATGAATAGGATTGAGTTATTTTATTTTTAGGGCTGTTGAAAGTAGTGCCTTAATGCGGATTAATCCATCATCATAATTGATCTGATTAAAAATTTTAACGCAATTGAGCCATCTGCAGCGCAGTGTCTCCAGCAACACATTTAAAGTAGAGTTACCAGCTCAAATGGTCAGTTGGTCCGGTAGTGACAGGAAGCAGAAACAACAAGACTAGTTTCTACTTCTGGGTCTTGTCTCAGCGGAGGCTACAGAACCTCTGAGTCGATGCAGACGAGTTGATGCTCCTCAATGGTTGGTCACATCGCCACACTGTCTGAGCCATGCTGCAGCTTTTGTGAAGTATTAAAAACATCCAATGGTTGGCTTATATTGACTAATAAACTCCAACATTCTCCTCTCATTGTTCACTGCGGCTGCTCTGATGTTCACATGTTGCCGATCAAGGCTTCCTGAGCAGTTTAGGAGCTTCCACTGTCTCCACATATCCATTTCTATAGTTTCTGGAGGAGATGCAGCACATCATTCAACCTTGATGCACAAGTGAAGCAGATAGACGCACATTGATTGCTTGTGGATAAATGGTAGTTTAAAATAAAGAGACAAAAATGTTAAGTTGTTTCTAGTTGTGCTGTTGAAACCGGAATAGAATGTCCTTCATGTCATTATACCATCGTACAGTGACATTGTAGAGCTTCTCCCTTTTCAGTGTACAACAATAAAATAGTATAAAAATAAGAAATAAATATGAAAAATAAGCATAAAAGTCTTGTAAATGTAAAATATGTATAAAAAAATGCCTTATATAAATATGTAAACAGGAAATGTACAATCATATTGCACTGGATGTTAGACTATGTACAGAATAAATTATATTGCACAGGGTGTTTAATAGAACAGCAGCAGTGACTGTTGAAGGGGTTTAATAAACACATTCAGTGCACATATAGTCCCTTTTTTTCTGTTTGCTCATGCAAAATAAAACACAATTAATATAGATAAATGAATGATAATTAATCCACAACAACCTGTGATTAATCTGATTAAAAAAATTTAACCGTTTGTCAGCCCTATTTATTTTATGTTGTAAGGAGTTGTAAAGATGTTAACCATTTACTCGCCCAGCAGTGGGAACTCAGCTTCTCCAGCTTCTTGCCGCTGCGCCGGTCAATCTTCACCGGCAGCTCCTCAAATTTAACCAGCATGGATCTGACTGGGGGGGGGTTCAGCACGATCACCTGACTGCAAGACACACTTTCAAACCACGTCCTGTCAGCATTACATGACCATTTCAACTCTTTTTATGGGAAAATTATAAAATAGCAAATTTATATTTCAAAAGAAAAGCACCTGAAAGGAACCCAGTTGGACACAGACTGGTGTCTAGGACAGGCCTGGTTCACACCTGGTATCAACATGATCCTGGCTGAACTGCTCTAAGAATGCCGTTCACAGCAGTTCACACCTGGTACCTGAGTCCCAAAGATGAGCAGTCACAATGTGTCTCTGTAGTTTCCTGTCATCTGGTAATCCAGTCACTCAGAATTCTTAACAGCAGGTGTGAACAGAGACGGACGAGGACTAACCTGAGCGGTGAAAGATGCAGCTCCACGCAGGGATTGTCTTTAATGTCTCTGGCTACATTCTCCCATTTGATGCCTCTGATGGAGAGGTTTTTGATGTTAAAGCTGATGTTGGCTCCGGGACATGCCTTGGTCAGAGACTCATGGTGCATTTCCACCAACTTCACCTCTGAAGACAGATTCTGGAGGGCGAACACAACCACCATACTTTTATTTGGAGCCTGCCCAGCTGTCTTAGTCAAGTCTCCAGTTCATCACAGGGCACATAAAGACAGACAACCACTCACACTCATATTCACACCTACGGGCAATTTAAATTAGCCAATTAACCTAATCCCCATGCATGTTTTTGGATGGTGGGAGGAAGCTGGAAAACCTGGAGAGAACCCACAGCATGCAACATAGGAGAGTACAGATCTTGAGGTTCTGGCAGTGGAGGTGTGAAGCTCTGCTGCTGGCTTTACAGCATCTTCAGTTGGAGGTGGAAAAATTGGGTGGGGTGATGGGGCAGTTGCACCCCCCAGTGGTGTGGGCAGGAGACTTCAATGTTTATAATCCACTGTGGGGTATAGTAAAAATAAAGATAAGTATGGGGCAGCAGGTGAGAATTTTTTTGGACACCCATTTGCTTGTGATGTCGAATGATGGTAGAAACTGGGTTTCAGATAGAACTGTAATCTGTCATGCCTGGACCTAACTATTTCATCAGCTGAGTTAGCAAAGAAACAGTGAGCAAAGGCCAGGAAGGTTATTATAGAGGCTCAGAGGGAAAGATGGTGCAAGGTCTGTGACACAATTGGAGGACAAACAGCTGTAGGGCAGATCTGGAGCATGATTCATGGTCGGGGTAAACAGAGGTAAAGCCATGCCAGTATTAACTCTTTGAGTGCTAGCCATTTTATAAAACAAAGTGCCTCGTGCCAGCATTTTTGCCCATTTTGCATCATATTTCAAGACCCACAGAATAGGAGAGTGTGAGCAATAAGGAGAAGGCTTATTTGTTATTTAAAACAAATCAGAGAGTACACAGTGCTAGCAATGTGGATAGGGAAGGAAAGCTGAGGGGAGAGCAGATGCTTGCACAAGAAAGTTTGAACAAAGAGCAATGCAGTAAATGTTTCTTTTCTGCAGTAATGTGTAAAATAATGGCGAAAATTGTGACTGATCCTTTAGTGCACTGCCTAAAGCAGAGAGGATATTTTGCTCTACACTAAAGTGGGTTTAGGCAGGGCCGGGAAAGATGGATGCTGTTCTTGTGTTAGGGATATCAAAAAAAGAGCTGGTCAACAAGGAGGTTATGCAAGCTGCATTTTTAGACATTGAGAGGGCATATGACATGCTGTGGAAAAAAGGGCTTGGAATCAAGTTATGTGATGCAGGGATTCAAGAATGTTGAACTGGATCAGGGAGTTTTTGGCAGGATGCCCCATTCAGGTGAAAGTGGGAGGTAGTTATTCTAATACTGTACCTGTGGACAATGGAGCTCTGCAGGGCAATGTTATCAGCCCACTCATGTTTAATTTAATGATGAATGATATGTTAGATGATTTTTGGGATGGCTTTGATAGATCCCTCTTTGCAGATGACGGAGCAATCTGGAGGAGAGGGTGAAATGTAGAGTATCCGATAGAAGAGATGTAGAAAGCACTTAATGAGGGACAGGAATGGACTGGTAAGTGTGGGTTCAAGCTGTCTGTCACCAAGTCTAACTATGTGATCTTTGGCAGGGAAAGGACATCAGCCAATAAGGGGCTTACGTTGTATGGGTCACTACTGGGAAAAATTAAAGGTTTTTTAGTGTTTGGGAGTATGAAATGATGAGAGTTTAACATATTTGATTATGGTTGTCTGGCATATGGGTCAGCAGCCTTACTAAATTGGACGTAATCTAGACCAGTGCCCTGAGGCTGAGGATGGGGGGAGGTGCATGGTAGACAATCTGCAAGGGTACCTGACCACACCACCAGGCACAAACATCATTGTCCGGCATGGGTAGGGAGTGTTTGCATTGGACAAGGAAACAGTGGGCTTCAGTGCTGTTCTCTGATGAAAGTCGATTCACAGTGAGCAGAAAAGATGGCTGCCAACAGTGCTGGAAACGTCAAGGAGGACATTATGCATCAGCCTTTGGAGGTGGTGGTGTTACAGTCTGGGCAGGTGTGTCTAGTCATTATAGAACTGCCCTACACCTTGTGAACGGTACCGTGACAAGCCGACACTACCTGAATAACATCATTATCCAGTCATTGTGCCTCTCCATGAGCAACACAGGCCTGATTTCTTCTTCATGGATGACAGTGTAACCCCACAACCCAGGACCTCAATGACCTGAGACGACCTCAATGACTTCAAGAAAAGTGGAATATCATGACTCAGCAGACAATAAGTCAACTTGTAAACAGCAGGAGACGTCGTTGTCAAGCTGTTATTGATGCTCAAGGAAACACAACAAGTTATTGAGACACTGATATTTTTTGTTGTGGTATACCCACCACTGTTGTAGTAGTTTTTTTTCAGTAAATTATTTGAGATGAAGAAATTACTATTGCATGCTTCTACTTAAATGCTCTACTATGATATAATATCACTGCAGCATGAACTTTTTACATTTTCCAGAAATTTCACCCGAAAGTCAAATACCCCTATTTTTTGTGAGTAGTGTAATGTGGTCAGTAGCAGTAGAGACGATCGCGAAGAAAAAAGTCCCTAGAAGCGGTTCTGTGGTCCGTTGGTGGAATGAAGAGTACAGCAAAGCTGTTTATGTCAGGAATAAAACATACAAGAAAATAAAATGCTGTCCATTAGAAAGCTAACTGAATATTAGAAGTTGAGGGCCAGAGCCAGAAGGGTGATAAAAGAGGCTAAGAAAAAAAGCTGGAGAGATTTTTGCTGAAATGAGGACAACAAACCAAGGTGTGCAGTGTAGTGATTCAGCAGCAGCTATACAGACTATATCCAGACCTGACCTAATAACAAAAATGTGCCCAATAATATACAGTATGTATCTATAATTAACAAAATGGGGTGTGAAGTGGGGTTCTTCTGGATACCAGCACATGTGGGTACACAGGGAAATGACGAAGCAGACGTGGCTAAAAATGCAACAAAGCAGGCAGAAGAAAAATTGGAATTGAACATTGGACTGAAGGACCAAAGGACATATTATAATATATTGTCCAAAAAAGCATTGAGAAAAGTAATAATTGCTTTAGATGCAGCAGGCACGACGCTGTTGTTATCACCAGAATAAGACTCGGACACTGTAGTCCGAGAAGTGGGCTGGCTCTGATTGACTGTGATGCATCTCATTTTGCAATACAAGTGATACTCATCTGGGAGCGGCTTGACAGACTGTTTTTAACGTGCACACTGCTGAATTGGTAAGAATGGGACGATATAAGGAAGTTGCTGTAGTATCTGCACTCCATTGGAGCATACAACGGAATATGATGAAACACTAACAGGAACCACGTGGAAAAAGCAGAGGGCAACAATACAGCTTGGATGCATCTAGTCTGCTGGAATAGAAGAAAGGGGGAAAAGGCATTGAATATAATGAGGTGCCTGGCAGGAAGGAGTTGGGGCCTAGCTGTGAGGCTCTGAGGGCAGTGTATGTGGCATTAGTGAGGTCAATGATACGCTACTACTGTTTGGCATACGGGTCGGCGGCCCAGGAACACCTCAGGGAGCTGGATGTGCTTCAAGCCCAGGCAGTGGGGCATTCAAGTCTTCTCTAACCCTGCTTTGCAAGTGGTGATGAGTTAAATACCACTGGAGATAAGATAAGGAGGGGACAGAACTGATGACCAATTACTGGGCTAGACACTCTCACCCAATGATAGGGGTGCTTATAGGGACTGCTTGGAGAATGGGAAGGGTTGAAAGAAGAATTTCGGCCGGGTAGGAAAGGATGTCCATCCATGGCTCCTTTGGTATTGGAGTGGGGTTACGTGCCTGGCTGCCAGGTGTGTTTTGTGTCTCTCCTCCCCCTTCCCTGTGTTTTCTTTTTCAGGTGATTGCAGCAGATACCTCTCACCTGTGAAGGCAGGCTGCTGTGATCATTGGCTCCCTACCTCCTCAGCTGGCCTATGGTGAAGGAGAAGGCCTCTTAAAATGGAAGATGTCAGCAGCCTTCTGGCTGGTTCCTTTTTCACTTGTGCTGCTGTTGACGATCCCTGTGAATGTTAAAGAGTTGTTAAAGGTGGCGGAAGGTTGTTTTTTTTTTTGTTTTTTTTTTACTTGGGACTAGGTAAGTTGGGGTACCCTATACACTACCACACACGTAGGCATTTGTTTTGTTACTTTACTAGGATTATTGATTGTGCCACCTTTGTAATGTTTTGAGAAGTCCTTTTGTTAGTTAGCCAGTTAGGCTTTTTGTTTGTTTCTTTTCTTTAGCTCCAGATCAGTCAGTCTTGCTTTTGTTATATTAATTCCATTATTTTGGCACAATCACTTTGTCCCATCCTACCCCCACCTGAGGATTTTTTTTGTTATAAATAAACCATTTTTCTTTCACTACCACTGAGACGTCATTGATTTTATGACTGTCGTGTTGCTGTCTGACTGGGTTAGTCCTAATGGACGTAACAAGTGGTCTGTAGTGGATTGGCAGCTGTTAGAGGAGAGAAAGACTGGAAGAGGGGTGTATTTGGTCAGGGTCTTATACATGCTACAGGTTGGGACATTGTGATGAATAAAACACTGAAGCTGGTGGGGAGGCATCAGTCGGGGTTATGTGAGGGGTGTTGAGAGGAAGAGGAATCAGTGGAGCATGTATTGCTATGAAGATCAAAGGAGAGTGATGAGGGACAAGATGAAGAGTGTGGGGGTCCAGGGATTTCAGCTGAAGCTGAGGGCGGTGGTGCAAAGTTGAAGGTGGTGGTGAAATTGGACTGTAGAGTGTAGGACTGTATGGAAGAATATGAGGAGAAGGTGCTGCCTTTTTTCTTCTTCTTTTTTCTTCTTCCTTTTCTCTCTCTTCTCATTCCTGTTCTTGTATTTTTTTTGTTTACTTGGTTAATTTAGGACTAGGAGAAATGAGTGAGGAGGGGTAGTGGAGCCTGACTCACACCCCGGGTCAGTAGGTGGCGGTAATGCCCTATAAAAACGTTGGTCAGTCGCTTTTAAACCGCCGTTAAAGAAGTAGAAGAAGAAGACGAAGCAGCAGCAGTAGGAGCAGTAGGAGCAGCAGGAGCAGTAGGAGGCGGTTAGTTTTATTTTCACCTGTAATAATAATATACACATGCGTGTCTTCCCGCGATTGTGCAGCTGACGAACCGACCGGTTAGCTTCTGCTAGCACTTTTACCTTCCGCTGTTCGATCGCTGCGCGCTACATGTTAGCATAATGTTAGCCCCGTTAGCTTCCTGCGATGCCGCAGCCGAGGAAAGTGTCTTTGCTCCTGCAACACCGAGCAGCCGCGGTCCGGAGATATCCAACTGTGTTAATGAGTTGTGATAACAGAATGTAACTATAAATATTAGTAGAATGTTTTATCGATAAGCGATTTTTGACTACGTTTAAAGTAGTACTACTACAGTGTACTACAGCTATGCTAAAGTAGAATATTTTTTTTTTCAGCTGAAGGAGCTGCTTAAAGTCAAAACGGTCTCATCAGAGGGTGTAAGAGGTTGACCATGATGGATTTGAGCTTAGCTAACCTCCTCCATGGAGTCCAGGAAGCAGTCCAGGACAGAGCTGGCCGTCCTGACCAGCCTGTTCACTCTTTTCCTCCTCATTATAAGCTGCAGTCTCACCAGGTTGTGATCTGAGCGACCAAGCGGGTGATGACTTGTGTGCATCCTTGGCGTTTGCATACAGTAAGTCCAGCGTTTTATTGTTAAGTGTTAAATTACAAAATAAATGTAAATGTGAATTTTGTGAATATCCCCAGTGGGGGATGAACACAAAACTAGTCTGTCCTGAATGAAAGTGAAACTCAGTAATTGTGATTTATTTTCCACTTAAACGTGAAGTGTTTGACACAGTTTTGTCATTTCTCAGCTTTGACATGAACCAGAGTCCTGGACCAGGATCTGTGTGACTGGACTCTCTAAGGTAAGATCCTCCAAACAAAGCTACAGTCTTGTTCAGGACCTATGCTGGCCTGGTCCAGGGTCTGGCCTGGTCTAGGGCCTGTCTTGGCCAAGGCTCACTGCCTGGAAGTGATGAAACAAAAGGCCGATTGAAGCCCCCCCGAGCAGTCTGTTCACAGAGGGGGGGCCATGACAAAACCAACCTGAAGCGTACTCTGATCCAGGGTTCTGATCCAGAGGATTTACCTGATCTGTGTACCCGTCAGCTGACTGTCTCCTCTGCTCTCTGACTGGCTCTAACAGAATGATCTCTGTGACCGTGTGAAGCTGTGATGTCATCAGTGAAGTCAGACCTGGAAGTCAGACCTGGTGAGTGACATCACATCTTAACAACCTCACCTGTATGATGTCACAGTGAGTGGAATTCAGGTCAGCTGTCTGGGAGATGATGTGAACAAAAGGCCGAATTGTAGCATCCCCCTCAGGCAGAGTGTTCTCAGAGTGGGATGCCGTGACAAAGACTGACCGAAGCGTTTGTCTGATCCCACATCAGCTGACTGAATTTCAAATGACCCAAACTGATCAGAAGAATGACTCAGATCAGTATTGTTACTGGTATGGCTAGCTAACATGAGCAAAAGAAGCTGGTGAGGGTGACTAGCATGGCTAGCTAACGTTAGCAGGAGATGCTGGTGAGGGTTACCAGATGTCCCAGTTACTTTGCCAGTTTACAGTATCCAGTTAAAGGTCAAATGTAATGTTGCTGTGATGCACTGCTAACAGCTGGCTGTCTTTGTCTCTGTCTCCAGGAGAGGACGTCAGGTAATTAGCAGCAGAACTTGTCCTGGTTACATACAGTAGAAGTTGTTGTTAGTAGTAGAAGTACAAAGCAGTTTTGCAGTTAAACACACACTGCAGTTAAAAGACACACTTTTCACATTCAAAGAAATGAGTGCTGATACAATGATGTTGTACTTTTTTTTTCTCATTCAGTTGTCACATTTAAATGGTTTTAACACTAGAAATCCCAGGGTTTTCTTACTCCCCCTACAAAACCCAGAGGACAGCCAAAAGGTTGCTAGGTTAAAATTTACAACTCAACGACCCACAATACCACCTTTCTTTTGTAAATGCAGCCATTACATCAGAATGTGGTGGCCCACCAGAATGCTGAGATCAGGGGGAGGGGTATGCTTGAATAGAGGGAAGCTTCAAAGATCTACTGAGAGTTTTTGTAGCACAATTGTAGCTGTAAATATCTTTGATATGATTAAAAATAAAATTTCTTCCGCAGTCCATATTCAAGTGGCTTAGTGCAAAACTGTCATTGACTTTTTAGTTTAAGTTTTTATTTGGGAAAAAGTAAGAAATTTAAATTTCTATGAAGTGAAATGAACTAAGAAGACTTTAGGGCTATATAGTTCTAATTTGGCATCTGAATGAATGTGTTTAATGTGCCACATACATATAAAGATTGATGGTAAATGTAAAAACATGCCTACTGGACTACTGAATGGGCGTGGTGGAAGGGTCTTAGTGAGTGTGAATGATCAATGTACTAGGGACCAGAGGTGGATAAATAGCTCACTCAAGGCACATTTCACTGACGCAGTCAACGAAGAAGCAAAGATGCCAACAGTCTACGGCACCCAGCAGGTTTTGGACATGATCCTGAATGAAGTCAACCCTTGTGACTCCGATGGAGAAGACATAGTGTTTCAGCTGAGGTTGGACTCTGAAATTTCTTCTGGTAAGATTTCCTAAACATCCATTTACTGATTATGTGTTTTAGGAAAAGATGAAAACAATCCTAGATCAATACAGAGGAGGCATACTTGAGATGTTTTGGAATTATAATTCAAATGATATCTTTGTGTAGATTTCTAACCTCGGTTGAGGTTTTATTGCTCACATCATTTGGATATTTCATTGCTTATTTCTCAAAGTTATTGTCACCTCACAGATGAGGAGACTACACCACCACCAGAAAAGAGAGGTAGACTGGAGACACACGCTTGGCCAATGGAGAAGGCAAAAGACGGCACAGTGTGGCGTGAAGAACAGGTTGGAAGGTCTCTCCATCACAGCCTGATTGAATCTTACGCCGCAGATGGAGAGCCAGCTGTTTTGGTCAGAAGAACGGTGTTGAGTCCTTTACAGTTTCCTCTGTTTCATCACTCTTGACATGCTTCAAACCATTCAGGAGTGGACTGTTCAGCATGGATGCCAGACAGAGCATGAAAATTGTTTCATGGCCCTCCCTGAACTAATGCCGTTCATTGCCATCCTCCTTCTGCGGGGCGTGATCAAACTTCCATCAGTGCCTGAAGTATGGTCGACAAGACTGGGACACTCACTGATCATCAGCATTTGGCCCGAAACCGCTTCCAAGACATCATGCGACACCTACGCTTCGATGACAAGGACACGCGCAGTGAGCGAGTTGGGACTGATAGGTTTGCTGCACTCTCTGATGTTTGGGGGTCCTTTGTTGCCAACTGCATCATGTCCTACAACCCAGGCAGATAAATCACCATTGGCAAGCAGCTTTTTCCAACAAAGACTCGCTGCTGTTTCCTGCAGTACATTGCAACGAAGCCTGATAAGCTTGGCATCAAGTTCTGGGTGGCATGTGACTTGAAATCCAAGTATGTGTGCAATATCATGCAATATCTGGGCAAAGACCCTAGTCGTCCCATGGGGGAGAAACTATCTGAAAATGTGGTGATGAAGCGAATGGAACCGTTCGTGGACAAAGGAAGAACTGTTACCACAGACAGCTTCTTCACATCATTGTCACATGCTCAACGACTGCTCAGCCGGAAGACCTCCCTCCTTGGCGCAGTCAATAAGATTCACTGGGAGCTTCCAGAATCAGTCAAAAAGACTACATTGGACCACAATGAATTCAGCACTTAGGTATGTTGTGGTAGGATTTTTTTTCTTGTTTTGCATAATGGGCTTGAGTGTCATCGTGGTGTGTGTAAAAGTGCTCCCATAATAATGTTTTATCTCATATTATTCATCAGGTGTTTTCAACCTCTGGTGCCACACAGACGGTTTATGCGCCTAAACGGAGGAAGACCGTCTGCATCCTCAGCAGCACTGGGGTGAAGGAGAGACAGGCAGACTTCCTGGTGGAGCTTTTAAGTGAGCTTGCTCATTCACATGTGGAAGCCAAGACTCTGAATAAGCAAAGGCTTCTTCGGCAACAACCTCCCACACCTCACCAAGGGAAAAGGGCAATGTGCCAGGTGAACTGTCGGTGCAAGAACAATCACGCCACTGTGCGCTGTGTTGACTGCAACAAGTACACATGTGGCAAATGCAGAGAGGAGATGGTGTGGCAGTGCCAAGTATGTTCAGACAATGTAGAAGGTTGAGGACATTCCACCGTGGACGCATGAGATTTTTGTAGCCTAAATGCATTGGATGTTGTTATTCTGTGTCACTTGAGCCACATGCTGCACAGATTTGTGTGTTTACATATTTAATTGCAATAATTTCAAAGTAGAAAAGTCTTGTTTGAATCTTGTGCATTAGCAATAAATCTCAGCAAGAAATGAAAAACAAACTGTGTTGACGTCTTACTGAAAAGGGAGGGGAAAAAGTGGCATCAGTACTAATTGTATCTTGTTGAACATGTAATGAAGTGATAAAATATTGCATTCTACTTCTATACCTCAAGGTCATTACATTACAACACAGGTAAACGTAAAGCAACATCACTTCCCTTCAGTAATTAAGTAGAGAGTAGTTGCCTCATTTATAGAACAATGGTGACAAGATGTTAAACACCACAATGGTTTCTATTTAATTCTACTACAGTATTTTTAAAAAATGAAAGTACTTTAATGTGTTTGTGTGAAATACTTAACAGATATAAAGGGTTTTTAATCCAGCCAGTAGAGTTTAATCCTAAACAGTTATAACAGTTATTTTACTGCAGCTGAGTGCCACCTGTATGGAAAATACATGATTTTAGTTTTTTTAATGTCATATTTAAAGGCTTTTATTTTAAAGAACTGCTATGAAGCTGGCCATTTTGAATTATTAAAAATACTTAAAATATGCTAATAAATTATACTTATATTGGTTAGTTTAGTAGTTTAGTTGGTATCAATTGTTTCAGAAGTAAAAGTTAGTTTTACTAGCTTTTATCACACGATTTACGATGTTATGTTTTTTTTGTTGAATATGCACATATTATTATATCCCATATTATTTATTCTTTCTCTTATTTACATATATTTAATTTCTTTGTTATATAATGACAATAAAGGCTTTTGATTTGATTTCTGTAGATATTTTTATTTGTAATTACTCTTTTTTTTATCACATCAATTCTCCAAAAATGCAAAATTACAGACTGGATGTTTTCCCTCCTCTCTTATAAATATTATTATACATATTACAATGCATTTTATATTTCGGACTTAAGCTTTTTTGGGGGGGGATGAACTTTTCACCGGAAGTGGCCAGCTGCTGCTGAAGAAGTTGCTGCTGTTAGCTTAGCAGTCAACTTTATTCACGGAACCGGACTGAATCAGCAGGACCGGAGGGATGGAGACCGACATGGCTTCACAGGTAAACCGACCCGCTGCTCTGCCTCCAGCCGGAGAGATTCATAACGAAGCTGTTAGCGGAGCCAAGCTAACGGAGCTAGGCGCTATAGCTGCCGCCGAACTCCTTTCAAAAAACACAGCAATGATCGGAGGGCTGCAAGTTCTCCAGTCGGACTTCTTACCGGATACAAAGATGGCAGAATATTTTATTACTGAGCTGTGATTCATTCGGCCTCAAACCAACAGACCTTTACTGTAGTAGGAAGCTAGAAACCCAACAAAGGTTCGGCACCGTAACGGGCCAGAGTTTGAGCACAAAGAGCTGAAGTGGTGCTGCAGGCTTCAGTTTGAATGAATGCACTGTTAGCCGATCACGTGTCTTCCTCTGATTTAATGCAGATGATAAATCTCAGTCTGCAGGGCTGTCGCTACCTACAGAAAATAAAAAACACTTTTTGTGAATGGACTTTGGTTGAGGTTCTGTTTCTGCTGAGGGATGTAGGTGTGACGTAGGTGTAGGCCTGTGGTACTGCAGTAAAAGCACTAATACCTCACTGTAGAAATACTCTGTTTCAATAAAAGCACTAATACCACTTTGTGAAAATACTAATAAGACACTGTAGAAATACTTTATCACAGTAAACGACACTCTGTAAGAAATGTGATCAGATTATGTTTTTTGTGATGTTTGTCGTTACTTCAGGATGTTCGGATCAAGACAGAGCCAGATGGTGACGTGGAGATCCAGTCGTATCCCATCCTGAAGAAGCTGTCCGTCAAACTGACCGACTGCAGACTGTGGCTGGGGGGGCAGGACTTCCTGTCTCTTGGTAAGAATTGAGTCTTTTAGTCATCCTCGTTAGTTGATTGCTGACTGTTAACCGTCAGATTAAATGGTCGGCCACTGTTTTTACCTATTAAAACAATGTTAGCTTGTCTGCTGACTTCTGACCTCTCCGCCCCGCAGATGATCACCCTCAGCTGGCTTGCCAGAAGCTGAGATGGAGCCACCCAACCAACACAGGAAGGAAGATGGTCTACTGCTCTGAGTGCAGCAAAGGCTTCTACAAGAGGTCCCACCTGGAGGCCCACCAGAGGACCCACCGGGGACAGAAACCCAACGAGTGCTGGCAGTGCGGGAAGACCTACCCGACCCTGATGAGCCTCGTGGTCCACCAGCAGATCCACGACCGTAAGGAGCCCTACCAGTGCTCGTACTGCAGTAAGACCTTCGCCCTGAAGAGGGACTGGAAGACCCACCACCGGACCCACTCTGGGACCAAACCCTTCAAGTGCTGGTTTTGTGGGGACGGCTTCAGTGAGCAGGACGAGCTCACCAAGCACTTAGAGGTGCACAAGGGAGAGAAGTGCTACCGCTGCAAAATCTGCGACAAGATGTTTGTGTCCTACCAGGGCTTCAACTTCCACTGCAAGTCCCACAAGAACAAGAAGCTGCTACCCTGCCTCAAGTGCAAGAAGAGCTTCAGTAACCCCCAGAGCCTGAAGTTGCACCAGGTGACCCACTCTGACAGGAAGCCACACAAGTGCCCCGTCTGCAGCAAAGGCTTCAAGCTGTTAAGCGGCATGCGGGTCCACCAGAGGACCCACGAGGACCTGAAGGACTACCACTGCACAGAATGCGGCAAGTGCTTCTCCAGCCTGCAGGGCCTGAAGCTGCACAACCGCACCCACACCGGCCTGAAGCCCTTCAGGTGCTCTGAATGCGGAAAGAGGTTCACCCAGTCGCCCCACCTTAAATCTCACATGGTGACCCACACTGGGGAGCGGCCATTCCTCTGCACCACCTGCGGGAAAAGGTTCACACAGTCATCCCACCTGAGGTCTCACATCACGCTGTTCCATGTGGGCGAGAAGCCGTTCACCTGTGGCGACTGCGGGAAGAGCTTCACCATCGCTCACTACCTGAAGATGCACCGACTGAGCCACACCAAGGAGAAGCTGTATCAGTGCTCGTACTGCCAGAAGGCCTTCTCCTACCACAACTCCTGGAGGGCCCACGAGAGGATTCACACCGGTGAGCGGCCCTTCAGCTGCCAGGACTGCGGCCAGAGCTTCATCACATCTGGCTCACTGCTGAGCCACCAGAGGACCAAACACACTAGAGAGAAGAGCCACTACTGCATCACCTGTGGAGAATTCTTCTTCACTAGCACGCTGCTGCGCATCCACCAGCTGGACCACACCGGAGAGCGGCCACATGCCTGCAACTGTGGCAAGACCTTCAAGACCAGAGGAGTGCTGCGTGACCACCTGAAGAGGTTCATCAGCCACGGGCCGGCCCAGTGAGGGTGGGCTGGAGCAGGAAGTCCAGGTGCCTTCAGCCCAAACATTCAACTTTTCTGTTGTTTCTCTGAAAAGCATCCCTGCCTCTGCTACTTCACTTAACGAGCTGTGACACCGTGGACCAATGGAATCCCTCACAAAACACTGCAGAGGGAAACAAACAGATTATCGTTAAAGCAGCAGTCCAACTGTCTCTGTGCGGACCAGTTTTAGCTCAGACAAGCCTAGCGAGGTCGTCATCAACACAGTTTAAAGTCCAGGTTAGAATCCGTTTTATGGTCTGGAGATGTTTCATGAGGGTCCTCACAAGTACAGTATATAGAGATAAAGATGTGTAACACTTGAAAAAGTTCTGAAAAGATTCACTCATTCTTATCTGTTTTAATTTGTAACGTTACAGTCCAGCTGATCAGGTCAGAGGTCAACAGCATGGATATAGTTCCCCCTGGTCTCTTAGTACTGTGTTAGCTGTGTAGATAGGATTGTATGCCGTCTCTGCAAAATCTCCTGATCCACAATCCAGTCCAGTTGGTGGCGGTAATGCACCTCTTACTTGGATTGCCAACTGCCATAAAACCCCAAAGAAGAAGAAAAAGAGGTCAACAGCATGGAGCACCATGCTTCAAGTCAGGAGACCCTGATTTCATTGGCTAGTGGGGCTGGAATTAAATTGTTTATAAGTTTAATCAGCTGTTCTGAAAAGACTGATCCAGAGTCACCTGGACAAAAAAAACAAAAAACAAAAAGACTCCAGCTGATCAACTCTACACTGATGACACAATTTTTTTGGTCTGGACTCTGGACTTGCTGGTCTGGACTGTGACTGTTGAGATCTTGAACCAGGCTGGTCTGTTGTGGTCTCATATTGAGATCGCTTCCTCTTTAATGGGTCGTGTGACTGCCGGTGCTCTTAATGATATAACATCTGGGGGGTATTCCAGAAAGCAGGTAACGATGTTGTTTTTTTTAAGTGAAAACTCTGAGTATTTTAACCCTGAAATGAAGGAACCTCTGGTTTTTCAGTTCCAGAAAGAGAGGTAAGTAAAACTGTCAATCACCATGTTAACTGACTGTGTGAACCTAACCTGCTTACTGGCAGGTTTTCTGTCAGAAACCATGAGTTCTCCTTCTACTGCCGAACCTGAAGTAATTAACAGTCCTGGACCACTAACCCTAATCCTTACCCTAACTCTAAAAACTTTGACATTTGTCCAGGACTGTTAAGTACTTGGTGATATCAGATCATCCATGATGATATTATGCTGTTTTCTCTCTGGTTGCCATGGTGAATCAGGGCATCGGGTCTCCATTGATAATAGTTTTTTATTGTGGTTGTGCATGTGCTTAACTCAAGGGGAACCCACTCAGAGTTGATTGAACTAATTCAGATCAGCTCTGGAACTGGATTCTCAGTTTCCCATCTCAGGGTAAGTCAACTCAGAGTTCAGGGTTAGACTCAGAGTTTGTTGAAGCTCTTACCTGGAATACCTCCCTGGTCTCTCATTATGTTCTGTTTCACAATAAAAACCAAATCCTGTACTGAACAGGAGTCTATTCTTCTACTTTCTCCAGGCTCTCTATCCCAGGAGTCCCTGATCAGGATCAGTCAGACTGATTAATTAGTCCACTAACTTCCATTAGCCATTTTTTATTGTTAGAATGTTTCAGCTGGATTAACCTAAGAAGGATAATATAATATTGCAGCTAATATAATATACTGTAATATTAGTTTTGTTTCACTGTAGGGTCTCATTTTACGTCTTATTTATAAAAAAAATGATTCCAAACAATATATCAAAATAAAACTCAAAAGGGACTTAAAATAAATGATTGAGCAAACAGAAAAAAATGACGTTGACTTATTAATTTTATGAAGATGTCCCGAAAATGTTCCACGAATTCCGCTGCGTTTATTCTGAAAGTGCAAAGTCAGAATTCGTAACTTCCGCTCGTTAGGTAAACAGTAAAGATGGCGGCCCTCTGGGTCCTCCGGGCTGTCTTCAGTCAGACTGTGAGCAGGCTTAGGTCCTCAGGAGGACACCTGACACGACGGGTCTCACCTAGAAGGTCGGTTTGTATCCTACACCACGACAGGTAGAGACAAGAGAGAGACAGAGAAGAGACACAAGTAGAGACAGAGGAGAGAGACAGGTCGAGACAGAGAAGAGAAGAGAGACAGGAGAGTGAGGCAGGAGAGAGACACAGGTACATGTAGAGACAGACAGACAGTGTTTGTGCAGAGGTTTTCAAAATAAGAGCGTGTCAGTCCCAGAGATGCACAGAGTCAGATCTACAGTCTGAGAGCTAGAGTCTTAGTCATCGTCACCTTGGCTCTAAGTCGTCGCCAACTTGTTTATTTTACAACCAGAGATATCACCAGAGGACAAAGCTAAGCCCAACTAGATGTCTCTAATCAACTCAGATGAAATGAAATGTGTGAAAGGGTGTACAGGGACGAGCTGTCAGTCAACAGGTAGCCGTGCCCTAAAGCATCCTCTGTCGCCCCCTGCTGACTGACAGACAGGATGAAGGATGAGCTCTGCTTCTAGTTCTCATCTCTTCCTGCTGTCTCTATCAGCTCTATAACATCAGTGAGCAGAGAGGTGTCCATCAGGAGAAACATCCAGAACACACAGAGAGGAGGAGCAGAAGGAAGAGGAAGAGGAGCAGTGCTGTGCGTATCTGTCGGTATGTTCAGTCACTCTTTGTGCTGAAAATATAACATTTTACTCTTCACAGAACAGTGTGTGTGCCTGTGTGTGCGTGTGCCTGTGTGTGCGTGCATGCATGCAGCTCTCTCCCTGTTCAGCAACACTGATGAAGAGCAGAAGAAGGAGGAGATGATCCTGCTACTAAAGAAGGCCAAGGTACTAGTACTACTAGTACTAGTAGTGCAGCAGAAATAACTTGTCCTGTCCCTCTCAGCTCAGTGTCTGTAGAGGATAGTAGTAGTAGTAGTACTAGTACTGCAGTAGCAGCAGTAGTAACGTGTCCTGTCCCTCTTAGCTCAGTGTCCATAGAGGACAGCTACAGGCAGCCTCTGGTTTTCTCCACCAGGCTGTCATTCTGGCTCATCAGACCAACAACAACCAGGCCATCATCTACACCTACAGTCTGGTAACCAGCTCTTACCTTTGACCTCTGACCTCTTCAGCTCTGATCTCTGACCTCCTCAACTGTAAACTCTGACCTCTCCCTCTCTTCAGATGGCAAACCTGGCATATGTTCAGGGTCAACTGGACAGTGTGAGTCCCGTCACCTTATGAGGAACCTTTTCTTTGTTACTATGGCAACAGCAACAGGCATCACATCTGTTCCTCCTCTTTATCTTCCAGGCAGAAAAACTCTTCAAGGCAGCGATGAGCTTCCTGTTGTCAGGAGGAACGCCACAGGTGTGCGTGTGGGCCCGTATGTGCGTGCGTGGGTCTCTCTCTCTCCGTTCAGCTTCTGTCCTCACTTACTTTCTGTCTGTTTCCAGGACGACAACGCCGTCATCGAGATGTCTCTGAAACTCGCCACAATCTATGCTGAACAGAACAAGTGAGACTGAACAGTTCTGGTGTCTAACCTCTGACCTCTGACCTCACTTCCTGTCAGACAAGTGACTGTGTGTGTGTGTGTGTGTGTGTGTGTGTGTGCGCGTGTGTGCGTGTGTGTGTGCGTGCGTGTGCGTGCGTACATGCGCGTGTGTTAGGGCGGAGCTTGCAGAGCACGGGTTTAGGTTCTGTATGGAGTCTCTGGAGGCCAAACTGCAGAAACACAAGGAGACACCTGCAGAGGAAACGACAGGTGAGACAGGTGAAGCACTGGAGACAGGTACATGTGGACAGACAGGAAGAGACATTTACATGTGGAAAGACAGGATGAGACAGGTACATGTGGAGAGACAGTTAGAGGGACAGAGAGAGACAGGTAGAGGGGCAGAGAGGCAGGTACATGTGGACAGACAGGTTCTGTGGTGTTGTTGTTATCAGAGGACCAGGAAGCTCTGAGGAAAGAGACCCGTCTTCTTCTCGGTCTGTGTCTGGACTCACGGGCTCGTTACCGAGCGTCAAGGCATTACCTGAACCAGGCAGGACAGGACTACAAGGATGCCCTGGACATCTGCCGCCAGGAGCAGGGAGACACACACCCACAGGTAGGACAACAGGAGGACACAACTATGGTACAGTAGGACAATAGGTGGACGCATGATGATAGATGATGTCATCATGGTGTCTCCTGTCAGACTCTGGTGCTGATGAGCGACCTGGCCACCATTCTGGACCTGCAGGGTCACCATGACGACGCCCTGGTGCTGGTCCAGAGGGCCGTGGACCTGAGTCGGTCTGCCGGACACCCAGACCAGCATGTGCTGCTGGGAAATCTGGCAGGCATCCTGCTGCACACAGGTGAGGAGGTGGTCAGGACTGATTGGATCTGATCTGTTCTGGGCTGGTCTGGTCCAATCTGTTATGGTCTGATGTGGTCTAGTCTGTTCAAGTGTGATCTGATATGGTCTGGTCTGTTGTCCATCAGGCCGGCTGGAGGATTCGGTGCGGGTCTACCAGGAGGCTCTGAGTCTTGCTCAGCAGGCCGGAGACCAGGAGGCTGTGGACCAGATCCATGAGGGACTGAAGGAGGTGAAGAAGAGGAGGAACCAGGAGAAAGAGGAGAAGGAGGAGTAGAGGAGGAGGAGGGGAGGTGGAGAGGAGGAGGAGAGGAGAGACTTATCAGAGTGAGTTGCTCCTGGAGAGGAAAACTGAATCTGCTCCTCTGGTTGTGATGAAAGAACCAAATGTTCACTTCTTGACCATATTGATCATAATGATGTGATATTGACTGATATCGATTTATTGGTTATTAATGATGAACCCTTCAGGTGTTTATGTGTAAAACTGAAATAAATGTTTGTGTGTTGTTTAGTGTAAACAGGAAGTACTTGTGTGATTCTGGGAGGAGAATTATAATAATAATAATAATAATATTGTTATTAATGTTGTTATTATTATTATTAATATATATTTTAAATATAATCTATTTATAATATTCATTCAGGTATTCTGGGATGTTGAGGTGAAAGAAAATCAAACTGAATTTTAAACTTCTATACACAGTGCTAGTAGTATTACTAATACTAGTACTAGCTGTCATTAAAATAGCAGGAAACAGTAGAACTTTATCAGGAACATGATGTCATCATGTAATAATGTTCTGTTACATGTTGAGGTTGTGTTTCTCTTCCTGTCTTTATTTCTTTCTGAATATATTTCACTGCAACAAAGAACTACAGGTGTACCTATTAAAATGCTATCAAGTGTGTTATCGTTAGTAATTATTATAATGGTTATATAATAATGATCATTATAGTAATTATTATTATTTGGTGTTTTAGGGTTCTTCAAGTTCCCAGAGAAGGTGACGCAGGTGAACTTCCTGTTGTGTTTACTGAACATGTCAGAATAAAAGTGCAGTGCTGACAGTAAACAATGGGCAGAAACACACTCAGTCTGAACTTCTTTACCTGTGAGGACCATCAGTGACTCAATGCAGATCCTAGACCCGAACCCAGACCTGATCTTGATCATGATCCTAATCCTCTCTGTATGTTCCCACACACACATAATCACATGTAAACATACACTTAGCAGAAGCTGAAGGTATGAAGGTAATTGTTGTTGTGCTAACAGGCACAGACACACACACGGTTGTGGTATAAAAGTGGCTGCACTGTGTTTGTGTCTGCTGGACGACGACGACGACCAGGTATGAAGAAAACTATTTAATTTATTTGACTTATTTCACTATTAATGTGAATAAAGCAGGAAGAAGTAATAGGTTCCCAACCTGGGGGTCTAGGGCCTTCCAAAGCCCCAGTCTTTGATCCTTTTTCTGCTAAGGTTTACAGGTGACTGTCATCTCAACATTTCAATAATCTCTGTGAATGTCCAGATTATTAGTTAAGTTAAAGTTAAGGTAAAGTTAATAATTAGAAAAACAGCAGGACACAAACTTCCTGTAGGTATCGGACAGTGAATGTGTCCAGTTCATCCATACTTCTGTTGTTGTTATGTGGTAAATATGATATTAAATATGTGATAGAAAAGGACCCAGTAAGTTATGGTCTGTATATATTACTGAAGCTCAAGGGCACAGTGGTGGATTATTCCACCGTGACTCAATGGACTGGAAATGTTTCTTGTGTTGTCAGCAGCCAGGTGAGAGATGATCTAGTGATGATGTAGACATGATGCAGTAATAATGCAGTCATGATGATGCAGTATATAGTCATGATGCAGTAATAATGCAGTCATGATGATGCAGTATATAGTCATGATGCAGTAATAATGCAGTGATGATGATGTAATGATGATGCAGTGATGTAGTCATGATGCAGTGGTGATGCAGTAATAATGCAGTGATGATGATGTAGTCATGATGCAGTAATAATGCAGTGATGATGATGTAATCATGATGCAGTAATAATGCAGTGATAATGTAGTCATGATGTAGTCATGATGCAGTGATGATGTAGTCATGATCCAGTGATGATATATATAGTGATGATGTAGTCATGATGCATGATGATGCAGTGATGATGTAGTCATGATGCAGAGATGATACAATGATAATGCAGTGATGATGATGTAGACATGATGCATGATGATGCAGTGATGATGTAGTCATGATGCAGTGATGATGCAGTGATAATGCAGTCATTGTGATGTGATGATGTAATGATGACAATGTAGCGATGATGCAGTGATGATGCAGTACTAATGCAGTGATGATGATGTTATGATGTAGTGATGGTGTATCGATGATGATACAGTGGTAATGTAGTGATGATGCAGAGGGTCAGGGACATCATCAGACCAAACCAACATTCTGTGTGTTTATGTGCGGACAGCCAGGAGGCGGGACTACCTTTGACTGACAGTTTAGTTACTATGGTGACCTTCAGCTGATCAGGTTTCTGTAGAGACTTGGACCTTTTCTTCAGACTCTGTTTCCTGTCGTTCTCCTCTTTTCATCCCTCCTTTCTTTTCACTCCCCCCCTCTCTGTTGGTTTCAGTCTTTGCATTATAATTCCTCTCTTTCAGTGGACAGAGGACGCTGAGGTAGGATCCAACTCTTCCTGTTTCACAGCTCTCAGATCAGCTGTTTCTCTGTAGAGACATGCTGTTAAATTCTGTCTTTCTGGTGTAATGTTTGTATGAACTCTGGCCTCCACACCTGAACACTACTGTTTATGTTCATGATGATGACAGAATTAGGCGGCTCATTAAATAATTTGAAAGATTAACATCACATATATAAACTGAGAATCAAATTCTGCATTCAAAGTCAAAATATCAAATAAAATAGCACATCTTTATTTGTGGTAGACAGCTGTACAATAAATATATTTAATGGATCACAACTTCCTGTCTAAGTATATTTACTACAGTACTTTACTTAAGTAAGAGGTACTTTGTTAGAGTATTTTCTTCTACTTTCTACTTATACTCTGATACATCTCAGCAGGAAATGTAATATTGCATTGCAAAATTGCAATTTATTGCTTCTATTCATTTCATTTCATTTTGATAACTTCTGTTATCTTTGCTATTCTACTTCTTCCATGTGTTCTGCATTGTGTGTGACTTTCCTATATTGTCCTGATCTTTTTATAGGCCCCTATTGTTATTTGCTGCTGGCGTTGCAAAACTCCCTGTTTGTGGGACTTATAAAGGATTATCTTATCCTAAATATTGAATATTAATTTTAAGTTTTTTTTACAGATTCAGATGATACAAATAAATGCTGCACATGTTCACTTTCATTTCCCATGTTTCCTTCTTCAGGTGTTGCTGCCTGAACTCACCTGCTGAACATCACTGTGACCTCTGACCCCTGAAGGAACCATGAGCCATCATCAGAACTCTGTGGGTGTAGGTGTTGGTGTGTTCAGGGACTATGAGCATGGTCTGTTCTGGGACTAACATGAGCATGGTGTGTTCAGGGACTATAATGAGCATGGTCTGTTTTGGGACTAACTTGAGCATGGAGTGTTCAAGAACTAATATGAGTATGGAGTGTTCAGGGACTAATTTGAGCATGGGTCTTCTCAAGAGATATCAGTAATCATCACTCCTCTCTCCTCCTCCAGGCTCCTCCTCTACGTTGCCATAGTGATGATGAAGAGGAGGACCTGAACAAGGCATTTGATGTCGCAGGTTTCCAGCAGATACTTTGTCCTGTGACTCATAGTCTGCCAGAGAAACACAGAGTCTACGATGAGCAGGACTTTGAAGGTGAACGTCCTAAAGCTCATGGTCTTTTGGCCCAATACATGGTTTTAGAACTGTTCTACCATTTATTTTTCATAAAGCCCTCTGAGGCAAATTTGTAATTTGTGATATTGGGCTGTAAAAATAATATTGACTTGACTTCTACAGGGCTTTTTAGTTCTTTCAGCAGATCTAAAGGAGGTTCCAGACATCCTTTACGGACGTGCAGGGGTGGGTTCAAGGGATCTTGACAACACCCACCTATGAAGAAGGTTGGGTGTATGGGGGTCTGTTAAAGATTCTTTAGGTCCCCAGATAGAGACGTAGGTGAACTCACTACCGTAGCCGTAGTTCTAGGAGGAGGTTCTGTTGGTCTGTGACGAGGTGTTTCTGCTGCACATTAGTTGTACTGCTACTAATTGATAATACCGTCTCCTGCTGCAGACCACCGTCACTTCTCTCTTCACGTTCACCACCCTCTGTCCAAACCGCCTGACAGCAGGAGGAAGAGGAGCAGTGAGGGGAGGCGAGGCTCTGCCCCAAACACCACAGCCAGCATAGAAGAAAACCAGGAGGAGGAAGAGGATGAGGAGGAGGAGCAACAAGAGAAGGACCAGGAGGAGCAGGAACAGGAAGATGGGGAGTCCTACAGTAAGGTCAATGGCAAAGAGGACAGAATGACAACGCCCACCAGGTGAGTGACGCCCCTGATTGGTTCAAAATGGGATCTATCTCTTCTTTAAAATCCCTTTAATGTATAACCCCGCCCCCTCACAGTGTCCCACCAACCATCTCGTCTGATCACAACGGCTCACTTGGTTTCATAATGAGCGTTGCTGCTGATGAGGCTGAAACGCTGATGTCTGTCGACCTTGAAGGCATCAAGAGTGAGTTCACCTGCTTTACATCAACTACATATAATACATCAACTATGTACCATAATAATTACCTTATTTATATAACACTATATAAACTATACACATAATAATTACCCTATTTATATAACATGATATAAACTATACACCATAATAATTACCTTATTTATATAACACTGTATAAACTATATACCATAATAATTACCTTATTTATATAACACTATATAAACTATACATAATAATTACCCTATTTATATAACACGGTATAAACTATATACCATAATAATTACCTTATTTATATAACACTGTATAAACTATATACCATAATAATTACCTTATTTATATAACACTATATAAACTATACATAATAATTACCCTATTTATATAACACGGTATAAACTATATACCATAATAATTACACTATATAAACTATATACCGCAATAATAACCTTATTTATATAACATGATATAAACTACATGCCATAATAATAACAACCTGATTTATATAACATGATATAAACTATATACTATAATAATTACCTTCTTTATATAAGACTTAATCAACTATACATGGTCTATACTATACATGGTAAACATTACCATGATAAAAGTTAGCACATTAGCACTGCAGTTGTCAGCATGTCTGCTCCCAGCATGCACTGGGACCGAGCTTGGGTCAGACTGAATGTGAAGGAATGTTTCCCCACATGAAAAGCGCTTTCTGTCACTTCTTCATCTTCATCATGTGACCTGAACACAATGCTGTCCTCCTACCGCTGAGCCCACAGCTTCTATCAATTGTTACTGTGTCTGGTTCTGGTCCTGGTCCTAGACCTAGAGGACTCTGTCGGCCCCTCAGAGGAGCAGGATCCAGGATTTGTTGTTTAATACTGGCTGCAGGCTCCCTGTGAGTACTCATCTGTCTCTGCTGTCTCACTTGAGCTCTCTTCACCTGTCTGTCATCGTCTGTATTTATTATGTCATTATCTTGTGTTCTAATGATGTCACAGATACCTCACAAATGCTGAAGAAAAACAGGTAGTAGTACTAGTAGCAGCAGTAGCAGTAGTAGTAGTAGTAGCAGTGGGACTTGTAGTAGTAGTAGTAGTAGCAGCAGCAGCAGTAGTAGTACTAGTGCTACTGTGTTCATGAAGCTTCATTCTCACTGCTGGAATGTGATTGGCTTTTTGTGTTTCCAGGAAAACAAGTCATGGTGTGAAAACATCCAGAGAAAATCAAGTTTGAAACCTGAAACTTAGTGAGAGTGTAAGCACACCTGTGCAGGTGTGTGTGTCTTTTCTTACAGGTGTTTCAGATTCTTCAGTCGAGCCTGAAACCTTGTTAGACCTCAGAAAGTTCCCATGAGAGCACAGACAGAATGAGCCAGGTTTTAACCTCTGACCCTCGCTATGCCCCGTCCCCTCAGGTCACCGATTGGACGACGTCCCGGCAGTACGGCGTCACCTGGTGAGGCGGAGTTCCAAACCAATCGTCCACACCACCAAAGACCAGATCATCCTCCGGACTCAGTCGCACCTCCGTCACCTGCAGCACCTGCAGCCGGACCGCACACCTCATGAGGTCAGAGGTCACACTCCTTTTAACTGCCACCTCACATTCAATCCAAACGGTTCTTCTTGTTCCTTTCATATTTGAGTTGCTTCCATAGTTTTAATCTGGACTAAGGCTGTTCAGATGATGCTTGTTTTCAGTGAACCTGTCTCTGTGGATTTGAGGTTGTGAACTGAGTCCTTTTTCTAGATAAAGATGTTCTGGACTGGTACTGAGACTGGTACCTGACAGAGACCAAGAGGAATTTTAATTAGTATAATGAACTCTTCCTGGTGCTGTATAAGGCTGTGAGACAGGTAGAGTCAGACAGGTAGAGAGACAGTCAGGTAGAGAGACACAGGTAGAATCTGACAGGTAGAGACGGAGTGGCAGAGAGAGACAGGTAGAGTGGGACAGGTAGAGAGAGACAGACAGAAAGAGACAGGTAGAGTCAGACAGATAGAGAGAGACAGGTAGAGTGGGACAGAGAGAGACAGGTAGAATCAGACAGGTAGAGTCAGACAGATAGAGAGAGACAGGTAGAGTGGGACAGGTAGAGAGAGACATACAGAAAGAGACAGGTAGAGTCAGACAGATAGAGAGAGACAAGTAGAGATGGGCAGGCAGAGACAGACAGATAGAAGCAGACAGGTAGAGTCAGACAGATAAAGACAGACAGGTAGAGAGGGACAGGTAGAGAAGGAGAGGTAGAGAGAGACAGGTAAATACAGAAAGGTGAAGACAGACAGGTAGAGACAGACAGGTATAGGCAGGTAAACTCAGAGGTGGGTGTCTCTCTGGACTCAGTAGGATTTGGTTTTCAGGATGGTTGTGTTGGACCTGAGGAGTGGACAGAGGAAGGTACTCAGTCATCCTGCTTTAACCTGCTTTAGTCTGCTTTAATTTGCTTTATGCTGCGTTAGCCTGTTTTGGTCTGCTTTGACCTTCTTTCGTCTGATTTAACCTGCTTTATCTTGCTTTTGTCTGCTTTAACCTACTTCTTTAACCCACTTCAGTCAGTTTTAATCTGAGTTTTGGTTGAATTTAATTTAATTTTTTGGGGTTTTGTCTTGTTTTTTTTTTGTCTTTAGTCTGGTTTGTCCTGATTGAACCAGATTACTTTATCCTGAGACATCATTTAGTCTGTATTTTCCTGTACCTGTATTTTCACCAGATTTTGAGAACTTTGTCTTTGGTTATTTAACCTACTTCACCCTGGTTTAAGATAAGATAAGATAAGATAAGATATTCGTCCCACCAACGGGGAATTTACATCATTACAGTCGCAAAGGTATGTAGCAAGGATGGTGCAGCAACATAAATAAGGGCCTATACAAAAAATAAGAAGCGGTGACAAAAATAAACAGTAGCCTATGTAGAAAAGTAAATTTGTCAAAATAAGTAGGTACCACTGTAATAAGCAAGAAGCAAATAGCATTGTCTCAGTAAATTATGTGCAGGACTGATAAGTCATATAGATCAGTAAACAGTGTTATGTTGAAAAAGCAGCAGGGGAACTAAGTCAGCAAATATACAACAGAAATGAACAAAATGGACTGAAATGTTTCACATGTTTAGAGAGAAGAGCAGAGTGAAGAGCAGTAATATTGCACATTATTAAAATAGTGCACAATGTGGTGGTATGAGTGGATGCTGGCTGTCTATCTGACCACTGACAAGAGATACAGCCTCTCACTGAACGAGCTCTCCAGTGGTATTATTGTGTCCTGCAGAGGGTGGGACATGTTGTCCATCAGAGAGAACAGCTTGTCCATCATTCTGCTGTCATTGAATTATTTTTAGTTGCATTGATAAAATTGTACAGAATAAATAGAATAGTCATGTGTTCATTGTCTGCGCGCTACCTGGATTTGCTGTGCACCGAGAACGCGGGAGCAAGTCAAGTCAATTTTATTTGTATAGCCCAGTATCACGTTACCATTTTGCCTCAGAGGGCTTTACAATCTGTACAGGATATGACACCCTTTGTCCAATTGCACACATGTGCAGCTTAGAGGGAAAGCTGCCGATGGGCATGATGCCACAGCCCCCCCACGATGCTGCCCTGGGCGACGGCCCATTTCGCCCATATCAAAAACCACCCCTGTTACCGGGAAGGGAGAGGTGATGATTTGTACGCCTCTTTGGTGTTGGCATACAGCAGGTTCAGTGTTGTACTGTCCCTGGTGTGGCATGTCACATACTGGGTGAAGGTAGGCAGCATAAAGGAAAGAGAGACATGATTGAAGTCTCCAGAGATGAGGAAGAGGACATTAGGGTGCTGAGTTTGCGGTCTGCTCACGGTGGAGCGAATTGCTTCACAGGATACTTCAGTGTTAGCAGAGGGGAGAACATACGCTGCTATTGAGATATACAAAAATTCCCTTGGCAGGTAAAATGGCCTCATTTTAACTCTTCAGTGTTCTTAGTGCAGGATTCTCTTTAGCAGTGATGAGTCCAGGGTTACACCACTTATAACTGACAAACAGGCCTCCGTCTTTTGTTTTCGTTTTCTTCTCTTTCTGCTCTGTTTCGTCCTGTCCACCCACAGCAGATGAAATCTGTACAGTGTGGCGTTCGTGTCCAGTAGTAGCTCCGTTAGCCATGTCTCTGTGAATAGCATGATGCAACTCTCCCGATATTGATATCTGGTGCCGGGTCAGCACTGATAGCTTGTCCATCTTGTTGAAAAGAGATCTCACATTTCCCATAATGATGGAGGGAAGCACCAGTCTGTAGTGTCTCCTCTAGCTCGCAGCGCAGCACCAGCACTGTTTAGTCTGGTTCAACCTGATTTAGCCTGATTCAGTCTGGTTTTGGCTGGTTCAGCCTGGTTTCATCAGTGTGTGTTTTTTCTTGTTGTGGGGAGACAGACAGGTAGAGACAGACAGGTAGAGTCAGACAGGTAGAGACAGACAGGTAGAGTCAGACAAGTAGAGACAGACAGGTAGAGACAGACAGGTAGAGACAGTCAGGTAGAGTCAGTCAGGTAGAGAAAGGCAGGTTTACATGCAGACACCGATGCCATTTTCTTGTGTAACAATAGGGAAGCAGTTGCCGGTTTTAAAAATGGCAGGTCAAGTTGTGTTTTGCTTTTACAGTCCAGTCGGATGTCGTGCATCCAATGATGACACTCGCTGGCCAAACAGTGGAAGACAGTCAGCTGATGTTACATTTTAGTATTGCTTCGGCTTGCTTGGAACAAGGACTGAGGAGGTACGAAAAAAGTACCTAGTGCCAGGTAGCAGGTACTAGTGGAATAGTGCCACAACCGTGTAGAACCGTGTTATACCGTACCATACCGCGCCTGTGGAAAAGTGCCAGTAGAGACAGTCCTCTCTAGATGCTTGTTTTAGTTTTAGGCCAGTGGAGGTGAAGCGACGTCCTGACAGAAAGAGTGTGAATTTGCCTCAGGTCCTCACAAGTGACAAAGATGAGTTTGTGTGTGAGTCCAGGTGTTCGTGGAGCTGAACGAGCTGGTGATCGACAGGAACCAGGAGCTGCAGTGGAGGGAGACGGCTCGATGGATCAAGTTTGAGGAGGAGGTGGAGGAGGAGACGGAGCGCTGGGGGAGGCCTCACGTTGCATCGCTGTCCTTCCGATCGCTGCTGGAGCTCCGAAAAACCATCTCCCACGGTGAGGAGGCTCTCTACTGCCACCATTGGATGAACACTGCCGCTTCACCTCACCAGTGTTCATCATCCCCTTCAGCTGCCTTAAATTTCCCACAAAAACACACAATGTTGAAACCTGTTGTAACACACAATGTTTGTGTAGACAAACAGCGTAGACATACTGTAGATTTATTAGCCCTTTAATTTGAAAAACTAAAACTAAACACCTTAAAATCCCCCTACTTTGTTTGCCACGTTTTTGTCTCGTAGTCAGTGTTGTCACTTGAGTTCAGTTCCTCACCGTTGGTGACCGTTTTGATTTGTTTAGTTATAGTGTTAGATTTGTTATTTTCTTTCCTCAGTATTGAGCGCCTTTCGTTAGAATTAATAGGTAGTTTGAGTTTCCGTTTTATAGATAGATTTTGATTTGCAGTTTTTCATAGCCTCAGAGTGAGTGCTCTTTTGTAAGTTTTTAGCCTTCCTAGAGAAGTGATTTTCTGTTTTGTTATAGTTAATCAGGTTAGAGTGGTAAATCCTCCCTGTACTGTTTTCTTTGATTTTGTTAATAAACTCTTCTAGTTAATACTTTGTAGAGTCGTGCGTTTGGGTTCTATTTCTATGCCAAGTTCTAACAGCATACAGTGAAAAAAAATATATAAAAATACTTCAAGCCCCAGTATACAAACTATTGTTGCTTTAATTAAGAAAAAAAATAATTGAAATAATTCGGTGAGCAAATGTTACCATAGAAACATTTCATAATATTACAAATATAAGTGTAAATATTACAATACTTTCACCCCATGACAGTATGTGAGGATAAGTGGTAGAAAATGGATAGATGGACAATGCTTTCATCAGTGAGTGCAATCACTGTAGTTTTTACCTCAGTGACATTTATTTCAATCTCCATACCTTTGGTGAGAAAAATTAGAGACCATGTGATGAAGTCACTGTGTGATGACATCACCGTATGATCTCATGGCATTGTGTTTCAGGCGCGGTGCTCCTGGACCTGAAGCAGAGGACTCTGCCAGGGATCGCTCAGCAGGTGGTGGAGCAGATGGTGATCTCAGACCAGATCAGAGCTGAAGACCGAGCCAACGTCCTCCAAGCTCTGCTGCTCAAACACAGGTTCAAATATATATTAATAATCAACTAATAATAGTTTATTTCATTTAAATGGAACCCTTTAAAATACAGAGCAATCACAAGGTGCATCACATAAAGGGTCAAATAATCAAAGTACATTAATATGTTGAAACAATTAAATTAAAAGCTTTAAAGTGTGAATATAAAACAGAAAAATAATCTCTTTATACTTTATTAGTCACCCCAGCGATGAGAAAGATCACAGCTTGTTCAGCAGGAACATCTCTGCAGCCAACATGGCCGCCTTGATGGACAAACACAGCAGCCAATCAGAGCCCTCCATCAATCTGACCAATCACAGAGAGGCTGACGGAGAAAAGAACAAGGTAAAAGAAATGTGAACAGTCAACGCTTGATAATAAGCTGCAGTGGAGAACATATAGTGTATGTACACTCATTGGCCACTTCATTAGGTACACCTGTTCAACTGCTTGTTAAAAAATTGTAATTAGCCAATCACAAGGCAGCAACTCAGTGGATTCAGGCAGGTAGAGATAATGAGGATGAGCTGCTGGAGTTTAAACTGAGCATCACAGTGAGGAAGAAAAGTGATTTGACTCTGAAGTGCAGCCGAGCTGAGCCAAGCCTTGGATTGGAGGGTCATTTGACCCAGGTCAAAATGCCGCCACAACCCTTTCACAGTCCACAAAAATGCAGATTTTTGTGCAGTGTGAAAGGGGCTTTATGCTCTTGTTGGAGCAGAAAACAAACAACCAAAACCACCAAAACAACAAATAACAAACTAATAGCAGCTTAATGCAACATAATTTAGACTGTGTGCGATAAAGGGAAAAAGAAAAGCCTTGTTGTAGCGTGACGTCCTAATATTGGGCAGAACCTGTGAGGAATGTTTCCAGGTCTTTGTTGATTCTATGACAATAATAAATAAGCAAAGTGTTCCAAATGACCAGTGAGTATATAAACTCTGTGTGTGTGTGTGTGTGTGTGTGTGTGTGTGTGTGTGTTTACAGACAGAAGCCCAGCCAATCAGCCTCTCCAGGTCCAAACATGAAGTAAAGCTGATGGAAAAGATCCCAGAGAGAGCCGAGGCCACTGTTGTCCTTGTCGGTACGCATCATGTATGCATCGCGTACACATCATCACCTTCAGTCATGTTTCTGTCCAGGTAAGTGGGTTTAGTGCATCCCTCTGCTGTGTCTGCAGGCAGCGTGGGCTTCCTGGACCAGCCTTCCATGGCATTTGTACGGCTGCAGGAGGCGGTGCTGCTGGAGTCTGTCCTAGAGGTTCCCGTCCCTGTCAGGTTCCTCTTCCTCCTGCTGGGCCCACCGACCGCCAACATGGACTACCACCAGATCGGACGCTCTATCTCCACCCTCATGTCAGACAAGGTGAGTTCCTGCAGTCTCCAAACTATCTGCCATTGTTTTTGGACACAAGCACCAGATGGCCCCAAATAATGAATCACTGCCTGACGACGTCGTCCTCTGCTTTCTCAGCACTTCCACGAGGCGGCGTACCAGGCCGATGACCGCCATGATCTTCTGACAGCCATTAACCGCTTTTTGGACTGCAGTGTTGTCCTCCCTCCCTCTGACGTTGGCGGCGACGAGCTGCTTCACTCAGTCGCTCGCTTCCAGAGGGAAATGCTCCGGAAGAGGGAGGAGCAGATTACACAGCAGGAGGAAGGTGGGTTATCATCAGAAGACACTGCTCTACCAACATTTTAATGGACGAAAGACGAAGACAAGAAATGAGAAGAGAGAGTAGCAAGAAGGCATTCTGATGAGCTGAACTCCCTGGTGTCATTAGCGGAGCAGAACATTCCTTTCACATTATTTACTTCATGCTTTCAGTTTACGTTTGTTTGTTTGTTTGTTTGTCAGCACGATTCCAGTAAAACATCAAGCCACATTTTTTAGTATGTTTAGTATCAAGCCTTACATTTAGGAAGGTCTACACCCAGCATGTTCAGTTGTTGTTGATGTTTTGTGTGTGACGTATTGACCTGCTCTCCCAGCATCCCTTGTTCCCTCCAAACCTGCCGACGAGCCCCTGAGGCGCTCAGGTCATCTTTTCGGCGGTCTGATCAAAGACGTGTCCCGGCGCTATCCTCAATACCTCAGCGACCTGCGGGATGCTCTGAACCCTCAGTGCATGGCTGCCGCCATCTTCATCTACTTCGCTGCGCTGTCACCTGCCATCACTTTCGGTGGACTTTTGGGTGAGTCCGGACTTCAGCAGCGGAGCTTGAACTACCTGATCAGGATTTACAACCGTGCTCTCTTTTCCTGTGGCACAGGTGAGAAAACAGAGGGTCTGATTGGTGTGTCGGAGCTGATCATTGCCACAGCGATGCAGGGTGTGGTGTTCAGCGTGCTGGGCGCTCAGCCTCTGTTGGTCATTGGTTTCTCTGGGCCGCTGCTGGTGTTTGAAGAGGCCTTCTACACCGTGAGCATTTATGAAAGTATCTGAGGGTTCACTACTGACCTTGGAAACTGCATCTTTAAGAAAAAAAAAACATATTAATATTAATTTACTGAAGAGCTCAGGTCACATGAGTAGTTTAAAAACTGCTGTGCAGATAATATTTTATGATGCTTCATATTTAGCTATCAATCTTTTCTGAGACACTATACCATCCTGCCTGATCTGTAGAGTGGTCATAGGTTCAACCCCTGGCTCCTACTGCCCACATGTCCTTGTGTCTTTGAGCAGAACCCTGAACCCTGCTTTACCCAGCAGTCCTAAGGAAGGGCTATGCACTGTGTGTTTATGACATGAAAAGTTTCTCTTGTCCACTGTCTTCTTGTGTAGTTCTGTAAAGACAACGAAATCGAGTATCTGACGGGTCGAGTCTGGATCGGGTTCTGGCTGGTTCTTATTGTCCTCCTCACCGTGGCCTTCGAGGGAAGCATCCTGGTCCGCTTTGTGTCCCGATTCACCCAGGAGATCTTCTCCTTCCTCATCTCCCTCATCTTCATCTACGAGACCTTCGCCAAACTGGTCAAGGTGAGGTCAGAGGTCATAGGTTAGCTCCTCATTTAGGACAGGTCTGGTCTTCAGGTGTGGTGTCAAGGACCACTGTAGACAGCCTAGAAATCTAGACGCACCCTAGCGGCAGAAAATATTTTTGCCTAGCAGGGTAGTCTAGTAGCGCACCATAGGAGATAATCCTGGCTCCAGCAAGGGATCTGTAGTACCAATCACAACCAGCCAATGCCTGTGGCTAACAAACAGCGATTGTTTGAATCGGCTCTGTCATTGATTTTGGAAGAGTTAGACTCGGGCTTTTCTTTGAAAGTTGAGCAGAAAGAAGCACTCAAATCACCTGTTTTAAAGAAGGATGTATTTGCTGTTTTGCCGACTAGCTACGGCAAAAGTCCAATGTACCAGCTGGCTCCGCTGGTAGCGTCACATTGTCCGTTGCTCTGATTGGTCATAGTGCTGGCCTATTACGTGCAGAGGCAGTTTGAACGTGGTCCCACCCACAGGCTTCAACTCTGCCTTTTTTGTTCTTTCTTGTTTGTTTTTTTTGTTCTTTAATGTTCGTCTGCAGATCTTTCAGGAGCATCCTCTCCAAAACTGTTACCATGGAAACAGCACAACGTCTCCATCTCTGTGCAACTCCTCTGCAGCTGCCGGAAACCCTGGGAAGGTCGTTGGAGAACCGAACACCGCTCTATTCTCATTGGTTCTCATGGCGGGGACGTTCTTCATCGCTTTCTATTTGCGCAAGTTCAAGAACAGCTCCTTCTTCCCTGGAAGGGTCAGTAAATACAGGAGGTACAGGTGTATTCAACACACAGTTGTAAGTACACACAGGTACAGAATACTGGTACATATAATCACCTACAAGTGGGCAAAGAGGTGGAGCTGAGATGAGCTGGATTAAGCCTAGCATGAAGCTACCAAGTTAAATTCAGTGACTTGAATTAGCAAAGACAACACCTAGTAGAAAGCTAGCCCCTAATTTCCCCTGAATGTGGAACGACATCAACGTCCACCGTCCGTCGGCCATCGTCCGTCGGCCGTCAAAACCCACCAGCTCCATCTGCTGTGGCTCCGGTTGACAGCAAGAATCTTGTGATACCAGCTGTCCAGCGGAGAGACAGCAGGCGATTTGTTGATTTGTTTCGGCAGGCGTCGGCACATTGGCGGCGTTCTGCATTCAGTGGAAATTGGCAGATTAATTTGAATGGAAAAGTATGGGTCCAAGAAAACGTCGGCATTGTTCCACATCCGGTGGAAATTAGGGGCAACAATTACAAAATCACCTGCTACTCACAGGCTGTGTGAGAGCGCCCTCTTGTGCAAGCTGCTGAAAAAACAATTTGACGTATATATTCATCAATGGCACTCAAGCACTGGATTTTAAATGACGTACAAACACGTCAATGGCACTCAAGGAGTTAATACAATTCATACACTCATTAACGTACAGCTGGCATGAACACCAGGCTGTAGCCTCCAGCCTTTACAGGAACTGCAGGTTTTGGCTGCTTGAAGAAGAATACTAATGTATGGAACTTGTGTTTCAGCTGCGTCGGATCATCGGAGACTTTGGGGTCCCCATTTCTATCCTTATCATGGTGCTGGTGGACTACAGCGTGGAGGACACCTACACCCAGGTCAGACCAGATCTCAAGTGGTTCAGGTGTAGACACAGACTCAGATGTTAAACTACTTGTCTTCCTGTTGGCTGACAGAAACTGAGTGTGCCCAGTGGATTATCAGTGTCCAGTCCAGAGAAGCGTGGTTGGTTGATTTCTCCTCTGGGGTCAGACGGGCAGTTTCCTGTCTGGATGATGGCTGCCAGTATCCTGCCGGCGATCCTGGTCTTCATCCTGATCTTCATGGAGTCCCAGATCACAGCGTATGACTTTTCCTTCCTGTTTGTTTTTCATCTTGTTGTTTTTTTTTTTGCCAACCTAAAATAACCAGAGAATGACTGTAATTGTTTGTCAGGCTGATAGTGAGTAAGAAGGAGAGGATGCTGGTGAAGGGAACTGGTTTTCACCTGGACCTCCTCATAATCGTGGTTGTGGGTGGAGTCTCGGCATTGTTTGGTTTGCCCTGGTTATCGGCTGCCACGGTCCGCTCCGTCACCCACACCAACGCCCTCACGGTCATGAGCAAAGCCGTTGCTCCCGGAGACAAGCCCCGCATCCAGGAAGTCAAGGAGCAGCGGGTGACGGGCTTCCTGGTGGCAGTTTTAGTGGGTATGAAGTCACTGCAGAGTACTACTACTGCTACTTTTACTGCCTTTATACTTCCTTTACTAGCTCTTCTGATCTGGTCCCCCCAGGTTTATCCATTGTGATCGGGGAGGTCCTGCGACAGATCCCTCTGGCGGTTCTGTTTGGGATCTTTCTCTACATGGGGGTGATGTCGCTGAATGGGATCCAGCTCACTGAAAGACTCATCCTGCTGCTGATGCCCCCAAAGTACCACCCGGACCAAGACTACGTCCGCAAGGTAAGCCCTGCCCCTTAAACCAGTGGTCACATGACGTGGTCGTCCTGATGGTCACATGATGAGGGCTCAGTCTCGAGTCTCTGTACTAACAGGTGCTTGAGGCAGGAGGGACAGGTGTGCTTGACAGACAACTTGGACAACTTGGACTCTCTGTGTCTCACAGGTGCGGACGTTGAGGATGCACCTGTTCACCGTCGTTCAGCTGACCTGTCTGTCTCTCTTGTGGGTTGTCATGGCGACGGCAGCAGCGCTGGCGTTCCCCTTCATGCTGCTGCTGACCATCCCAGTGAGGATGCTGCTGCTGCCCCGCCTCTTCACCTACAGAGAGCTGCAGAGTGTGAGTCACCATGATGTCACCATGACATCACTATGATGTCATCATGAGCACAAAGCCTTTTCCACCTGATGCTTTATTTAGTCCAAAAGTAGATGAAATGTTTTGATTCTGATACATTGAAACTCACAAACTTTTGAACTGAATGGAGTATTTTTTAACTGTTGTCAAGACAACAGAGTCTCTGACTTTTGATCCCTGGTCCTGCAGCTGGATGCTGACGATGCAGAGCCTCACCTGGAGGAAAAGGATGGGCAGGACGAGTACTCGCAGCTGCAGATGCCTGTGTGACCCAACAGCAACCTCCTGATTAGTTCACCTGCCTCTCTCATTAGCTTATCATGTATCCTGTAGCAACACGCCTCTGACGTCAGGTTTTTATCTGACTTTTATACTCTGCTTTGGGGAGCGGTTTTGTTTGACTGTTACAGTTCAATGGTTAAGCACTTCAAATGATTGGCACGTTTTAAAGCTCTAAATACACATCTGTTCCTGGTGTTTCTCTGAAATTAAAAACACATTTTCTCTTTAGAACTTCTACATGATGTTTTTTTGTCGTCTCCTCTGATACTCCATCCAATAATAATAATATCTGTGGTGGTATGAAACCAGCAACATCATTAAAGTCAGCTGGTCTCACCAAGTTGGTTGAGCATTACCCATTCATACACACATTCACACTGATGGTGAGAGTTTTTACACATTCACACACCACGGCACATGAATGCTGGAGGCAGGAATTGAACAACCGACTGTCCAGTTGGTGGCCGACCGACTCTACCACTGAGCCACAGCTGCCCCTGATCAGAAACTTTATCGGAATTATTCCATAATTCCTGCTTTAATCTATTATCTTCTGATCAGATCTTTGTTTATTAGCAGTAGAAAACCAGAAGTCAGGGACAAATGAAATCCATCTTTCAATGTCTGTGTAGGGTCTCAGTCATCCAGCTCGAGGTAAATCGAAAAGACTTGCTTGAGGTTTGTTGAAGATGTTCACACAGTGGTGTAATCTACATAATGTACAGGTATACGCCATATACCTACTAGAAAACGTTCCGAATTACTGTATAACCGCTACAAATGCGCATCTGCTCAGCAAAGACGTGATCCCCTGTAAACGGTGTGGACATGCTAGTTTAACCACTACCAACACAACTAGCCAGTCACCGTAGATTTCATTTACAAAATTAAAGATACAAACATGTTTTGTTGTACGTCTGTAAGGCTGGAAGCACTTCACTTTGAGGTTACGTTGCTGCAAACTCCAAATTCCGACTTCCAGTGAACACCATAAAGCAAATGCTCTTTTCCCAGGGTCCTAAAGAGGAACTGGTAGCAGCCTGTGCCTGTTGATCCTCATCAGACTATTGTATGTCAAAAATGACCCACTTCTTGGGTCCTGATTTTAACATAGGGGTCATCCACATACCTGAGCCAATGGCTGGGTGCTGTCTGTTAGAGCCTTGCTTTCCACCTCTTCCATATACAAATTAACTACTATAGGAGATACAGGTGAACCCATAGCAAAACCATGTTTCTGTCTGTAGTAGTTTTCTCTGTACTGGAAGTAGGTGGTGGTCCAGCAGAGTGCAAATGTGGTCTGGGGTGAAATGTGTTCTTTCTGGTAGAGTTTGGTCTTTTGTTTGTTTTCTGTTCCAACAGGAACTTAAATATCTGGATTCTCTACCAGTCAGTTAGAAGTGAAGAAGCCTCTTGGATGATGAGAAGAGAAGCATCTTTAACCCCACCCTAATCCCCCTAACCCTAACCCTAAACCTCAAGCAAGTTGACTCTTTTTTGCTCTTTTTCATCTTTAAATATGAATTTTGATGAACCTTATTAGAATAAAGGAGAGAAAGGCCCATCTATTTATTATAATATTATTATCACTCAGTCATTATTAGATGATGCTGAACTTTTATTTTAATGATGACAGATAGAAACACTAAAGAGGAAAACTCAAGGTAAAGTGTTAAAAACATTTTATTCAGTGATTTAGGAACACTTCTCTAAAGCTAAATTAGTCCATATTTTTATTGTTTGTGGTATTGGTTATTATTTGTGGTATTTTTATTGTTTGTGGTATCTTTATTGTTTTCCTGGTCTGACATCATGAAATAGACTGTTTCTGTGCCACAGCTCATCATGACAGAATATGACGCTTTGAAGTCCTGCAGAGCCTGAAGGCAACCTAATAACAACATTGTTACTTTAGTATTACATTTTCGTATTACTGTAGTCACTAATACTCCTGATGAGGGTTGAGTGTCCAACCCTGACTCAGCTGGTTGTCATGGCAACCTCTCCTCCATCACAATGCGTCCATCGGAGCGTCTCGGTGAAACCTGAGCAGGTGTGGCGGCTCGTGGTCACCTGAGCCAAGCGGCTGCTGAATGTTTGATGGAGGGATCCTCTGAACCACCTGACCAGGTAGAGGACAGGTGAGACGATAGGTGAGAGGACAGGTAGAGGCTTCATCAGGACGCTTCAGCACCAGGTACAAACTCCATTCCTCTTTAAGTCCTTGACCGGATTCTTTACTGGTAGAAATATGGTGTTGTTGTTTTTGTTATTGCTGTTGTTGTTTGAAAGGATTCCACTGTAGGATCAAATAGTCAGTATTTAATTCATGGGGTTTTCTTACTAACATTGTTCCATGGATGGAAATATTCAGCCTTATTTTATTACATTTTCTTCAGTTGGATTTTTTGGGATGTTTGTTTTTCTCCAGAATTTAAATGAAATTGTGTTGGTTTGAATAGACCTGAGTTCAGATTAGTTTTTACAGTTTGATGATCAAATTATTTGTAAAATATGACATGAAAAGGATTCATGAAGTTAGAAAGTAACTAAATTAACATTTATCGTAATAATAAAGTGCTGTTGCGATGGAACAATCAACAGATGAACCAACACGGTGTTTCTTGTTCTCATTTCATTGCTCTTCCTCCACCTGCAGCAGGTGATGCTTTCAGGATGTCTGATGGGAGGCAGCGATCCTTGTCCACCTCTGGAGAGTCCCTGTACCGGGTCCTAGGTCTGGAGAAAGGCTGCTGCCATGATGACATCAAGAAGTCCTACAGGTAAGCTCAGCCCGCTCAGCTGTACCAGGTGACAGGTCAGTCGATGATTTGTCATAAAAGTGTGTAACAGGTGTGTAACTGTGTGTTGCCGTGATGACTGACAGGAAGCTGGCATTGCGGTTCCACCCTGATAAGAACCCGGACGACCCGGCGGCAGCGGAGAAGTTCAAGGAGCTGAACAGCGCCCACGCCGTTCTGTCTGACCTCACCAAGAGGAACATCTACGACTCTTATGGATCTCTGGGACTCTACGTGGCCCAGCAGTTCGGAGAGGACAATGTCAATACCTACTTCCTGTTGTCCACCTGGTGGGCCAAGGTGGGCGGACTTACATTGTCTGAATGATGGTTCTGGTCTGAGTGGACCCTAACCTGTCCTGTCTTGGTCTCAGAAACCTGTCCTGGTCTCAGTAACCTGTCCTGTCTTGGTTTCAGAAACCTGTCCTGGTCTCAGTAATCTGTCCTGGTCTCAGTAACCTGTCCTGTCCTGTCCTCAGGGTGTCTTCCTGGTCTGTGGTGTCCTCACTGGCTGCTACTGCTGCTGTTGCCTCTGCTGCTGCTGTAATTGTTGCTGTGGGAAACTGAGACCACCGCCCACAGGTGAGGGGGCGGAGCAAGAGTATGTCTCACCTGACGACCTAGAGGAGGAGTTACGCAACGACCCCGACAATGGTGAGATGACAGGACGCTGTGGGCTTTTTATTTTGACACACATTGAGCTTCCTGCTTCTTCCTCTGACTCACAGTAGAATAAAATAGAATAGGATAAAATAGAACTTTATTGTCTTTGTCATTAAACAATAAAAGCCGGAGACACACATGAAACAGACAATATGGCATATAAAATAGAATAAAAATGAAGTATTGGGATGGAGATGCACACACTACAGATATTCAGGGATATTCATGACAGTTTTACAACCAAATGTGCAAATAATGATAGAGAGTGTGTGTGGATGTGAGGGTTGTAGCTCACAGCTACTGAACCAGCTGCTGAGCCACCGTACCGGTATACATCAGAAGACTCTCTATTGTTGATAGAAGTTCATCAGCAGGAGGGAGGAGAGCTTCCTGAGGAAGTAAAGTCTCTGCTGGGCTTTCCACTCTTGGTAAGAGGTGTGTGTGGACCAGGTGAGGTCAGCTGAGATGTCCATCCTCTCCACTCTCTCCACATCCACTCCACCTCCTCTCCCTGCATGAGGAGGGCAGAGTGCTCTGTATGTTTCAAGTCCATGATCATCTCTTTGGTTTTTGTGATGTTCAAGTCCAGGTTACTGTTAGAACACAATGCTGTCAGGTGCCAGACCTCTTCCCTGTAGACTGACTCCTTATTGCCCATATTCAGACATATCATGGTGGTGGCATGAGCAAACTTAACATCGGTGATGGTGGAGTGGATGTGGGAGCAGTCGAGTATGAAGAGGGAGTAGAGGAGGAGGCTGAGGACACACCCCTGGGGGTTCCAGTGTTCAGGATGAGAGTGGATGAGATGTGGTCTCCCATTCTGATGTTTCGTGGTCTGTTCCTCAGGAAGTCCAGAATCCAGGAGCACAGTGAGCTGCCCAAGCCCAGCATGCTCACTTTCATGACCAGTTTGTGGGGGATTATTATGTTAAAAGCTGAACTGAAGTCCACAATAGCATCCTTACATACGTGTTCTTTTGGTCCAGGTGTGTGAGGCTGTGTGGAGAGCTGTTGAAATGGCATACTCTACTGATCTGTTTGCTCTGTAAGCACACCGATGTGGGTGAAAATCAGCAGGGATAGAGCATTTGATGTGAGAGAGGATCAGTCTCTCAAAGCACTCAGTGATGATAGGGGTGAGGGGCAGCTTACTGTTCTCCTCTTGGACACCGGGACAAAAGTGTCTGTCTTAAAGCAGGTGGGGACCATAGACTGGAGAAGTGAGAGGTTGAACATGGTGGTGAAAACCTCTGCTATCTGGTCTGCTTTCCTCACGTTGACTCTGCAGGGTGGAACTGTCCTGGTGCTGGTGCACCTGTAGCTGGTCGTCCTCCCCTGATGAAGCTTGTAAGGTCAAAGTGAGCAAAGAAGTGGTTCAGTGTGTCTGGAAGAGTCAGTCTGTGGTGTTTGTGATGGTGTGAGTGTCTCTGTAGCTGGTGTCTTCATCCCCTGCCTATGGCTCTGGATTTGTTGCTGTTAAAATGCTCCTCTATGTGCTGTTGGTGTTAGTGGTTGGCCTCTTTGATGCCTCTCCTCAGCTTCCCCTGTGGGTCCTGAGCTCTGAGCCATGGCTTCTGGTTGGGAAACACTTTACATTTTTGGTTGTTGACATGCTCTCAGTGCAGAAGTTGATGTAGGAGAGGACAGCTGAGGAGTGTCCAGATCTGTCCTTTCAGCAAACACTCCCCAGTCGAGCCACCTTTCAGTTGTTAACTGAAACTCGTCCAGTTTGCTGTTGAGCAACCCGGGTGTTGGCCATAGCCTTTAGCATTAGCCTTAAGCCTAGCCTGTAGTCCGGCTCTCTTGCCCCTCCCAAGTATTAGCGTTGTATCTCTGGTAGTTTAAACTCCCAAGAGAAAGGGAAATTGTTGAAATATAAAGCAGGAAATGTAAAGGATTTGTGCAAAATGCAATATACTATCAAGAAGCAATAGTATTGCTACTGTTTATACATGTAAATATATGTATAAAATATACATATATTATATATATATATATATATATATATATATATATATATATATATATATATACAGAATGGAATAGTTTTGTATTTATTTTGAAATATTTACAATATTACTAAATACAATGGAATAATATATATATATACACGTATATATATATATATATATATATATATATATATATATATATATATATATATATATATACAGAATGGAATAGTTTTGTATTTATTTTGAAATATTTACAATATTACTAAATACAATGGAATAATATATATATATATATGTATATATATATATATATATATATATATATATATATATATATATATAAATTGCAGAAATGAACTGTTAATTAAACACCACTGCATAAAACACTGTAGATGCCACCACAGTGTCATAAAAATGTATGTAGATAAATATATATAAATATATTGTTTCTCTGCAGACATTGAAGCTCCAATTGTTCAGCAGCCAACGAACGCTAGCGAGAAAACTCAGCTGATCACTGATGGCCACCGTAGATATGGAGACACCTACTCATGAAACAGGAAACAGGAAACGCATCACTGCAGGAGTAACAGGTCACTACATCAAACACATCAAGTCAGAAAGTGAATTATGTTTTGTTACGTTTAAATCTAAGTAATACTTCTATACATTGCAGTGCAGTTAATACTTTATGAAAGCCACGCTGTGATTGGTTAATTGAAGGAAGTGGCTGAGCCTCTAGCTGACATATTTCATAAAGAATAATCATATGTCATATAAACTTTCTTTGTTGTCGTATGTGTTGATGTAAATAATGGTTGTGTTTGTGTGAACTGAAGATCAAATAAACAGGTGACACACCTGTGATGATGTCACGTCTGTTTTCATCAGGTCAGGAACGAGTGCTACATGCAACATGCGAGGTGTTTGAGCATAATAATATTAATTCAGTTTCAGAAATTCATTATATGTTTCACTGAAGTTTCTCTTATTAATAATCAATAAATCATTTAGGTATTAATATGCTCTTTATTAAAGGAAATAATTATTACAGGTATTAATAAACCCTTTATTAAGGGGACTAACGTCTGCTAATAAAAGTGATGTCATGATGTTTATGTTTTTCAGTGTAGTATTGTTGTAGTGGTACCTTCACTTCAGTAATCAGAGTACTTCTTCAGAGTACTGGCAGTACCCTCCCCCCTGCTATGCCTCCTTTGACCTTTGCCACATAAGGACATGTTGGCGTGGCAACATGTGACGTCTGTCCTTCTAAAAACAGACAGAGTGGTCGGTCTGCAGTGCTTCTCTGTCCTCTGTCCTCTGTCCTCTTTCTTTATTTCTTCATTCCCCCCACCCCTGTGTCTCCTTCGTGCTGTTCCGGTAACGGACTTCCCTCCTGGACCTCCTGAGGACAGACTAGATCATGGAGAGCCTGGAGAAGCAGCTCATCTGTCCCATCTGTCTGGAAATATTCACCAAGCCGGTGGTGATCCTGCCCTGTCAGCACAACCTGTGCCGGAAGTGCGCCAACGACGTGTTCCAGGTGAGACAGTCTGTCATCAGCAGGTTTGTTCCATTGACATGTTAAAAATGTTTATGTCTCATTGAGTTTTCTACGCTTCACCATTTTGAACAGGAGTGAGGAATTTAATTTAATTTTTTATTCCCAAATTTGAGCCAGAACACTGGAATTCACTGAGAAGTCAAAAATAAATCTAATAACAAACAACTAAAACACATCTTTCTGTTCAGGAAATAGCTGGGAATAACTTGTCCTCTCATGACTCTGTCTCTGGTTCACCACTGGTCCTTCCTTAGACCACCTTTGATAGATCCTGACCACTGCAGACCAAGAAGATCCCACCAGGGCTGCAGTTCTGGAGATGCTCTAGAACATTTTTCTGCTTCTAACATCAACTCTGAGGACTAAATGTTCATTTGATGAAGAGATAATCAGTGTTATTCATTTCACCTGACAGTGGTCACAGTGTTATGACTGATCAGTGTATATTCTACACATGATATATTTATATATCCTACAGAGGATCCTCCAGAGGAGTGTTGGAAAGAGGCTGCAGACTTCCTTCAGGTGTTTCAGTAATAATAAAGCATGCACAGTTTATAATTGTTTCATTAATAAACAGTCATCTTTCTTTTTTTTCTAGTCTTTTAAACTTTAGATGTTCTGCAACTCTTTAAAAATGTTATTTGCTGTCGGTTAATGTATAAAAATATAAAATAAAGTTTTCATTTCAGAGTCCAGAAGTCTTCCTGTGAGTAACCCCTCTACCTGTGTGATGCCCCGCTCCCTGTAGGCGTCCAATCCCTACCTGTCCACCAGAAGTGGTTCCACGGTGACAACAGGTGGTCGTTTCCGCTGCCCATCCTGCCGCCATGAAGTGGTTCTGGATCGACACGGAGTCTATGGACTGCAGAGGAACCTGCTGGTGGAGAACATCATCGACATGTACAAGCAGGGAAGCACCAGGTAACACACACACACACACACACACACTGGTACACCAGGTAACACACACACACCTGCACACCAGGTAACACACACACACACACACACACACACACACACACCTGCACACCAGGTAACACACACACACACACACACCGGTACACCAGATAACACACACACACACACACACACACACACCTGTAAACCAGGTAACACACACACACACACCTGCACACCAGGTAACACACACACACACACACACACCTGTACACCAGGTCCTGTCCTGTTAGCTAGTTCCTGTTAGCATGCACTTAGCTTGTCCTTAGCTTCCAGGTACAGTTAGCTAGGCTAACATCCACGTTGCTCAACGTGTTTACAGTGAGTCAGGGTTTTTGACGGTGACAGCTGTGTTAGCTGTTAGCTGTTAGCTGCGACGCTCAGACCCTCTCTCTATTTTTAAATGTGGGTCAGCGAGACAGCAGCTCGGCTATTTCAGGAATCTACATTCTTTGGACAGCAGGAGGACAAGCTGGTAAACATGTTGAGGAAAACTCGAGACATGTCTGTTTATTCCACTAAAACATAAATTGTCAATAAATTATATAAATAAATAATATGAATCAATATGTTATTGTCAATAAATATAATAATAAAAGAATAGTGCTGAACTAAAACATGTTCATAATAACATTGTGCCACACATACATGTCTCACTTCCTGTCTGTCTTCCTGTCTGTCTCTCTTCCTGTATGTCTCTCTTCCTGTCTGTCTCTCTTCCTGTCTGTCTTCTTGTCTCTCTTCCTGTATGTCTCTCATCCTGTCTCTCTCCTATCTGTCTCTCTTCCTGTCTCTCTTCTTGTGTCTCTTCCTGTATGTCTCTCTTCCTGTCTGTCTCTCTTCCTGTATGTCTCTCTTCCTGTCACACTTCTTGTATGTCTCTCTTCCTGTATGTCTCTCATCCTGTATGTCTCTCATCCTGTCTCTCTTCCTGTCTGTCTCTCTTCCTGTCTCTCTTCTTGTGTCTCTTCCTGTATGTCTCTCTTCCTGTCTGTCTCTCTTCCTGTATGTCTCTCTTCCTGTCTCTCTTCTTGTATGTCTCTCTTCCTGTATGTCTCTCATCCTGTCTCTCCTCCTGTATGTTTCTCTTCCTGTCTCTCTTCTTGTCTCTCCTCCTGTATGTCTCTCTTCCTGTATGTCTCTCCTCCTGTATGTCTCTCTTCTTGTATGTCTCTCTTCCTGTATGTCTCTCATCCTGTCTCTCCTCCTGTATGTTTCTCTTCCTGTCTCTCTTCTTGTCTCTCCTCCTGTATGTCTCTCTTCCTGTATGTCTCTCCTCCTGTATGTCTCTCTTCCTGTATGTCTCTCTTCCTGTCTCTCATCCTGTCTCTCCTCCTGTATGTCTCTCTTCCTGTCTCTCTTCTTGTCTCTCCTCCTGTATGTCTCTCTTCCTGTATGTCTCTCTTCCTGTATGTCTCTCATCCTGTCTCTCCTCCTACATGTCTCTCTTCCTGTCTCTCTTCTTGTCTCTCCTCCTGTATGTCTCTCTTCCTGTATGTCTCTCCTCCTGTATGTCTCTCTTCCTGTATGTCTCTCCTCCTGTATGTCTCTCTTCCTGTATGTCTCTCATCCTGTCTCTCCTCCTACATGTCTCTCTTCCTGTCTCTGTCCTTGTCTGTCTCTCTCCTTGTCTGTCTGTCTTCCTGTCTGTCTGTCTGTCGGAGCAGTAGACCAGTTCCAGAGGAGAAGCACGATCAGCCAATGTGTGAGACACATGAAGAGGAGAAGATCAACATCTACTGCGTCACCTGCAGCATTCCCACCTGTTCTCTGTGTAAAGTATTTGGAGTTCACAGAGACTGTGAGGTCGCTCCGCTGGACAACATCTTCCACAAGCAGAAGGTGAGCTGTCTCACACCTGGTCTATCCCACAGACAGGTTCATACCACAGACAGGTTCATACCACAGACAGGTTTATACCACACACAGGTTTATACCACACACAGGTTTATACCACACACAGGTTATACCACAGACAGGTTTATACCACAGACATGTTAATACACAGACAGGTTCATCTCTCTTTCTCTTCAGGCTGAGCTCACTGACTGTATTTCTCTACTGGTTGGAAACAATGAGAGGAATCAGGCCATCATCAGTCAGCTGGAGGAAACCTGCTCAGCTGTTAACGTGAGTTCACTGACTGTCCTGGTCTTAAAGTGATTCACCTGATCTTAAACTGACTCACGTGAGAGTCATTTCATGGTCACATATGTTTACAAGGAGAATGGCCGTAGACAGAAGTCGAAGGTGTGCGAGGCATTTGATCACCTGTTCGCTCTGCTGGAGGAGAGGAAAGGTGAGATGACCCTGAGGATCAGCTGTGAGCAGCAAGAGAAGCTGGACTATATCAGAAGTCTGAGCAGGAAGTACTCTGAACACCTGGAGAGCACTGCCAAGCTGCTGGAGACCGCCATCCAGACCATGGACGAGTCTGAGATGGCCGTGTTTCTGCAGGTGAGCCTCAATGCACCATCACTTATGTTTTAAGAAAGGCACTATGACGTTGTATTTATAATGTTATAGTACATATATGTATCATATTTATTATGTCAGCTCTAACTTTAATTTGTCCTTCCACAGACAGCCAAACCTCTTCTGCAGAAGTGAGTCTCATGTAATAATAATATTAAAAAATCTAGTAATAATAATAATAATAATAATAATAGTAATCATAATGTTTGTGATGAGCAGGATGGTGGAGGGCGCTGACACCTCTCACATGGATAAAATCCAGCGTGGCTACGACAACATGGAGCATTTCACTGCCAGCTTTGAGCGCCAGCGACGAGCACTGATGAGCGTCGACTTCATCAAACGTAAGACACATCTGATCGTCGATCAGAGATGAGACCTTCTTCATACTAAAGCTGTGCTGTTTCTTCAGTTGATGAAGACGATGACGATGAAGAGGAGGAAGCGAGGGAGGTCAGAGGGAAGGCCTCAGCCAATCAGCAATCAGCCAATCAGCAATCCCCCCAGAGACTGTCAGAGGCCACGCCCACCGTAATGTCATCAACAAAAGGCCCCATCCCCATGGCATCAACTCAGACCCCGCCCCCTCAGAGACCCTCAGAGGCCCCTTCCCCTCACAGACCATCAGAGGTCCTGGCCCCTCAGAGACCATCAGAGGCCCTGGCCCCTCAGAGACCCTCAGAGGCCCCGCCCTCTCACAGACCCTCAGAGGCCCCGCCCCCTCACAGACCCTCAGAGGCTCCGTCCCATCACAGACCATCAGAGGCCGTAGTCTCTCAGAGACCCTCAGAGGCCCCGTCCCCTCACAGACCATCAGAGGCCGTAGTCTCTCAGAGACCCTCAGAGGCTCCGTCCCCTCACAGACCATCAGAGGCCGTAGCACCTCAGAGACCCTCAGAGGCCCCCACCCCTCAGAGACCCTCAGAGGCCCCGGCCCCTCAGAGACCCTCAGAGGCCCCGGCCCCTCAGAGACCCTCAGAGGCCCCGTCCCCTCTTAGACCATCAGAGGCACCCATCCTTCAGAGACCCTCAGAGGGCCCACCCTCTCAGAGTCCCTCAGAGGGCCCGTCCACCCTTGTGCCACTGGCCAAATGCCCTGCCCCCTCCTCATCCAACCAGGCCCCTCCTCTTCCACCTCGCCCCACTGCTAACCCCGCCCCTCAGGTAAATATTCTCCATCTTATTTTGATTAAATCACCAGTAAATTCTAGTATAAATTTAACATAAACGTTTTATTACTATTATTAATTACTATTCTATTCTATTCTTATTAATTGTTGTTTGAAGGTTCAGTCTGAGCAGCAGAATGAGTCGGAGGACAAAGACGGACCCAAACATGTCTTCTCCTTCAGCTGGCTCAACCAGAAGTAAAAGACCTTTTGCAGTGTAAAAATGAGTGTTGGGGACTATTTTCAACCTTGGATGTATCCCCAACAGTTGTGTGAATAAAGTACGGTGCATGTTGACTCTCACACCTGACCAATCAGAGCTGAGCTTACAACACAACTGTAAAAAAGAGGAGCACTCCATTTAATTTAAACTTGTTTATTATAGTGCAGATTTTTTTTTTAGCTTTAAAACCATTTAAGGTGGAAATCAGAGTAAAGAGAAACCAAACGTTTGTGATGAAATCTGTTGTTTAAAAATGTTGAAATGTCTTTCATGTCACTGTGTTCCCAAGTTATAGATTAAAGCTGAAATATGGATGTATAATTCAATTTATAATGATGGTCAGCAAATCATTAAATAAATGTTTTATTACAAACAAAGAAACAGTAATTTATTATTTATTAAGTATCTATCACCTTTTGATTTTTGTCCAAATATTAATGTCTGAATGTAAAGACAGTAGAATGCCGACGAGGCATCCAGACAGGAAGTGAACCTTAAAATGGTATAAATGGAGGACAGGAAGTGAACTTTGAAATGGAGGACAGACAGGAAGTGAGGCTTGAGGGTTATTTTCCGAAGGTGTCCATTATCTTGCGGTTGCTGTCGGCCTGCTGGGCGAGCTGCTCAGCCCGGGCCATCTCCAAAACCCCTCTGAGAAGGTGGAAAGTCAGATCCAGAGAGATGGGAGGCTCGTCGAACCTCTTCCCCTTCTCCCCAGTCTCCTCCTCCTCCACCTCCTCTTCCTGCTCCTGGGCCTGCAGGAGGCGCTGTGTGTGCTGCAGGTGAGCCCGGTTCACTGCTGAGGAGGACCAAGAGGAGGAGAGCAGGTCCGGATCAGCAGAGGATGATCCTCCAGCTCCACCCAGCCGGAGGGAGAACTCCTCCCCCAGGTGCAGCAGCAGTGGTCGTGGGAGGAGGAGGAGGCGGCCGGCGGTGTCGACGGGTCGGCAGTCAGCAGAGCGAGGCAGGAAGACACCGATCAGAACCAAGAGCCACAACAACATACTGAGCTTCATGTCCACTCAGGTACAATCTGAAGGAAAAACACTGACTTCAACATCAGATATTAAATTTTAAACATTTAAGTGGATAATAATACAATAATAGTAATAATGTAATAATAAAGAAATATATGTGTTTTTATTTCACTTCATTTCTATGATTTGAATCAGTCACTCTCACTTTTCCACATTTACCCTCATTTATTGTGATTTCATCTCTGCCTGCATTCGATAATCTTTGATGGGATCAGCAGCAGAAATATTAAACTGCAAATAGTCAATAAACTGAAGTTAAATGTGTTGATCTCTTACCTGATTGTCCTGCAGAGCTGCTGTCTGTCTTCGTCCACCTCAGTGTCTCTTCAGCCCAGAAGAAACACTCCACTTGTGTCTACATTTTATAGGAGAGGGTGTGGGAGGTGGAGGTGGGGGGCGGGACTGATGATGAAGCTGAAGATGAGTCTTAAATCATACGGCTGTTAGAAGTTTATTTATTTTCATATTTCATCTTTAGGGCAGCAACAATTCAAGGTGAGAAAAGTTATATTAATGTGATGTTTAAAGTCTTTTATTGTGATGTTCTCTGGACAGCAGCTGACTTCCTGTTCATTGGATGATGATGATGAAGATGATGAAGATGATGTGACCTTTCTGAGGACGGGCTCTGACCTTCATCTCCTGCAGCGACAGAAAACGCTCTGACAGCTCTCTGGTTTTAAAAGTCGCCCCCACTGAGAAATAAAGTCTCTTTGTTCCTTTTCCAACTTGCGGAGTCACAGTTAAAAAACATTCCGAACTGTTTTAATTCAAAACATTCATCAGAATCTGAAGCCTCAAAATATTAAAATATTTATTCTTCTTTTGTCAACAATAAATATTTTCATGGTGAGGTGAAATCATTAGATATTAAGTTTAAATTTTCAATGAAAATATTGTATAACTTTTTTTTTTTTTTACATTTTTTGAAACTTAGTGTTTCTTTGACATTGCATTTATTTATTTTGACAACTTTTTTATTTTGATTTTGAAAACAACACAATGGCTCCATTGAACCCATGCAAAAATACGCACAAATAGGCATACTGATATGTGTACACAGCTACATTATTTTATTATTAAAAATGAATTAAATTAATTTATTTCTATTCCAGGATTCAGCTTCTATAAATGAAAGCAAAATAAATTACAATAATTAGAATAAATAAAACATCACACAAGTTTTGGACAGTTTAGTGACTGTGTTTTATCAACTTTTTATTTTCCTCTGAAGCAGAAATAAATCAAATAAAAGGCTGAAGCGTGTGGACAGTCTGAGGTTTGTTTAAAGGTCGATGTGTCGCTGCAGCTCTCTCTGCTCTACACCTAAAACTATATCCATATATACAGGATTTATATATTTATTCTTTATATCCTGTGGTGAATCTGACCAATGTCTGTACAACTCAGAATAATGTAGAAGCGGGCCAGTCCATCGTCTGTTGGTCTGATGTGGATCATCAGTGGATCTGGACTGAACTCAGACTGGTTCAGAACCAAAGGCTATTTTATTTTATTTATCTCATTAAGTGATAAGCCTTTTGTTCCATAAACAGCCCTGATCCGTTTGTTTCAAGTGATTTACAAATGTATAATTCCTCCACCCAGGCTCAGGTGTTTACCACCACTGTCCACAGTATTGCTGATTTTTATTAGTATTTACAATGTTTCTGTAATTGTTAATCCACTCTTTAATCAAAATGATATCTTTAATGCTAAAATATTATTGTTGTTATCCAGGAATTTCATCATTCAATGTTTTCCAAAAAAGCAGAGATTGCTTAGGCTATTATTATTATTATTATTATTATTATTATTATTATTATTGTTATTATTATTTGATTGAGATGTTAAATTCCAGCTTTTTCCTGTCATTCCTGAACAGAAAAATGTGTTTTAGTGGTTGTTCGTTATTCTGGATTCATTTCTGACTTCTCAGTGAATTCCAGTGTTTTGGATCAAATTGGGCTCTAAAAGGTGAATTCAGTTTAAATGCCTCACTCTTGTTTAAAATGGTGACACGTAGTGAGCTCAGTGAGAAAGAAAGTGTCCCAGTTAAAGCTCTGAAATGATGCTGGAGGCTCTTTGCTGCTCTGATACATGTGATAAACATTAATCGCACCGTTAATCACAGTTATTACATTTTTAGTGAAACATGATTTTATTTTGAAAAGCGGAAGCGGAAGCAGTGCCCCCGCCTGACGCTAGCCTGACATTATTTTTTTTTTATTAGCGGTCGTCGGCAGCTCGTGCAAAGCAGACAGCAGGGATGGCGGGAAGGGACCGGGTCGTTCATCTGCTCAGGCAGCTCGAGCGTGCGGCGTAAGTGTGACGTAATTTCACAGATTTAAAGTTCCTGTCGGAGGAGATGCCAAACTGTAGAAGTAAAGTGCGGTGACGTAAGAGCCGCAGAACCCCTCGCTGTTTTTCTGTGTGTGTGTGTGTGGGTGTGTGTGTGTGTGTGTGTGTGGGTGTGTGTGTGGGTGTGGGGGTTCAGTGTTAATGTGCGTGCTGCTCGCGCTGTTCAGCTCAGTTAAACCCGTTTTCTAAATTACCGGTAGCAGGAAACTGGTTTTACAAAGTCTGTCATGAAGTGTGTGCTGCGCCTCTCTCCGCAGTGAAAGAACTAAATATACAGCCTGTGTAATAATTCATGAGTCAGGTGCTGCTTCTTATTCTACCAGCTCATGTTTGTAAAACATTTGTTACAGTTCAGAAAAAGGGGAAATGCCTGTTTTCATGTTTTTCCTTCGACCACCTGTCTAGACTTACACATGGACTAGACACACCTGAACATGGAGACCACCTTAGACCTGGTCTGGACCCCCAACCTGTGGTTAGACTGGTAAAACCTGGTCTCTAATAACACGGAGAGCCTAAAGAATACTAGTTTCAGGTGTGGTTTTCTGTTCTGTTCTTTATTCTTTCTTGAAAAATGAAAAAAGGGTCTCTTCAGATCTCCAGACCACATGAGACCAGGTCTAGATCCAAAGCTACTGTACTTTGACCTGCTGAACCTGGATTACATTCACACAATAGACTGAGCAATCAGGTAGACCCTGGTTCAGATCTGTCAAATCTTATCTTAATGTTAATATATATATTTTTTATTTATGAGAAAATGTACAGGTCAGTTAAGAGTTATTGTGAAAGCTGAATAATTATCTGCAGCAAAAAAAAAGTTACCGATATGAGGTGAAATTACAGGTCCAGGTTTGCTCCTGTCTGAGGAAGAAGAGAAAGTTTGTTAAAGTAAAGTTCTCCTTTAGTTTGCCAGAACCATCAGCAAACTTGATTTTAAGAGTGGATAAATCTTTACATCATTCCTGTGAAAAAAAAAACTTTATTTTATAAACAGGCTCAGCAGTGATGACTGGTAATTAAATTATTTAGTTATTACTTTATTTACTTCAAGAGGTTTGAGAAAGAACATTGACAATTTGTAAATATCTGAAGTGTCTTTGAGTTCTCAGAAAAGTCCTTGAGAAATAAACTGGGTTATTATTGTTTTTTGTTGATTTGGAAATACTTCCCTGTATTTAGACATCCATTTTTCAGGTCGGTACTGTATAAACATGCAGATTTTGAATGGAGTTCTGCTGTTTGTGTGTGAGCAGGTGCAGATGTCCGGCTCACTCCAACACCTTCCACCAAGGTACGGCCTCCGTCCTTCAGTGCGCCAACATCAATATTTAACACTGAGCATTATTGATTTACTGGCTGATAACCTTCAGTCAGGTGTCTCTGTAATGGGTTGGGGTTATCAATAATGGGTCAATAACAGCACACATACAGGCGATGTCATCAGGTGTTTCTGCTGCAGGTGCTGCTCCTGCAACCTGCACCGTCCGGAAGACCGACTACGCTTTCGAGGTAAACACTCACCTAAAAAAACAGCGTTTGGAAAAAGTCGCTGAAGAGATGAAATCCTCATGAATATCTCACATATATATTGTATAAATGATATACAGTATTTTATAAGATCAGATATTTATAGTCCTCGTAGTGTCCCAGAATGTAAAGATTGTAAACTAGCATCTCAATTATGTTTAACAAATTATGAAAAATGAAAGTGAATCTCTGCCACAAATAGCATCAAAATTAAAATGAATTTAACTTTTCTTATTTTATCATATCTCAAATATTTCAATGCATATTTCATTTTTTTAAGGAAAAATGGATGTTGGGTCAAATATATGTTTATTTATCAGCTAAGAAAGTTACCGTCCACTCATTTTTTTATGTATTTATGAGAGAATTCATGTTTCCATCAGATATTCAAACAACTCTACTAAATTGTAGTTTCTGACAAAGTTCAAATACTTTTTGTAACGGAAACGAGCTGAATTTTTAATAATATTGTGACTGTTTCTGCCAGATGGCGAGTTCCAACATCAGATATGGAGAAGGAGTCAGTAGGGAGATCGGCATGGTAACCACATACCATCATCATCATATCACTTCCTCTCAGTGGAGTCAGGTTCAACTTCAGTGATGACATGGAGGATGCTATAAGTTATCATCATTATTAATATCAATGGTGTTATTATTATAGTTATTATTGCCATCATTATTAGTATCTTTGTGGAGTGTTGAACAGGACGTCAGGTTCTGATCTAGCTAGCAGGCAGTTAGCTAACCAGTAGTGATCAAGCTAACCTGTCGACCTATTTATGCTGGGTAGCAGCAGCATATTAACAGTTCACAGTTAGCTAGCCGTGTTTATCTCTCAGGTGAAGAAACTTCAGTTCATTCAGATTTTAAACTCTTTTATTGAACTTCCTGAAGATGCTTTTTGAAGCAGCAGTGTTGTTTTAAGAAATGCAGTATTTCTTAGTGAGCTTCAGTCTGGTGGAAGTTCTCCGGTTCTCCTGCAGGACCTGCAAAACCTCGGCGCTCGGAACGTCTGTCTGATGACAGACAAAAACTTGTCCCGTCTGCCTCCGGTGAAGGCTGTCCTGGAGTCTCTGGTCCAGAACGGAATCAAGTACAAAGTGTACGACAACGTGAGGGTAGAGCCCACCGACACCAGGTGATTTATTGATTGAGTTATTATTATTGATATATGTAGTAATATTACAGTCAGTCCTCACGAGTGTGTTAATGTGCATGTCATAGTTTCAAAGATGCCATCTCGTTCGCTAAGAACGATTCATTTGACGTGTTTGTGGCGGTGGGTGGCGGCTCTGTGATTGACACCTGCAAAGCAGCCAATCTGTATGCGTGTCATCCTGACGCTGACTTCCTGGACTTTGTCAACGCTCCGATTGGAAAAGGGAAGCCGGTCACCGGGGCGCTGAAGCCACTCATTGCAGGTGACCATGGCAATAATATTTGATGTTTGATAATGAAATAATATTTATTTTTGCTAATATAGACTTTTAGTTCAGATACCACAACAACAACCAAAACAATAAATGTGTTTGTGAAATGTTAAATTCCTTCTCTTTCTGAATTAATTAGCTTTTATCATCCATCCATCATCAACCACTTATCTTACAGAGGGTTTTTGGGGCTGGAGCCTATCCCAGCTGTCTTAGGGTGAAAGGCAGGGTACACCCTGGACATTTCTGTCCCACCTGTGACTTCGGCTCATTAAACCTGCTCTTGTTCTTCACCTCCAGTTCCTACGACAGCCGGCACCGGCAGCGAGACAACTGGAGTTGCCATCTTTGACTATGAGCCACTGAAAGCCAAAACGGGTAAAATACAGGAAGATTTTGTTCAAATGAGCGGTGACATCACAGCGTCAGTCTGAGTTGTGATTGGTTGTCTGTGTTCAGGTATCGCCAGCAGGGCCCTCAGACCCACGCTGGGCATTGTGGACCCGACGCACACACTGAGCATGCCAGAGAGAGTCGCTGCCAACAGCGGCTTCGACGTGCTCTGGTAGGTCTTGGAGGTTCCTAGTGGTCTGGTGGTCTTATGGTCTCAAGGCCTAGCAGTCTGGTTGCCTTGTCTTGGTGGACTCGTGGACTCGGGGCCCCTGACGCTGCAGGCTGATATCAGCTCAGGACCTCAGAGGGTGTCGGCAGTCTTAATGACTTTATGAGACTCCAGAGGGGGACGAAGGGGTCAAAGCAGCACAGGGTTCAGAGTCCAGGAGGAGTGAATATAGTTTAACGACTAAAAATGAATCATTTACTCATTTTCTTAATCATTTAAAACTAAACATTTTTCCTCTTTATTTCATTTTCGTTTGTTCAGTTAGACTCAATTTATTATTTCTTTTTCTTTTTCTTATTTTCTTTAATATTTAGTTTAAAACATATTGTAGTTTTTATTTTTTTAATTTATTTTTTGTTTTGTTTTTTTAAAAATAGTTGTTATTTATAATTTTATCTTGTGTTTACTGTATTTTGAACTGATGCTGATACGTCAGATTTTCAGATATATTAGAGACATTAGAGCCTCCAGCATCATTTCAGATCTTAAACTGGGACTCTTTCTTTCTCACTGAGTTCACTACGCTTCACCATTTTGAACAGGGGTGACAAATTTAAACTGAATTCAGCTTTTAGACCCAAATTTGAGCCTGATCACTGGAATTCACTGAGAAGTCAGAAATGAATCCAGAATAACAAACAACCACTAAAACACTTTTTCTGTCCAGGAATGACAGCAAATAATTGGAATTCTCAATTTCAATCAATAATAATAATAATAATTTGCTTTGATATTTTTTCTCTGCTTTTTTTTGTAAAACAATAAATTGTAAAATCCCTGGATAACAACAGTAATTACATTTTAGCATTAAATATATAATTTTGATTAAAGAGCTTGCACATACTTGTGGATTAACCATCACAGAAACAGTAAAAATATTTTGTTAATCAGTAGTGCTGTTAATTTAAAGCAGTGGTGGTAAACACCTGACACTGGGTGGAGGGATTATACGTTTGTATTTATTTGAATAGTATTTCAGATTTATTCTGTATTTTCTATGACAGTTTATTCTGTATAATTTCACTTATTGCTCGTTAGTTGGAGAGTAAACCTGCAGACAGTGTTTTGTCCTCTCCAGTCATGCCCTGGAGTCCTACACAGCGCTGCCTTACCACCAGAGGACCCCCTGCCCCCCCAATCCTATCAGTCGCCCGGCATACCAGGGAAGCAACCCCATCAGTGATGTCTGGTCCCGCCACGCCCTCACCGTGGTTGCCAAGTACATGAAGCGGTACGTTCACAGCTGGATCTGTTTTATATGCATACTATCAAACTAAAGAAAATCCCACATTATTCCCAAATTATTGATCAGCTGTAAATAAAACCCTGCTGATGTGAAGGACAGGAAACAGGAAGTATGTTTGATGGTTCTCAGGGCAGTCCGGGACCCCGAGGACCTGGAGGCCCGGTCCAGCATGCACCTGGCCAGCGTGTTCGCGGGCATCGGCTTCGGAAACGCTGGCGTTCATCTGTGGTTAGAAAGTCACTTACTTTAACCTTTAAGAAGCTCTGCAGGCGACACATTAAATATTATCTTCTTCAATATGAAATAAAAAAACTATATAAAACTACATTATGTAATGTATCCCAATTCCAGAATTTACTTTATTTGCGTTACTTACTATTATTTATTTGCATTAAAAATCCCTAGAAAACTTAAATCTGTACAAAGAATCCATTAAAAATACTGTTTTAATCCTGAGATTTATATTAAGAGAATATTTTTAAATATTCTTATTTGATAGGTGGAAATTAAACTAACACTAATGATAATGATGATTGGGAATAAATCATTCAAAGTCAATGTTGATCATGCCTATATCTATGGAGCAGTGATCACCTCCTGTCTCTGCCAGTCATGGGATGTCGTATCCGATCGCTGGGAATGTGAAGACGCACTCAGCCAAAGGCTACAGCGTGGAGCATGCCCTGGTGGTGAGTGGAAGAACTGCAGGAAGCCTGATTATTAAAACGCTAGTTTAGCGCTGCACGTTTCCATCGGTGTGACAGATGATGTGTTGTTGTGGTTTCCAGATGTCAGAAAGTGTTTCTGCTGTAAAACAGGTGAAATCATGAGGATGACATCCAGCGATCGTCCTGAGGTGTAAACAATGTAAATAACCTAATTATTTAATAATTAACCGTGCGACCACACCAACGCTTGCTGCTTCCTGTGTGTGGACTGAGGGGGTGGGGCTTCTGCACGGCGAGCAGCACTGCTTTAACTTTTAGATGCTGAGCTATACACTTATATATTTTACACTCATGTATGTATATACTCATATTTATACATTTATATATTTCTACACTTATATATTTATACCGTTATACACATCTAAATATATATTTACTCCATATCATGTACTGGGACTTATATAATTACACTAATATACCTATATATCTAAACATGATTTAGACTGCTTGTTTATTTCATTTGTAAACAACTTGACAAACATTACAGCAATCCAATCACAGTAAACAATAACAAAGTAAAGTATCATTTGAACCCAGACTGATTCTCTGAGGAACTCCAAGGAGAACCAGACAGATCCAGAACAACTGGTCCTGAAGCTGGTCGCTGTTTGTTGTTGTTTTCATGCTTTGCTCTGTTTGTTGTCGTAGATTTTGTTGTTTTCACGCTCTGCTCTGCTTTCGGGACTGGACTTTACCATGTCACTGAGTGTCCTCTCAAATGTAGGAAAACAAACGTGTGTGTGTCCTCAGCCTCATGGACTCTCTGTGGTCCTCACGTCTCCGGCCGTCTTCAACTTCACTGCTGCCATGTGCCCAGAGCGCCACCTGGAGGCCGCCAAAATTCTGGGTACCTGCTCACCTGTTCACTCTCTCACCTGCTCACCCTCACTTGTTCACCCTTTCCACAGCTCACCCTCTCACCTTTTCACCCTCTGCTCACCCTCTCACATGTTCACCTGCTCACCTGCTCATCCTCTCACCAGCTCACCCTCTCACCTGTTCACCTGCTCACCCTCTCACCTTTTCACCCTCTGCTCACCCTCTCACATGTTCACCTGCTCACCTGCTCATCCTCTCACCAGCTCACCCTCTCACCTGTTCACCTGCTCACCCTCTCACCTTTTTACCCTTTGCTCACCCTCTCACCTGTTCACCTGCTCACCCTCTCACATGTTCACCTGCTCATCCTCTCACCAGCTCACCCTCTCACCTGTTCACCTGCTCACCCTCTCACCTTTTTACCCTTTGCTCACCCTCTCACCTGTTCACCTGCTCACCCTCTCACCTGGTCACCTGCTCATCCTCTCACCAGCTCACCCTCTCACCTGTTCACCCGCTCACATGTTCACCTGCTCATCCTCTCACCAGCTCACCCTCTCACCTGTTCACCTGCTCACATGTTCACCTGCTCATCCTGTCACCTGTTCGCCCTCTCACCTGCTCACCCACCCGGAGGCCACCAAGATTCTGGGTACCCGTTCACCCTCTCACCTGCCAGCATTCTCACCTGTTCACCTGCTCACCCTCTCACCTGCTAACCTCTCAACTTTTCACACTCACACCTGTTCACCCTCTCACCTGCTCACCCTCTCACCTGTTCACCCCTCACCTGTTCACCTTCTCACCTGTCATTCCTCTCATCTGCTCACCCTCTCATCTGCTCACCCTCTCACCTGTTCACCCACACCCATTCACCCTCTCACCTGCTCACCCTCTCACCTGTTCACCCCTCACCCATTCATCTTCTCACCTGTCATCCCTTTCATCTGCTCACCCTCTCATCTGCTCACCCTCTCACCTGTTCACCCTCTCACCTGCTCACCCTCTCACCTGTTCACCCTCTCACCTGCTCACCCTCTCACCTGTTCACCCTCTCACCTGCTCACCCTCTCACCTGTTCACCCCTCACCCATTCATCTTCTCACCTGTCATCCCTTTCATCTGCTCACCCTCTCATCTGCTCACCCTCTCACCTGTTCACCCGCACCCATTCACCCTCTCACCCATTCATCTTCTCACCTGTCATCCCTTTCATCTGCTCACCCTGTCTCCTGTTCACCCTCTCACCTGTTCACCCTCTCACCATGTGTTTCAGGTGCAGACATCCAGCAGGTGAAGAGGGAGGACGCCGGTGCCGTCCTGGCCGATACGCTGCGTCAGTTCCTGTTTGACCTGCAGGTGGAGGACGGCCTGGGAGCTGTGGGCTACAGTACAGACGACATCCCATCTCTGGTGAAGGGAACCATCCCTCAGGTGAGCCCCTTCACTGACCTGTAGGATAATCTGAAATAATCATGTGTTCACCATGAAACCATGAATTCTGAATGAATTAATAAAACAGTCATGTGAACCCAGAAGGTTTTAATGGATTCATTGATGGATCATTTTCAGTGTTTAAATGAGATGATCTGCGCTGAAAATCAACACCTTCAGAAGCTCAGAAGCTTCTCCAGGTTCTAGAACGTTCCTTTTCTCACACAATGGCCTCATGTCTCTCTGGCTCACTAGCATTCTGTTGTTTGAAGCGGTTGTCAACATAAAGGTCGTTCAAACCTAGCCAAACTCTACAAATACAATAGATGATTTTTCCCTTATGCTGCATAATATATGTGTTTTAACTATAAAAAACACAACAATCTATGATATCACATATTAAGTCAAGTCAAATTTATTTGTATAGCCCAGTGGTTCACAAGGGGATGGAATTTTTTTCCATGCTGTCCATTGTTTACCTTAGTGTTTCGGCGCACTTAAATCTGTAATGATGACGTTGTCAACGCGATGACGTGTGGGAGGGAGGAAAAAACAGGCAGCAGCTCTCACAGAGAGAGGTCAGACCCATGGCAGCTGGCAGTGTGAAAGCGTCCTAATGCCGAGGAATTTGGGTCGACCTGGGTTGGAAAATACTGCGTCGACCCACTAATTGTGTGAAAGCGGTACCAGTGTATTGGGATGTATGCAAGGGAAGCTTGTTTATCGTTCAAGTGTAAATAAAGACGCCCTGCGCCCAAGTTCCGCCCTGCCTGGCACGCCCCCCCGACACCTCACTCTGCCCCCCCAGGGGGCTGCACCCCACTGTCTGAGACATACTAGCCCAATATCACAAATTACAAATGAGCCTCAGAGGGCTTTATAATCTGTACAGGATATGACACCCTCTGTACTTTACAAACGACCCTCACATCGACTGAGGGAAAACTCCCAAATAAAACATTTTAACAGGGAAAAATAAACGGTAGAATCCTCAGGAAGAGCAACAGAGGAGGGATCCCTCTTCCAGGATGTTGTGCATAAGATGTCATGTGTACAGAATAACAACAAACCACAGACACTAACATATATATTACCAACAGCTAATAACTTTAATAGTTAATAGCTTTGTTCTGTCATTCCTGTGTTTGAGGACAAAACAGTTTCAGTTAAAGGCAGTGTGACTGATTTTCTCACTAATAGGTCTCATCTTATCATTAAAGAAGCTCATGAAGTTACTACTACTGAGTTATAGGAATCCATGGCTCAATAGAGCTGTGGCTCTCTGTCAGCCTGGCTACAGAGTTTTTATTGTTCTTTATTCATGATGAATAAATGGCTGCTATCATGAGACTATCATGCCAGTCCAGATCAGACTCTTGCAGAGTCACAATTTTAAAGTGCAGCTGTTTTTAAGGGGTTTTGTACATCTGTTGCAGGAGCGGGTGACTAAATTGTCCCCCAGAGGACACACCGAGGACGACCTCAGCCAGCTGTTCGAGGCATCCATGAAGCTCTACTGAGGCTTCCTGTAAATCCTGATCTCAGGTCTGCTCTGAGCCGCAGTTCCTCTAACAGCCATTAGATGGTGCTGTTTCTCAGTACGTCCAGATCAGCTGATAAATTTTACCATCAATATTATTAATCCATATGCATAATAATTTTAAAATATAGAAAACCTAAAATAAAATGTGTCAACATTTCGCTCTCGTCTGTTTATTCACATCAGTGCAACCGGCTTTAAATGCATCCTGCGAACGCCTTAATGATCCAGGATCTGACTCAGGACCTGGTCCTGAGTGTTTTTAGTAGATTCACAAAGTTTATTATCAAAGATTATTATCTGGTGCTTTCATGGCTTTTTATAAGGTGAAAGAACAAAATAAACATCTTATTGAAAAAGTGAATATTAAACAAATTTGTTTTAATAAAGACCTAATGTGAAAGAGATTCAGCCAATCAGAGACCTCACAGGAAACACACTTTCACAATAAAGTTTGTTTCTTTGAAGGGGACAATCTGTTTCCGAGAAGATCCTTGTGTTGTTTTTATCCACCATAATCTGATCCAGGAACAGTTGTTATTTTAATCTCCTCTAACTGTGTTGAATTGGTTTAACCCTGAAAAGAAAACGACCTAAACACAGTGACCCTAAAAGCACCTGAGCACACCTTAGCTCACCTGTATGAAACATGACTCAACAGAATTACAGCTCTTTTTTGTTTCATTCCACTCATTGATCACCTGAATCATCTTTAACTGATGAGGCTCCTCAGGGTTCTGGTCCACAGAGAAAAGAGTACCCTGAGCAGGTAGTATATTTTTCTAGAACATTCTATTATACGGGTTTAAAATTAAAATGGTAACAATAAATCTGCTTCTTCTACTACTTTAGGTCAGAAAAAGTACTAATAAGGTCACCTGATCCTCTCAGCCAATAGGAGCCCTGAACTGCTGCTGTGTGGCTCTGACAGGATCAGTCAGCAGGTATTTAAGCTCAGTGTTAGCCTGTTAGCCTGCCAGCAGCCTGTAAGCAACATGCAGCACATCTACAGACACAGAGACGAGCAGTTTGAGGTTTATACCACCGTCTTCTCTCCTCAAGGTGAGTCAGCACAGGTGATACACTTGGCACTGTGTAATACCGACCACCTACTGATCAGTTACTGATCACGTATTGATCAGTGACTGATCAGTGTCAACCCTCCTGTCAGTGTCCAGGTCCAGGACGAGGACGAGACATGAGGACAAGGAGGACACAGGAAAGGTAATTACTGTGTGTTACTGTGACCTCTGACCTCTGTATTAGCAGCAGGTATTTAGAGCAGATTAAAGGTGATCATGCACCAAGCAGTTCTGAAAGGTTCCTGGAAGTGATTGGGTGTGCAGGTGGTGGCGGTGATGCAGCACCGGTCCAACTGGCAGAGGGAGCTGGACTTGAACCGTGGAGACCTGATCCAGGTTCTGTTTAAGGAGGACCAGGCCTGGTGGTACGGACGAATGACGAATGGAAAGGAGGGTTTCTTCCCTGCAGCCTGTGTGGAGTCGCTGCAGGTAACAGGACTCACCTGGTCTGCTAGGTCTACTGGGTCCAGTATCAGGTCTCTGATGTCACACCTCTCTGCAGGATGAAAGTTCTGGAGGCCCACTGATGAGGAGGGGATCAGTACCGGTCGCCGTGACGAAAGAAGTTCCCTTCTGCACCTGGACAAGGTAACTATAGCAACAGCACAACTGACTCTATTTTCATAGACGGCGCAAGACAGGCGGGGCGCAAATGCTGGTGTATGCTGATTTTCGTGCCAGCTCAAAGCCGCTGCATGTTCACCCATTTGGTAGACGGGTCTGCACCAAGATGGGCATGCCAGCTAGCAGAGGGAGTGTCGGCCCTCCTTCTGTCAGAGCCATTGAGCCTGAAATATGGCTTTATTTTTAATAAAAACATTACTTATCGAAAAAATACTCTACTTATAGGAAAAAAAATCCTTTTTTTATAGAAACATAAAATCAGCTGATTGTGAAGTGAGAACACTTTTTCTGCTTCCTGTAAATAAATTATTTTAATTTCTAGTTTATTTAAAGTGTATAAAATAGTTTGATAAATTAAATATCCAGCCTGTACATAACACTTTATTTACTGAATACTTGTAAATAATTTTATTTGAAGACTATTTGTTGTTCACAAGTTAAATGACAGTAAAGTTTGATTGAATCAACTTTAGTCTGGTGAACGAAGCTGGAAGTGGAAGCAGAACCAGATTCGTTCATTATGTATTTATTTCTCTGCAGAACTCCAAAGCTGTTAAGGACAAACAGGCCTCATGGATCCTCCAGCCTCCTCCTCCAGGTTCTGGCCACATCCAGGAGGAAGAGCTGCCCCCACCTGCCCCATACTCCTCTGGGTACCGGCTCTATCAACATTGCCTTCCAGCCGGACTAGAGACCAGGACCTGATCTGAAAACTGGAATCTAGTTTCAAAATGACTGTCTTTTTAATTACTATCCAAACCCCTCAGACCCTCAGGTCACACCAGGGCCCTCAAGTCAGGACCTGTGTTCCAGTAAAAAAGGTCCTATTCAACAAGGTCATGTCAAGGTCACGGGGGTGAAGTCTGAGTCTTTGCTGCATCTCTTGGTGACTGAGATCCTGTTTGAGTCATTAAGGTCCGTAAGGACTGTCCTCACTGTGGTCCACAGACATGGACTCTGTCCCACTGAATTAATGAAGATGATCTTGATGCCTTGATAGATTCAAAGACTTTTATTGCAGTTATTCTGTCTTTTAAGGAATGTGAAGAAAATGATTCATGTGCAAAACAAGTTCAATAAAGAATCTAGTCAGTCACTGTAAATAATATTTCATTCAATAAAAAAGCAAATTACAATTAAAATCAAATATTCAGTTACATCAATTCAATAAACTCATTTATGAAGTTTACTCTTGTTTAAAATTGTAATTCAGATGTTCGGTTTTGATCCAAAGTGCAACATTGAGTTTGAAATATAAAGTGTCTTTGTGTCAAAAACAAAAAGGATTTCAGCATATTAGCAACTCAAGAAATAAATACATAAATAATGAATATATATTAAAAATACAACACTGACGCGAATAATAAATAAATGGTTAAAATAGTGTTTTATGCTCTAGTTCCAATAAAATTATTAAAAAGTTAACTGCTAAATAAATCAATAAAACATCAGTTTGTTAACTGATGGGGCCGTGGCAGTGAAATCTGGATTAAAATGCTGACTCATGATTGACAGGTCAACTCAGCGCAACGCAGAGTCTCGGCAATAGTTAATATCAGTTACAGAGTCGGTGGGTCTGTCGTCTCCTGATGGACGTGAAGACAGCAAGAACCTGCCAGAACAGGTGAGACACTGAGTGACACACACTGATTAGCATTATTGATCATTATTTTTCATTTTAGATGATTTGACAACTTTTAAAGCTCCAATACTGTTGAATCAAGACAAAGAACCAGGAGATGTAATACAGGGATGAGTGGTGGACAGAAACCAGGTACATTTACTCAGGTACTGTACTTAGAATAGAATAGTGTTTTATTTATCCCCCAGTCATAATTTATTCACCAGTAATAAATTAGCTATTTAACCAACAGGAAAAGACAGGTTAGAGAGGGATTTCTTACTTCAGTAGTGAGTACAGTACTGCTCTATTGATGAGGTCTTAAGTTCTTTAAGTGTCTTTGATAATACTTCAGTAAGAGTATTTCTTCACTGTAGGTATTAGCACTTAACTCACTGGCTGATGATGAAGATGATCACTGCTCCACGTAGACTCTGGCCTGCTCTGTCAGACTCACCTGGTCGTCTGTTTTCCCGAACATGACCAGCTGCAGATCATCACTGACCTGACGGCACGACACCAGTCATCAGCTTACATATACAGTGGAGCATACAGTACTGTATATATGTAGGAGTACTACTACTACAGTACTACTGTGGTAGTGGTACTGCTCCTTTTTGGACTGGAATATTATTTCTTTGTTGTAACAATGCATCATGGCAGTAAAGCTTATGCCACTGAAAAGCCTGTTTATTTCCCTTTAAACGGAGCCACATTTATCAGGAACATTTGTGGGACGGGCAGCAGAGCTGATTTGTGAACAGCTGATTCTCCTGTATTTTGGTGGAAGAAACAACACGTTTTGGCAATTTAACAGTTTCTTCATTTCTCAAACAGGAGCCTCAGTAGTGGAAGGACCAGCCACAGCCTGACACCTCTCATCTGTTCTAAAACTAGGTTCCTCAGTGGGGTTGAGGTCAGGTCCCAAACTGTGGAGGTAGTCTCTGAGAAGTTCTGCTCTGAGGGGATAAGTTGTCATCTAGAATGATGGAGTTCAGTCCCAGACTGTTGAGATATTAAAGAGTGACTCTCATCTCCATGTCAGTCTGTATCCAGAGGCTCAAAACAAGAGTCAACAGTAGGAGTATCTGTTTGGCATCGACATATTTGACAGACTTGCCCCACGAATTTGTTCCTGACAAATGTGACTCCATTTAAAGGGAAAAACAGGCTTTAGAAGATGCAGAGGAGCATCTCTACAACCAAGAAATCAAATAATCTACCAAACTCCCTTTCCTTCCTCACCTCAAAGGGATTCAGTCTGCATCCAGAACATTCTGGGGAGTGCAAGAAGCCAGCAGGCTTCTGACACCACCACACCTCCTTCTGTCCATCAAGAGGCAGGCAGCCACAGCTGGACTCTGAACCACAACTAGACGCTCTGTGCACCTGTGAACCAGATCTGGACTCTCCCTGGACCTGCAGGATGGAGTTCAGCAGACTCTCTCCCTGAATCTGGAGGACAGAAGTCCAGTTGATGTTTAAATGTCAGCTGTTATGAAACTGATCAGACCACTTTTATTTTGAAGAGGTCTCCTGGAAGCCACTGTATCAGGTACACTTGAAATAGCTCCTCAGTCAATCACGTCACAGGAAGTCACTATGTGTGTAGTTGTGTGTAAGTGTGTGTCAGACCTCAGAGCTGCTGGACTGCTGACTATCAGGATCAGCAGAGGTCTCCTCCCACACCAGACCCACCATCCTGCTGGAACATGTGGGCCCCTGAACCACAAACACAGCAGTCACGCACAGAGTCTACAGCCTGGACCCTGAGACCTGCAGGAAGGTCAGAGTCTACAGCCTGGACCCTGAGACCTGCAGGATGGTCATCTCACCTCATCCTGTCTCATGCTGCTGGTGTTCTTCAGGGGCGTTGGTGTTTGAGGAGCCGGCGTCCACGCTGCTCTCACCCTGTCTCTGGTCTCTGAAGGCATCCTGCACATGACAGGAAGCCGTTAACACTGACCTGTGTCTCTGAAGAAAGACCTGGTTTCACTGGGAGTCTGGGACATACAGGCTGCTGAGCAGACTGGAGTCCACGGTGGCAGACTGCTTGAGGGGACAGACGGGGGTGGACGTGAGAAACGGACGCTGTAGCTTCAGATCCTCCACGCCACACAGACTGAAGAGCTGAGGACAGATGGACACACGTGAGATATTTCAGCAGGCAGGCAGTAGCAGCGTCCAGGTGTCCTCACCTCAGAGGGGGAGAAGTTCAGAAACCCCACCCTGCTCTTCCACGATGAGGTGGAGTCCATGAGGGAAGCTCCACCCTTACTGGTCACCAGTTGCTTCTGCACACCTGCAACCTGAGACCACAGACATCAGGACAGCCTGGACACTACAGGTAAAGCATCAGAAACACCTCAGCAGGATCTGCTGTCTTACATAACTCTTGCTCAGATCAATGACTGAGTCGCCGTCCTCTCGGTACAGACAGGTGGACAAAGACGAGGTAATTTCCTCTGCGTTCTGTGATCAATTCAGGTTAGACAACATCATTGATATGTTATGTTTGAATAGATAACAGTATATATTATATGTGACAGGACAACAAACAGGAGAGCAAACATAAACTGGGTTCTTTGTGTTTGGAACTAGCCAGCAGAAACACCTGACAATGATGAAGTTTATAGAGACGTACCTCTTCCATGAGTTCCGTCAGTTGGCACATGCTCAGTGAGCTGCTGTGATCTGAGGAGGCGGGGACACAGACGGAGCACAGGTGGGACAGGTGGCTCTGATTGGAGGGGCAGCTGGACTTGTCCTTCCCACTGGACAGACTGTCTGCCTGCTGGAGGAGAAACAGTCAGTATGATCAGCACTGCTGTACTCACAGGTGGATGATGGGTAGAGGAGGACCTTGGTGAGGATGGTGGCTGTGTTGGGGAGGGCACAGGTCCTGAAAGCTGGTCTGGTGGAGGAGGAGGAGCTGGAGGAGGAGTTGGAGGTGTTGTGGAGGTGCAAGACATGCAAGTATCCCTCCTTTTCCACCTTCCTTTTCAGGGTGGAGTTCCAGTGGTTTTTGATGGAGTTGTCTGTCCTGAGAAGACATGAAAGAAAACACAGATAGAACATAGATTTAATCCACCAACACATCAGACCGATGCTAACATGCTAACAACACTCACTGTCAAGGATAACCCTGGAGCCATATATACCTGGAGGTGTCTACTGACCTGCAGGAAGTCTACGTACCTGCAGGCGGTCTACTTACCTGCCAGGCAGCAGCTTGGAGATGTCGGCCCAGCGGTTTCCCAGCAGCCTGTGGGCCTGGCAGATGATGCGGTCCTCCTCCAGCATCCAGCTGCTCTTCCTCACCTCTGGGTTCAGGTGGTTGTGCCAACGCTCACGGCACTGCTTCCCATTACGAGTGTGCAGGTGTTTGGCAATGATCGACCAGCGCTTCACGCCATACTTCTGAACCAACTCCATGACCTGCACAGGCGACATCACGTGTCACGTGGTGACTGCTGGGTTTTTTGTATAGTATAGTATAGTGTAGTATGACACTACTGCAGTACCCTCTCATCCTCCTCTCGTGTCCAGGGACCTTTAACCAGCTCTGGATTCTTTATCTGCTGCCATCTCTGCTGACACTCCACATCTGACCTCTGACCCTGAGACACAGCAGACTGTTAATGAGCATTTCTGTAAGACTGGGGTAATCCTCGTCTGGTATCTGGTCTCTGCTCCTCAGCTGGAAGCCACAAACAGATGATATTCGTTGGCAATGAGAACCAAAATACTCCCAGCCTCTGATCTCAGATCAGCTTTGCTCCTGTCCTGACCTGTTTTGTCCATGTTTCCAGAGTTACGAGATGTAAAACCACTTACTTTAAAATGCAGAGAAACTGAAGACCAGCAGTTGGATCCAAACTCTTTCACCAGTCTGTGCAGCTTCTCATTCTGAAGAGGAAGAGCAGCATAATCGTCATCATCATTATCATTATCGTCATCATCAGACTGATGTAGCCTGTTCTGTGAGATGTGTTCAGTGAGTCCTAGAAAGAAAGCTCTGACCAATCTGTACCAAAGTAACTTTAAGTTAATTAGCCCTGAATGCTAAAATGAGCACAATTACCTCGTCATTTGTCCATCCAGGTTTCTGCACAGTCGCTCTGGAAAGTCGCCCTTTATGTCTCAAACAGCTGGAGCGACTCTTTGTGCTGAAAACAGGAGACAGGTGTGTGTTAGGTGTGTGACAGGTGTGTGACAGGTACGGTGTGTATGTGAGCTCTCACCAGGACCTGCGGCTTCTGCTGCTCATCACTGTTGCTCATATGAAGACTGACACACTGAAGTGCTGCTGGAAGAAACGCAAATTTTAAATGGTCATTCAATCATCACTGTAACTTCTGTGTAATTATATTTTATTGCTATGTTTTACAATAAAATACATCTCTATCGGTATGAAACATATAAGTATAAATGACATTTAAAAATAGAATATAACAAGTAAAGCCATGATAAGTTAATATGTACACACTATACACAGCCATAGTCTGAGAATTCAGTTTTAAATGTCAGTTATTTTCAGAATATGGCAGTTATTGATAGAGCGAAGTCTTACTCCATTAATTAATCACAGTCCCACCTTTTGTCGTGATATTGCAACAATAAGTAATCGCTAAAAGGAATTTCAAATCCAGAAATGCTGCTGTTACGACATTATTACCAGGCAGATATATGCAGGCTACGACAGCAGTTAGCTGTTAGTTCTTCTTCATGTTAAAAAATGACCTTTAATTCAGACAAACAGTGACAATAATTTCCTTTCATCCCGAAATGTGAGCAGAACGAAGAGAAAGAAAACGCTTCATTAACAGCAAAGTGATGAAAGAACATAGCTGAGCTAGCTGGTGTTAGCAAAAGCTAGCTAGCATTAACAGACGCCACCAGGCACCAGCTAGTATTTCTGGAAACTAGCTAGTGTTAGAAGAAGCTAGCTAGGGTTCGCAGAAGACGGCCGTTGGTAAATTAGCCAGCAGAGAAGAATGATTAAAGACGTTTTGAACGTGAGAAAAGGATCAAATGGACACAGAGTAAAAAGCTGCACTCTGTACAAGTATATTACCGGCTGTATATCGGTAGATGAGTGACTAAACTTAGTAAACCGAGTAAACTGATACTAAACTGATAATTCACTGACAATAAACTGATAATAAAATGATAAAAAAGATAGTAAACTGACAATAAACTGATAGTAAACTGGCAATAAACTGATTAACTGATTGACTAAACCGATAGAAAACTGGCAAAGTGATAACAAACTGTTAGTAAACTTACAGTAAATTTGTTTTTGGTGGTGGTGGTGAGGGTCTGCTCCGCTCAGATTGACAATCACTCAATTTATTTATTTATTTATTTATTTATTTACTTATTCGTGTATCTTAATTATCTTAAGATAATTTGAAAAAATACTTTTGGGTGGGATGTGTACAGTTAAGTCACTTATTTATTTATTTACATTCATTAGTTAATTAAATAAATCACCTTTGAAAAACAAAATATTCATACAATTTCCAAAGGTTTTAGCTCTGCTAAAGATTTTAGAAAAAGAAATACCTTTTTTATCAGGGTATCTTTATTTCCATGTCATTTTATTAATAAAAAAACACTTTAAGTGCCTGTGGGATATAAAGGTGTAGCCTACAGTATGAATATTAAATGATGACAACAAATGTATGTACGTCATGCTTCATGACTGAAAATACAATAACTGTATTATTATTATTATTATTATTATTATTATTATTATTATTATTACGATGATGATGATGATGACGACAAAGAACAATCACAACTTCATTTCCTAGAATCCTTTGCGTTATCCCGCCCGTGAAAATCTCCCAACATGCTTTTCTGCAGGCC
>CM056554.1:9385000-9390000 GCA_029721515.1 Synanceia verrucosa | reverse complement strand
TTTGTCTGGTTTTAAATGGACACAATAAAATATCTATAATATAACACATCAAGGCTCCCCTGCCAAATGACAACTGATGTTAGCACATATTAAACTAATCAGTAACCAATAACTTAGAAAATTACAATTTAGCATGAGGCTGTTGTAAGGGTGTGTTTGAGTGACAAAATACAAGCACTGGATTTAAAATAAATAAATAAATAAATTTAAAAAAAAGACTACTTTGACTTTAAACGCATTATCAGAGAAGATAGTTAGTTCTCCCTGTCACCACACCACCGCCAAGATAATACTAGAGATTTAACAACCACTTGACGTGAAATACTTAATAAAGTGAAGTGAATAAATGACTAAACCAGATGTTTGTGTCTCAGCTGGTTCCTCCTGTGGGCATGTTGAACAACCCCATGAACGCTGTCACCACAAAATTTGTCCGGACCTCCACCAACAAAGTCAAGTGTCCTGTGTTTGTGATCAGGGTAAGCTCTGTGTAGAGATCTCTTGGTTTGAAAGTGCACCTTTGAGGGTGATGTTGTTACCTGAGAGGCAGAGTTACAGAGTTGTAGGATGAAAAGCATCAGTGTCATATGACTCACTTGTTTTCTTTGTTTCCTGTTTGTCTCCAGTGGACTCCTGAAGGTCGCCGTCTCGTCACTGGAGCCTCCAGTGGAGAGTTCACTTTGTGGAACGGACTCACCTTTAACTTTGAGACCATCTTACAGGTAAACATCATACACCTGTCTATGTTAGAGACATAGCGTCATGTTTTTAAAACAATTTTTCTGCATCTTCCCAGTGGTATTCTTTATGCATTTAAATCTCAACATCCACTTTTAGGTCAAAGAATTTCAGACTTTTAGCATGAAAATGCTATTTTCCCTTCAAGCTTCAATGCTGCTGCAGTGGCTGTCTGTATAAATCCATCCTTATAGTCAGACTACTGATGTTACATCCAGTAACTAGGATGTAATTAGTAATTTAAGCTCTCCTCTAACCAGACGCCATTCACAAAAGCAGTAATTTAAGCTCTCCTCTCATCAGACTCCATTCACTAAAGCAGTAATTTAGGCTCTCTTCTCAGGTTGCTTATCTATCGCTGCATCCATCGGTTAGTTTGTTTGTTATTGTGACCTCCTAATCTGAACCAACATGGCGTCCACAGCAGTACGTTGCTGAGCTTCCTTTCTGCTTCTCCAAACTGGGAGTACGCAGACCACCATCTTAGTTAATGGATAATATAGCTGATTCTGATGTGTTAATACTCTGACTCAACTCGCAGAACATGGAAGTAAACATACAACCCCACTTTCAACGATCTGAACAAACCCTTTCAGTTACTTCCAAACTTAGAACAGCCAGCGTTGACTCAGCTAGTGTTTTAAGTGAAGAATAGCCCCAAATAATCCATCCATCCATCCATCCATTTTCTACCGCTTATCCTCATAGGGTCGCGGGGGGCCCCTAATAAATATCTGCTAATTCATTGCTAATGACAAACTTGTTTCCTATAAATTCATTATAATAAAAAATCCTGTTGATTCATTATTTAAAATGGCAAAATAAATAAATGCTGTTTTTTTTTTTTATCAGTGCTGACTTAACAGTGAAGATAATGCAGTGTAAAGATGGAGACATAGGCGGGTTAACGGTCATTGTGTCTCGCTGCAGTTGCAAGCTTCCTGTTTTGTGTCTTTATGAGTTGTCCTGACGTCCTCTTTCCTTTTCTCCCCTGTCCTCTGCAGGCCCACGACAGTCCAGTTCGGGCCATGACCTGGTCTCATAACGACATGTGGATGCTGACGGCGGACCATGGCGGCTACGTGAAGTACTGGCAGTCCAACATGAACAACGTGAAGATGTTCCAGGCTCACAAGGAGGCCATTAGAGAAGCCAGGTTTATACCCAATCTACCATTTTCTGAAGTTAACTGTAGCCTCTCACTGTCAGCGCTGCAGTACCATGCTGCAGCCACACAGTTGTTGTTGTGGTTGATTCATGACAGATGTAAGTGTGTGCTGTTGCAACACTGCAGTTATCTGTTGTTGATGTTCTTCCTGATGTGGCTGATGAGCTGTTTATCTTTGTTCTGTTGAATAAAGTCATCAATCATTTATTTTTAACTCCTGGTTTGGGAAGGCCCAGTGGCTTCTTGGAGAAACCAATAATAAAGTTGTTGCAGGGATGAATAAAGTTTTAAATAAAGTGAATAAAGAGAAGCTCCTGCACACAGTCACGCTGCTGGTCTGAACCTCATCAAACAGGCAGCTGTAGATGTTTTAAATAAAGGTTTAAGTCTACCTGTTGAGATCTAAATGGCCTCTTCCTCTCCTGTTAGCTGGTGGAGTGGGATGCACAAGACTCCATCCACTAACACTACATCTCCCATGATGCACCTGGATAGTGTCTTTCATTTGAGCGGGAACGGCCATGCCTGATACACAGCATGCCTCCTCTCTGTGATGCAAACGTTTAGTGACCCGACCTGATGACGTCACTATGACATCATCTGACAGGTTTCCGTTTCATCTGTGACTAGCCCTTTAAGTGATTGGGAACACCTGTGCAGTGTGATGTCATTGAGTGCAGCACACCTGAGTCCTCTGTATGGTGAAGTAATGTTCTGCATGACAATCAGGTGTACCTGTTTGTCCGTAGTGGAAGTTAAATACTACACACTACCCATAAACCTTAGCGAGGGCTCTGTCACAGGCTCCTGTTGCCTGACGTGGTGACAGCTCAGTGTGATGGAAGTTAACCACTGTCACTATGTGTGATTTTTAAAATGCTTAAATACCACCGACAGGATGCCGTTTGATAGTGTTACCATAGAAACAGAGACAGGAAGAAATGACATCTCCAGAATCCATCCAGGAGACTCTTCGATCACATGGTCTGAGTTTCTGTAGGGATGACCCAGGAAAGGGTTTGAAGCTTCGACCTGAGTCTGCCTTTGGACATAGTTTGATGTTGTACTTTTAACATAGCTGCTGCTTCACATTAAATGCTTTCCACTGGAGCACAGAGGGGAAGCTTTTATTGTGAAGAGCTTATAGGAAATGTCAATCACAGATCTAGAGTAGCTTCGTTTGCGGCCTGTCTCCAGTGGAAACCACTGACAACACCTGCATCTTGGTTGTAATGTGTAATAGAATAGAATATTTCTGCTGAATCACAAACAACAACAGGAGAAGCAGATAAACAAAAGAACAAACAAACAGGAAATCATAGTGATGGAGGACTGAACACTGTAGGGAGGAAGGCAGCTGCTCTCCTCTCTCCTCCTCCTCTCTTCTCCTATTTCTCTCTGTAAACAGTCGAGTGAATCCAACAGATAGTTTATTCTAAAGTCTTCAGTTGAGGTGAGGGAACCAGCAGGAAGATGGAGAGCTAAAACATTGAACTATTCACAGACTGGAACCAAGAAAATGTCTAGCCTAGCTTAGCACAAAGACTAAATGGAGGAAACTGCTAACCTAGCTTAGCACAAAGACTAAATGGAGGAAACTGCTAACCTAGCTTAGCGCAAAGACTAAATGGAGGAAACTGCTAACCTAGCTTAGCGCAAAGACTAAATGGAGGAAACGGATAACCTAGCTAGTTTCCAGTGCAAAGACTGGTGTCACTGTTAGCCTAGCTGTCCTCTTACCAGACTCCATTCACTGAAGCAGTAATTTAAGCTCTCCTTTCACAGACCCCATTCACTAAATCAGTAATTTAAACTCTCCTCTCACCAGACTCCATTCACTAAAGCAGTAATTTAAGCTCTCCTCTCACCAGACTCCATTCACTGAAGCAGCAATTTAAGCTCTCCTCTCACCAGACTCCATTCACTAAATCAGTACTTTAAGCCCTCCTCTCACCAGACTCCATTCACTAAATCAGTACTTTAAGCCCTCCTCTCACCAGACTCCATTCACTGAAGCAGTAATTTAAGCTCTCCTCTCACCAGACTCCATTCACCGAAGCAGTAATTTAAGCTCTCCTCTCACCAGACTCCATTCACTGAAGCAGTAATTTAAGCTCTCCTCTCACCAGACTCCATTCACTGAAGCAGTAATTTAAGCTCTCCTCTCACCAGACTCCATTCACTAAATCAGTACTTTAAGCCCTCCTCTCACCAGACTCCATTCACTGAAGCAGTAATTTAAGCTCTCCTCTCACCAGACTCCATTCACTGAAGCAGTAATTTAAGCTCTCCTCTCACCAGACTCCATTCACTGAAGCAGTAATTTAAGCTCTCCTCTCACCAGACTCCATTCACTGAAGCAGTAATTTAAGCTCTCCTCTCACCAGACTCCATTCACTAAATCAGTACTTTAAGCCCTCCTCTCACCAGACTCCATTCACTAAATCAGTACTTTAAGCCCTCCTCTCACCAGACTCCATTCACTAAATCAGTACTTTAAGCCCTCCTCTCACCAGACTCCATTCACTGAAGCAGTTATTTTTATTGTTGCTTCACCTGTTTTTTCTTTTTTTTTTGGGGGGGGGTTCATTCTTTGAACTATTATTGTTTTATAGAATATAAAAGTAATGTAGTATTGTCGTGGTACTGTAGTATAAAGATTTTGTTCCGTTGTACTGCTATTTGTGATTTGGATGGCGCTGATGACTTTAAGATGTTTGTTTTTGTAAGGTGAGACTAAAAAAACTTCCGTTGGCTCCTAGACTCTGGACCAGGACTAGTCTGCAGCTGCTCTTCCTTAATTAACACTAAGTTCCTGTCAAGATGTAATCTATTACATATTACTAGTTCCTCTCACTGTTACATTGTGTAATGTGTTTCTGGTTGGACAGAGAACTGTGAAGTTTCTGTAGTAGTTTGACGGTACTGGACCTGTTTACTGACAGGTTTGCTGATGTGGACTTGTTTATTGACTCGTTTACCGATGTGGACTTGTTTATTGACTCGTTTACTGATGTGGACTTGTTTATTGACTCGTTTTATGATCTGGACTCTACAGTGCCTTCTCCGCTCCAGGATTCTTTGGGGATATTTT